>CAUJNA010003433.1:17500-537500 GCA_963377175.1 Effrenium voratum
GGAACCCAACCAAGCAGCCCAACAGCACCAGCTCCCCGCAGCCCTAAACCCTAAACCCAAACTCAGCAAGCCTAACAGGCAGACCTAACATTCAAGCCCCAACAGCCCAACCCAACAGCCCAACAGCTTAAAAACCTTGCCCAACAGCCATTAGCCCAACAGCCCACCAGCCCAACAACAGCCCCAGCCCAACAGCCGAAAGCAACAACAGCCCAAGAACTCAGTAGCCCAGCAACCCAAGAACAACTTAACCCAATTACAACCATGAATCCCAGCAGCAGAAATAGAACTCAACTGTCAAGGAACCTTCCAGCCCACCAGCCCAACAGCCCAACAGCCAAACAGCAAAAAGCAACAGCAGCCCAACAACCCAGTAGCCCAACAACCCAGTAGCCCAACAACCCAAGAACAGCTAAACCCAACCGCAAACCTTGCTCCCAGCAGCACTAGTAGAATCGAACAGTTAAACCACCCTGGCAGCCCAACAGCCCAGTAGCCCAACAACCCAGTGGCCCAACAACAAGGATCTGGGCACTTCCCGCAGAACTGGAACCAGCAGGGTTACAACCCCCCAAGAGAACAACCCAGAAAGAGCCAAACAGCGTCAGCAAACAATACCCACGAACCTAACCAACAGCACCGCAGTAGCAACAAACCCAACAGCCAAACCAAGAACCCAAACCAACAGCCAACAGCAACAGCCCATAACAGCCAAGCTGCCCAACACCACAAAGCTCCCCAGTCCGCCCCACGCAGCACACAGCCCTTAAACCTTAAACCCTAAACCCAGGCAAAAGCCTACAGGCCAGACCTAACAGCCAAACGACTCTGACAGCCCACCACCCAAACAGCTCATCCCAACAGCCCGGCAGCTTAAAAACCCTGCCCAACAGCCATTAGTCAGCAGCCCACCAGGAGCCCAACCAACAGCCCAACAGCCAGCAGCCCAACAGCACCAGCTCCCCGATCAGCCCCACAAGCCCCAAACCAGGGCCCTAAACCCAGCAAGCCTAACAGGCAGACCTAACAGTCAAGGCCCAACAGCCAGCCCAACAGCTTAAAAACCCTGCCCAACAGCCATTAGCCCACAGCCAAAAGCACCAACAGCCCAAGAACTCAGTAGCCCAGCAACCCAAGAACAACTTAACCCAATTACAAACATGAATCCCAGCAGCAGAAATAGAACTCAACTGTCAAGGAACCTTCCAGCCCACCAGCCCAACAGCCCAACAGCCAAACAGCAAAAAGCAACAGCAGCCCAACAACCCAGTAGCCCAACAACCCAAGAACAGCTTAACCCAACCGCAAACAGTAGAATCTAACAGTCAAACAACCCTGACAGCCCAACAGCCCAGTAGCCCAACAACCCAGTGGCCCAACAACCCAAGACTTATTCCCAGCACCCAGCAGTCAAACCCCACCAAGTCGAACAACCCTGAAAGAGCCAAACAGGTCAGCAAAACAATACCAAAGAACCCAACCAACAGCCCAGCAGCGCAACAACCCAACAGCAAAACCAAGAACCCAACCAACAGCCCAACAGCCAGCAGCCCAACACCACCAGCTCCCCGGTCAGCCCCAGCAGCACAAGCCCTAAACCCTAAACCCTAAACCCAGCAAGCCTAACAGGCAGACCTAACAGCCAAACGACTCTGACAGCCCACCAGCCCAACAGCTCATCCCAACAGCCCGGCAGCTTAAAAACCCTGCCCAACAGCCATTAGTCAGCAGCCCACCAGGAACCCAACCAACAGCCCAATAGCCAGCAGCCCAACCAGCACCAGCTCCCCGGTCAGCCCCACAAGCCCCGGGCCCTAAACCCAGCAAGCCTAACAGGCAGACCTAACAGTCAAGGCCCAACAGCCCAACCCAACAGCCTAACAGCTTAAAAACCCTGCCCAACATGAGTTTAAGCAAAAACATGCAAATCATGCAGGTGTAAAACACATTTATGTAACAAATAATGTCCCCCCTGCACGTGGCATTCTTTGATGACCATGTGTTGGCAAGCCAGCCAAATTTCATCTGGAAGCCCTGGTTTGGTCTTGGGATTTGGGATTTGGGACCCCCAGGACACTGCCTCCCCACATGGTTTTCATGTGGTTTCCACATGGTTTGCACATGGTTTGCACATGTCCCCCACATGGTTTTCATTTGGTTTGCACATGGTTTGCACATGTCTCCATGGTTTTCATGTGGTTTCCACATGTCACCCACATGGTTTTCATGTGGTTTCCAAATAATTTGCACATGGTTTGCACATGGTTTGCACATGTCCCCCACATGGTTTTCATGTGGTGTCCACATGGTTTCCATCCCATCCATCCAATCCATCCCATCCATTGCATCCATCCATCCATCCCAGGACATTAATTGGTACATGAACTAAGCAAATACTGGCAGGATTTACATGAGTTTAAGCAAAAACATGCAAATCATGCAGGTGACAAACACATTTATGTAACAAATAATGTCCCCCCTGCAAGTGGCATTCTTTGATGACCATGTGTTGGCAAGCCAGCCAACTTTCATCTGGAAGCCCTGGTTTGGTCTTGGGATTTGGGATTTGGGACCACCAGGACACTGCCTCCCCACATGGTTTTCATGTGGTTTCCACATGGCCCCCACATGGTTTTCATGTGGTTCCCACATGGTTTGCACATGGTTTGCACATGGTTTGCACAAGGTTTGCACATGGTTTTCATGTGGTTTCCACATGGCCCCCACATGGTTTTCATGTGGTTCCCACATGGTTTGCACATGGTTTGCACATGGTTTGCACATGGTTTGCACATGGTTAGCACATGGTTTGCACATGGTTTGCACATGGTTTGCACATGGTTTGCACATGGTTTGCACATGTCCCCCACATGGTTTTCATGTGGTTTCCGCATGGGCCCCACATGGTTTTCATGGGGTTTCCACATGGTTTCCATGCCATGATGATGATTATGATGATGATGATGGTCATGATGATCATGGTGATCATGATGATGATCATGATGATGATGATGATCATGATGATGATAAGGATCATGATGATGATGATGATGATCATGATGATGATGATGATGATCATGATGATCATGATGATTCGGGTTTAGGGTTTGGGGTTTAGGGTTTAGGGTTTAAGGTTTAGATCATGATGATCATGATGATGATGATGATCATGATGAACATGGTGATGATGATGATTATGATGATCATCATGATGATCATGATGATGATGATCATCATGATGATGATGGTCATGATGATCATGGTGATCATGATGATGAGCGTGATGATGATGATGATCATGATGATGATGATGATGATCATGCTGATGATGACCATGATGATGAGGATGATCATGATGATGATGATGATGATCATGATGATCATGGTGATGATCATGCTGATGATGATGATGATCATGATGATCATGACGATGATGATCATCATGATGATCATGATGATGTTGTTGATCATAATGATCGTGATCATGATGATGATGATCATGATGATCATGATGACCATGATGATCATGATGATCATGATTATCAGGTTGATGATGGTGATGATGATGATGATCATGATGATCATGATGATCATGATGATGGTGATCATCATGAGGATGATGATGATGATCATGATGTTGATGATGATCATGATGATCATGATGATCATCATGATCATGATGATGATCATCATGATGATCATGATGGTGCATGATGATCATGATGATCATGATGGTGCATGATGATCATGGTGATCATGATGTTTATAACACAGGCTAAGCTTCTTTGTGCGCGACACACCGCATCACATGCTTGTTGGGCTATGGCCCAAAAAAATTGCAAACATTGTCCAGTACGGTGTACGGCCTGAAACCTCAAAACTTGAGCCAAAGGTAAACCTGTGAACCGATGGCATATAAATGGACCTTTACATTCGCAACTGAAGCTGACATGATGCAAAACGCTCTGTTTTTCACGCACAGCGGAGACAGGGGGCTGTTTCAATCTAAGTCTGATTGTGCCTTACATAAGGCAAGCATCCACATGATGCCTCTCAGCATAGGCATTCCCCCAGGGTTTGGGCGGGCGGGTTAAAAAGAAATGGGGACATGCTCTCGAATTTTTGAGAGTTCCCACCCACCCACCTCGAGCCTGAGTAGCAAAGGAGAGAGACATTGACAAATGCATAAAATTTAGTGATGTGCAAAAGAAGCTCGACATGTGCATAACATGTCTATACGCCTTATGCTATAAAACGTTATGAGGCAGGGCCTCAGAACTAGCTTATAACACAGGCTAAGCTTCTTTGTGCGCGACACACCGCATCACATGCTTGTTGGGCTATGGCCCAAAAAATGGCAAACATTGTCCAGTACGGTGTACGGCCTGAAACCTCAAAACTTGAGCCAAAGGTAAACCTGTGAACCGATGGCATATAAATGGACCTTTACATTCGCAACTGAAGCTGACATGATGCAAAACGCTCTGTTTTTCACGCACAGCGGAGACAGGGGGCTGTTTCAATCTAAGTCTGATTGTGCCTTACATAAGGCAAGCATCCACATGATGCCTCTCAGCATAGGCATTCCCCCAATCTCAACTCATTGCTTAGAGGCATCATATATCCTGCGTAAATGGGCATTTCATAGCATCTCGAGTGAAACCAAAGCTTGCGCTCAACTGAGCCCAAGACCCTCGGGACGGACCGTCACTAATGTTGCTTTGCGAGGGCACACGCGTGAACCAACTCACACATGGGCTTTTGGAGTCATAATCTTCCAATAGTACCAAAAGTTCTCGCCAGGTCTTTTCTCGCGAGTTTCCAGATATACATGCGCCAACCACTCCAGCATGGTCGATAAAGAAGACAGTCCTCTCGTTGTCAATCCATGCACTCCAGTGGCCTCGAGCTAAAACGACAGTGTAGAGCTCGACCTGCCCAGTTAAATGCTTCCGGCCATTTGTCAACCACCTGTCCAGGGTAGTCTGGCCAAGTCTGCATCCAAAAGCACGTACCAAGAATTCATTACCATTTGGGGTGAAAATCACCCCTCCCACTGTAGCAACCATTCCGTCTCCAGACGGCTCAAAAGCACCGTCAGTGAAAACCAAAACCGGACTCTGTGGCGCTGACACAGCAATGGTCCGAGGCCTTCCAGACAGCATCCTCTGCCGTAGCATCTTGAATGCTTCTACCTCAGTTTCGTCAAGAACTACCTCTCTGGCCTGGCGTCTCTCAAGGTTGCGAATATCTGCCAGCGCAAGACGCCCTTGACGTCCCAAAATCTGTGCCTCAGCAAACTGTACTCTCCCAAAGACTGAAGGTAATTCCCGTGGTCTGACACGTCCAGAAAGTAGGATGTCATCCAACGCTTCCACCATCTTCAAAGTTCTGTCCTTCTTGTTCCACACCTCGACCTCTTTTCCATCGGGGTCAGATGCGTCAAGGCACACTCCAAGCAATTCTGCACTTCCCGAAAAAGGGAGGTCCTTGTCTCTTGCGCGCCATATACCCAACATGTCTAGAGCAGCGGCCACCGTCCGTTCAGTGTTCTGGCTCAAAGCACTCAACTCGACAACAGGGTAATCATCGAAATAGTTGAGACTGACCACATTCAACGCCACCAGAATCCTTTGCGTCAATCTTGCAAACCTGTTGAAGCATATCACTGAACTGGTAGCTCCGAAAGGAAGAGTGTTGCATACAAAACCATAGACCTCGCGCGTGCCCGGCTTTCGCAGGGAAACAACGGCCTTGCTCCTGTCTATTTCGGACAAGCCCAGCTGTTTGTAGGCCGAGGCCAGGTCCACGGTCTTGATCTTCACATCTGCTGCACCAGTCTTTCTCCTCCAGAAGGTGCGCACCTTGCCCCTGATCTTGGTTCCATCCGACAGCTCAAAGTCAACCGCCCCTGTGGCCAGAGTTGAACGAAGGAAAGCAGCGCACACCCAAACGGTCTCATCCAGCGCTCTCAGATCGATCTTCTCCACAACGCTGTAGCAACTGTTGACTCCGTTGTCACTGAAGTCGTCAATTGGTCTCCACTTATTTCGCTGCCATACTCCAAAACGTTTGCACGGAAGCCACCGATGCCCAAACTTGTTCCCAAGTTCTGCCCAGTTGTATGGTCCATCCAGCCAGCCTTTGGTGTGGCACTCTTCCATGGTGATGTCCCATATAGCAGATTCATGCTCCTGGTCCGCCGAGCATCTTATCCTTTCCCACAGCGCGCATCTCATTGTAGGCATCTTACTGTTCAGTTCATCCTCTGTCATCGACGCTGGAACGGTTGTCTTTGCAAAAATCCCAGACACCTCGGGGTGGCCTACAAGCCGGAAACCTTGTCGGAGGTGTTCATGAATTTTTTCATCTGGCCAATTCAAGGAATTTGCAATCCTCTCCAACAACAGCAGCTTCTTGCCCTCCATCACCGTCTGCATGTGAGCCGGCATATTTGCATGTATTTCGAGCTCCGCCTTCTCCAACTCCTTGGCCCAAACCTCCCACTGCTGCAAGGTTGCAAGTCTGTGTTTCATGACACCGACAGGCCCTTCTATCAGATTGAAAGCCATTGCTCTGAGGACGCAATCCGGCACCACACGGCAAGAATCAAATGGGTGGCAGATGGTCATGGCCTGTCGCACAAATACTTCCGGAGCTCGAAAAATTCCAAAGGTCACTGGCTGCTCAGGGCTGGTTCCCCCTTTCACGGATGTTCTGAGCAGCTTGGAACCTTGAGGAACATTCATAAATGTGGCAACCAAACATTGTTTGCTGTCCAGCTGTGGCAAAAGGGCTCCATCCACTGCAATCGTCTGTGTGTACGCATACTCACTGACCAGAGGACCCCATTTTGAGGTCTTAGGTTGTCTGCCTGTGGCAGCTCTTGCAGCCGCAGAGCCCGGCAGACGCAGCCCATGTACTGCAAGACCACGGTTTGCCGCAGCAAGTTTCAGTATGCCTGCAATGCGCTCACACAGAAGCCGAGGGTACGCGGCTTCCTTGGCGGTGGCAAACTCCCACTTGTCTGCATTTCTCGTCATACCCCATGGCGCATGCTCGTGGTCTGCTGTGCACACACTAGTCAGCGCGTCCATCTCTGCAATGTTGGTCATAAATCCAGTGTGTTTCTTCGCCACCGTGCATGCAAGAGTGAAATTGCACAAACATTGATTGTCTGCGAAGTTGAACAAAAATTGGCATCAGCCACATATAGCTGTTGGCCGGATTCTCAATAGCCCACGGGATATTCAAAGTGTTCAGCCACTGACAAAATTTTGCCATCTCATTGTAAATTGAATTCGCTGAGCTCACCTTGGCCTGGTTGAGGACGCTCAGACCTGGCAGTCCACATGGTTGTGACTCTGACCTGAGGGGAGGCGGTCCATGCTTCCCTTCATGGCTGGACAAAGGTATATTCCGGGCTCTGGACGCTGTTCCACACGGCGGGGCTCCAAAGAAAAAGAACAGGCGTCTCTGCATTGTGATCTTTCGCAAGCATTCCCAGCTGCTTGCAAGTCTCAGATCCATGTGAATAACATGCACATAAGTGCGGTGTCTGTTTGCATGAAAATCAATGGGCAACACCTGGAACCCATGCTTCCGCAGCACTGAAGACAAAATGGCAGAACCTGCACAAGCTTCAATCACAAAAAGCTGTTCCTCATGGCAGACTAGGGCGCTCGGCAATGGGTTATCTTCATGAGACCCATTGCGATCACCTGCTGTGTCAAGGTTTGATGAAACTGGACTCATCGTCCTTTGCCGCTTGCCCAATGCTTGACATGGTAAGCTGGCTGCAGGCACATATGTATTCATCGCAGAGTCATTTGTCTGCTCACATGCATCAGTCCTTTCATCGGACTTGTCCCAATGCTCTCTTTGAGAGACACTGGGAGTGGCCTCATGGCCACACCATTCCTCTTGAGGAGACACATCCTCCTCTGCACGTGGCTGCGCAGCCACACCCTCGCAGCCTAGTCATGAGTCAGCATGACCAGCAGGCTTCAGGGAACATGTCACTGCAGGGTGACTCTTTCCACATTTCGGAGCAGCACACACATGGTAGCCCCGGCTGCATCGATTGTTGCTCACCTTCTCACTGCACGACTTCAAATTGAAGTTGTAACAGATCGGCTCTCCCGAATTTGTGAAAGCCTTGCACCCAATGAGCTGCTGAGGCATCCGCACAAACTTTCCGCCAGACTTTCCTTTGGAGCGGCCCTTTGGGCCACTGCGGACATACGGGCCCTCTTTCGGCTTGGTGGCGGATGCCCCGGAGCTCTCAGATTTGCCATGCGACATCAAAGGCAAAGGGTTGAGCACGCACATGACCTGGGACGAGTACATGATTCGATCCATCAAGAGCTCAACTGGGCGTCCTTCTGGAGTGGATTGGATGCCATCTCTGGTGGCATCAGCAAGTTCCATGAACAACTTCTGATCTGCCATCATCAACTGCTTCATGCTAGGTCGCGCATATCCGAGAGGTGGTTCATCCATCCTGCTCTTCATGAGGCGCTGAGTCCAGAGCATCATCTTAGCATAACTGCATATGTTTGCCTGTTCCACCGCCAAGGCTCTCCGGGTCAACGCGTACATCAGCATCACCTCAGTGCTCGTGTCAGCTCGGTCGCAATCTCTTTTGGGCTCGACTTTCAGCCTGCCTGTAGAAGAATCTAAAGAAAACGACACATCCTTCTTTGGGTCGCCTTGCAACTCCTGTTCGCGGGATGTGCATCTGGACCAGTCTATCCACCTGAGACGATTCTCCTCATACATGCTGGTGGTGACATCCACCAGCGAGTCTGAAGGTTCATTTGCTCCAGTAATCGAGACGCCAGGAAGCCTATCGACCTGGGCTCGATACCGTTCCGTTCGTTCAGGTTGAGTCAAACGCCGAGAAGTTTGATCCTCAATCTTCTCCATCTGTTGTCTCATCTCACTTGTGGCAGCAGCATAGGCCTCGTGAAAAACTCGCCTGAAGCACGCTTTTTCAGCTACTGTACCCGGCCGTCCGATGAGGCTCTCAAATGCTTCCATGAGAGGGCCTTCATCTGCTGCACCAGGAGTGTATGCTGAGACAAATGCCAAGCGAGACAAATTGACAATCCCGCCTAGCTTGATGATATCAACCAGATCATCTTCCAAGCCTGCTGCTTTCAGCCTGCTCGTCAACACTGCCTCGCTTTCAAGTAAACCAGTCATGCTAGTCTCAAGGTTGCTCGGGCCGAGATAACACACTCGACACAACAATGAAAGTGACAATGCCGCCACGTCCATCAATCCTAGACCAACACCTCCATGAAAAACGCGCAAGTGACATCTCCGAAAAGAAAAACGGGGAAACCCCCACATTTAGTGGGACTGACCCTTCTTCTCAAACTCCGCACCTACATCCATCTCGCTACCGGACGCGCGCGCGCGCGCGGCGCGCGCGCGGCGCGCGGGCGTGCATACGAACCACCTTCATAGCAGGCACAGTTCGAAAGAAACCCAACATGCATGCGGCCACAACAGACATGTAAACGCAAAGACGCTAGTCTTTTCAACCTTCTGGCATCCGCCGTTTGAAACACTGTCTGCACAAAGGGTAAAGGCATTCTGGCATGTTTGGCAACTGGATGTATGCATCGCTGCCAAATCTGCCGCAGGCGAATCTGTCTCCAGCCTCATCCTCGACGCGATGAATAACTCTGGAAACAGAGTGGCGGAAGAGCATCTCCGAGCTGAAATCGTAATATCCCTCCAAAGGCAGTTCAAGTTCGCCTACCACTTCACCAACGGCCGCCTCCTCATGCTCATGATCAGGTCTCTCTTCGTCAACACTGTCTTCTGAGCTCGACACGTCCTGCTCGTCCTCAGCATGTTCGCCTTCATGAGCATGCTCTTCAGTAACGGCCTTGGCGAAATACCCAGACCTGCTAGCATCAGGTAGGAATGACTTGCAAGCAATTTTCCCAATGAGTTCTTCCAGCAATCTCAACGGCCCTGCTACATTGTCACGGCCATACACCAACTCAGCACCGTCCCGTCCTTTGCTGTGATAACCCAAAGTCGCACGCGTGACGCGGCCCATACCTGCTTTAGCTGCCCAGCTCAAAGTAGTGGCCTTGCAGCTATGGGTGCCATATTTGTTGACCTCGTCGGCGCCGGCACCACATCCTGTAAGAAGAGCACGCAACCACATGGCACCTGCTTCAGCTGACAGAGGGGTCTGCAACCATTTCTTGCACAGTCCCATCGCAGGCAGCAAAGGCTTGTCCGTGCCAAGAGGAAAAGAATTTTGTTTCATCATCTCATACCAAGTAACTGCCCAAGGCTCATCCGCAAGACCCTGAATAGGCGCCACCAATGGAAGATACCTGGTCTTCCTCTCAAGCCCATAAGAGGATTTTGATCGTGACACAGAAGCTTCAATGTAACCTGTGGTGGCACATTCAGTTGTGTGTACATCCAACTGAATGAGACCAGATGCTTGTCCATCGGAGAACCTTGCTCTCGCATAGATGCACCAGCAAAAGAAACCTGCAGCGTGACGGTCCTGTAGGCTAGCACCATGTTGGCCAAGCACAATCTCCTCAAGCATCAAAACATGTTTTGTCAACAATGGCGGCTTCTGTTTCAACTTCCTCTTCTCCATGAAAAACTTGCTTGTAATACCAGTGATCCGTGGCGAAATACATGAACCAGCACTGTCACAATCAAGCACATATTTGCAAAAAGCAAGCGAGCATACAAAACTGCGTCCGAATGTTGGTGCAGCATCCTTGCCATGTTGTTCCAAAAAGGCATAGACATGATGTTCCAGAAACGGCATGGCCTGCAAATCCTTCGCCTTGCAAAACTTCAAGAACCGCAAAATGGGCCCAGCCCTGCTATGCAAGGTTGAGCTTGCCTTCAAAGCAAAAACATTCAGAAGAGTTTCGGCAAAATCGCCTCCCCCACCCAAACGTTCTGAAGCAGCAAACATGCGAGCAACTCAGGGTTGTGTTCGATAATGCGTATCCACTTCACGACTGCTGCATTGCGTTCCTCAGATAGTTTTTGAATCCAAGGAATGTCATGCCTTGTTGTTACCTTATATCCTGCAGTCTGCAAGGCTGTTGTCAAGCCATCCTCCTCGAGTTCACGTTCCGCATGTTCTTCATTCGGTACAGCTGGAATCATACCACGAGGAGGTTCTCTCTGAGGAAGAGCTGCACCAGGCGAAAGAAAAGGTAACAATTCCCACGGTTGTCTCCTTGCAGACTTCGTGTTGCTACGCACACAAGCATTCATATGTAATGCCCAGCTCTGTTCCAGCTCTCTCTTGTTGCCACCAGATTTGAGCAAGGCACCATCAAACACAGTCTCAGAAACCATGGCGTTCCTGTCGTACTACAACACGGGTCACCAGCTGCTAAAAGCCCAGGTGCACCCTGAGGCCGCCAGCTGCCACAACGGCCCAAGCGCACCTCAATCCCCCTTCTTAAAAAGAAATGGGGACATGCTCTCAAAATTTGAGAGTTCCCACCCACCCACCTCGAGCCTTTCTATACTATACATTTCAAGTGTGGCGTTAGACACCGATTGGTGACGCAGAGGATGCGTCGTCAGGATTATCATCGTGACTGCTGGTGATGCTGAGGATGCGTCATGATGATTCTCCTCCGATTGGAGATGCAAAAGATGCGTGGACATGATTATCATGATGACTGCTGGTGATGCTGAGGATGCGTCATGATGATTATCATCCGAGTTGAAATGCAAAAGATGCGTGGACACGATTATCATGATGACTGTTGGACTGTTACATGATTATCATGATGACTGCTGGACAGTTATTATCACAGTCACCATCCTTATCACCATCGTCATCAATATCATCATCATCATCATGGTAGTCATCATCATCTCTTTCTATGAATACATTTCAAGCGTGGCGTTAGACAGCATTGGTGATGCAGAGGATGTGTGTAGTCATGATTATCATCATGACTGCTGGTGATGCTGAGGATGCGTCATGATGATTATCATCCGACTTGAGATGCAACAGATGCGTGGACATGATTGTCATGATGATTGCCAATTGCTGGTGATGCTGAGGATGTGGACATGATTATCATGATGCTTGCTGGTGATGCTGAGGATGCGTCATGATGATTATCATCCAATTTGAAATGCCAAAGATGCGTGGACATGATTATCATGATGGCTGCTGGAGAGTTATCATCACAGTCACCATCCTTGTCACCATCGTCATCAATATCATCATCATCATCATGGTAGTCATCAGCATCTCTTTCTATACTATACATTTCAAGTGTGGCGTAAACACCATTGGTGATGCAGAGGATGCGTCGTCATGATTGTCATCGTGACTGCTGGTGATGCTGAGGATGCGCCATGATGATTCTCCTCCGATTGGAGATGCAAAAGATGCGTGGACATGATTATCAGGATGACTGCTGGTGATGCTGAGGATGCATCATGATGATTATCATCCGATTTGAAATGCAAAAGATGCGTGGACACGATTATCATGATGACTGTTGGACTGTTACATGATTATCATGATGACTGCTGGACAGTTATCATCACAGTCATCATCCTTGTCACCATCGTCATCAATATCATCATCATCATCATTGTAGTCATCATCATCATCATCTCTTTCTATACTATACATTTCAACTGTGGCATTAGACAGCAGTGATGATGCGTAGGATGTGTGTAGTCATCATTATCATCATGACTGCTGGTGATGCTGAGGATGCGTCATGATGATTATCATCGACTTGAGATACAACAGATGCGTGGACATGATTATCATGATGACTATATCATCATCATCAGCGTAGTCATAAACCATCATCATCGTAGTCATCATCTATACTATATATTTCAAGTGTGGCGTTAGACACCGTTGGTGATGCAGAGGATGCGTCGTCATGATTATCATCATGACTGCTGGTGATGCTGAGGATGCGTCATGATGATTATCATCCGACTTGAGATGCAAAAGATGCATGGACATGATTATCATGATGATTGCCAATTGCTGGTGATGCTGAGGATGTGGACATGATTATCATCCAATTTGAGATGCCAAAGATGCGTGGGAATGATTATCATGATGACTGCTGGACAGTTATCATCACAGTCATCATCCTTGTTACCATCGTCATCAATATCATCATCATCATCGTAGTCATCAGCATCTCTTTCTATACTATACATTTCAAGTGTGGCGTTAGACACCATTGGTGACGCAGAGGATGCGTCGTCATGATTATCATCGTGACTGCTGGTGATGCTGAGGATGCGTCATGATGATTATCCTCCGGTTGGAGATGCAAAAGATGCGTGGACATGATGATCATGGTGACTGCTGGGGATGCTGAGGATGCGTCATGATGATTATCATCCGATTTGAAATGAAAAAGATGCGTGGACACGATTATCATGATGACTGTTGGACTGTTACATGATTAGCATGATGACTGCTGGACAGTTATCGTCACAGTCATCATCCTTGTCACCATCGTCATCAATATCATCATCATCATTGTAATCATCATCATCTCTTTCTATACTATACATTTCAAGTGTGGCGTTAGACAGCATTGGTGATGCAGAGGATGTGTGGACATGATTATCATCATGACTACTGGTGATGCTGAGGATGCATCATGATGATTATCATCCGACTTGAGATGCAACAGATGCGTGGACATGATTATCATGATGACTGCTGGACAGTTATATGATTTTCATTGTGGATGCGTCATAATGATTATCATCCGATTGGAGATGCAAAAGATGCGTGGACATGATTATCATGATGCCTCCTGGTGATGCTGTGGATGCGTCATGATGACTCTCATCCGATTCCCCATCAATATCGTCATCATCACCATCGTAGTCATCAGCATCTCTTTCTATACTCTGCATTTCAAGTGTGGCGTTAGACACCATTGGTGATGCAGAGGATGCGCAGTCATGATTATCATCATGACTGCTCGTGATGCTGAGGATGCGTCATGATGATTATCATCCGATTGGGGATGCAAAGATGCATGGACATGATTATTATGATGACTGCTGGTGATGCTGAGGATGCGTCATGATGATTATCATCCGATTTCACATGCAAAAGATGCGTGGACGTGATTATCATGATGACTGCTGGACAGTTACATGATTATCATGATGACTGCTGGACAGTTATCATCACAGTCATCATCCTTGTCACCATCGTCATCAATATCATCATCATCATCATCGTAGTCATCAGCATCTCTTTCTATACTATACATTTCAAGTGTGGCATAAACACCATTGGTGATGCGGAGGATGCATAGTCATGATTATCATCATGACTGCTGGTGATGCTGAGGATGCGTCATGATGATTCTCCTCCGATTGGAGATGCAAAAGATGCGTGGACATGATTATCATGATGACTGCTGGTGATGCTGAGGATGCGTCGTGATGATTATCAGCCGATTTGAAATGCAAAAGATGTGTGGACATGATTATCATGATGATTGCTGGACAGTTACATGATTATCATGATGACTGCTGGACAATTATCATCACAGTCATCATCCTTGTCACCCTCGTCATCAATATCATCATCATCATCATCATCATAGTCATCACAATCTCTTTCTATACTATACATTTCAAGTGTGGTGTTAGACAGCATTGGTGATGCTGAGGATGCGTCGTGATGATTATCATGCGACTTGAGATGCGGAAGATGCGTGGACATGATTATCATGCTGACGGCTGGTGATGCTGAGGATGCGTCATGATGATAATCATGCGAAAGATGCGTTAAACTGCCGCGAAGTTTCGCGGCAAAAAAAATGCCGCGAAAAATGTAGGCGGCATGATTGCCATACTGCAGGGAATGCAGCTTGTTCCCGAAAGGTCTTCTAAGGCTAGTGAATTAGGAGGTACACAAGCAAGGTTCGCGTCCACTCCGACGCCACTAATCGCTGCTGCACGGCCGGGTGGTTCCCATATCTCTGCTGGTAGGTTTGATTACACCAGTTTGCTTCAAAGCTTTCGGGAGAGAGACTCTCGAACAACTGCTGCACTTGCACATAGCCGACTTCACCCCCGTCTCCAGTTGCGTGCACACGTGCGCAGCAGGCGCAAATCAGTGCCCCGCAGTCTGCCTCGGCCCATGTTTGTTGCACCCTGCGAAGGGTCCGGCGATCGACGCTCCATCCAACACACGGCACGGCTTTGTCCTCGCATTGCAGCAAAGCAGCAGCGTACCGCGTTGGGATTTGGTCCGGCTCGACGCCTTCGAACGATTTGGCATGAGCATGGACAAGGTGTGCCCAAAGGCAGCCGGATGTGTCTGCGCAGCAAATGTTTGAGGGTTGTACCCACTTCGTGCTTTCCAGCCGCCAGGTATGCTGCCACTGCCCTGGCCGACACGGTTCCGTATCCGCGCACCAAGCACACCCTTCGAATGCGCAACGCACGGCTGGGTACGGAAGTAACGTCTTTGGTTGCGACAGGTTTGCTTCCCAGCCAGGCAACTGCGGAGGCACGAGTGGATGAGGCCGGAGTGCCTTTGCAAGGATTGCAGCCTCCTGCTCTTCTTTGTCTTCGGGCGTGCACCACGTCATATTGGGCTCCACTGTCACAGGGATGTCGGCCTCGCTGGTTGAAACACTGGCGTTGGAGTCCCAGGACTGCACACTCTCGACATCGACGTCCCCGACTTCATCCTGCGTTGGACGGTGACGACGGGGACGCTGCGGGTGGGCTGGAGGGCGTCATCACTTGGGCTTCTCCGGACACATCTGCTTCGCTGCCCTCACGAGGCGGCGACGCAGGCGGAGGCAGCGGCGGCGACGCCGACGTAAACAGTGTCGCTGCTGCGTGCAGAATCGCATCTGACACAGCTTCGTCCCATAATTGCAGCCAAGGTGTGCGAGGAAACATGTCCCTACGAGACGTCGAGCGGTGCATTAGGTCGTAATGACCCGTGATACCCATGTCTCGACGCACAAGCTCCAGCACATCTTGGCTGGCCTCTAGTTTCTGTTCTGCATGTGCCACATTCATGTACTCCATGCTTCGAACCCACACATTGTCGTTCTCTCCGCTGCTCCATATTAAACAGTCAAAGTTAAAGGCTTGTGTGAGAGCCCACACCTCCACCCAGGTTCCATGATGGATGGAGTCAAATACCTGTGGCATCCGCACAACCGCAATGACTTTGCTCCAGAGCACGGTGTCGGTTGGGTTCAAGCCAGTCCCGTCACCCAAGCCCATCTCACGCCGAATATACCTGTCATGTAATTGCAATTCGTGGTCACTGAACGGCACGCACGCGGCTGTCACGTCTGCTCCCTGTGGGCCGCTCCTTGCATCACATAACCATTCCAAGGCCTGCAAGTACAGTCTCGCTGCAGCTTTTCTGCACCAGTTTGACTGACCTTTGCAATACCGATGCACAGCGTGAAAGAAACACCACCCGTCCCCTGGCACCTTCAAGACCTCTGCACCCCTGCGGTGCGGCTGCGTAGGGTCTGCTGCAAAACTCTGCCGTTGCTTCCCGACGCAATCGTTCTCGGTCTCCGAGGGCGTTCTTTTACCGGTCTGTGCTTTCTCGGGCTTCACTTATCTTTAATCTGTGCGCTTTCGCTTGTCTCGCCTGCTAGGGTCGGCGGGGGGTTCGGGGTCCGTTGGGTGGGGGGTTCTTCTCTTTCGTGTGCTTAGTGGGTGTCGGCGCGTTTTCAGGGTGGGGGCTTTTCTCGCGCACGGTTGTACCTGTGGGCGGTTTCGTCTCCTTGGTTTTTGGTGGTGGGTCTCTGGTTGTAGCTTTGCTGTTGTCTGGGCTCCTTTTCCCCTGTTTTGTAGGCTGGCTCTGGTTGGGCCTGTCTATCTTTGGTCGTAGGCCTGGGGGGGCTCAGCTGCTTGGGGGTCTTATTTCGGTGCCTTTGAGTATGAGTGCTGTCTGGCCATCGCCTGGGGTTCAGTCTGCGGTCTCGGTCTCGCTGTCTGCACCCTCTGCCGACCCGCGGCGTCTTGGGGTGGTCTGCTGGCTGTATCCATGGTGTTGCCGTGCAGTGCATGCATCTGTCGATTGCGACGCTGGCGTGCTGTGCGCCACACCACACTTGCGAGCGCTCGCCTTCGGCGGGTGCTTTGCCATATTGTGTGGGCGCACAGTGCGGCCCCGGGTGAACTCACGAAAAGTGCTGTGATGAACAGTTCGCTCCTACGGCGCCGCTTGTGCTGTCGGCTCGCTTTGCTAGGCGGCGAGCGGTTCGGATCCAGCCGCCGCGCAAATGTGCTTTCTGTAGCGCACGATGCGCTTGGAAGGAGAAGACGCACGCGGCGAGATTCACGGCGAACTGCAAGTCCACCTGCTTTGTGCACGCGCACAGCCCTGCGGATGCTATAGCTAGTAGCCAAGTCAAACAGGTGTACGTCCCTGGCAGCTGCCGTGCCCAATGTGTGTGCGTGGCCCTGGCGTGGCCGACGCTGCTGCGGGTCGAACGTCTCTCACCTTCAGCTGCTCTTGCGAGTTTGCGGATGTGCCATGCACACACCCAGGCTAGGACAAGTACGCGGACACAAGCTGCACAACCCATGTGCTGTCTATGCAGCTTGGCACTTGCTGTACCCAGCGACACAGCCATGGCCTTCCACTTTGGGAGCGCTACTTGCTGTGGATTCTGTCTATTTTGTTTTCCTTCTGGTCCCCGTCCTCCCGATGGTTTCTCACAAACTAGCCCCGCTGACGTCATACCCGTTACGTTCTTGTCTACCCGTGGGTGCTTCCTCTACCCTGACAATGTCACTGGCTGCCCTACGAGACCTTGTGTCCTTTCTGTGTGGAACTGCGTTTGCACCACTTGCAATGATGTGTTGTTGGTTCTTTCAGTTGTACTCGGTCACGACTGTCTGTTTCCATTGATTGCTTTGCCCGAGGAGCCACGGACGGCGAGACAGCGGATATTCCTTCTATGCAAGTCACTGCCCCTGGACCTACAACCAGTCTACTTCCTAACTACTTCTGCGCCCTTCCTTCGTGACCCTCGTCACAGTCGTCTTCTCTGAGCAGTTTTCCGCCCTCTTCCCCTCTTGACGACAGTGCCGAGATGACAACCCAAACATAGCACATCGATCGTCGCAAACGTGCCCACATGCCAAACATGTCACCTGCAGCCAGGGTTAGACGTTCAACTAAACATGCCTAACATGCCACCTGCAGGCAAGGTCAGATTGACACCTGTCACCATACCACGCATGCCACCCGCAACCCGGAGTAGATGCAATTTAGTACACATGCCAAACGTGCTGCCTTCAGCTGGAGACTCCAGCAAACGTGGACACATGCCTAACACGGCAGCTGCAGCCCAGGTTGAATACAGGACACGAAACACACACGCACGTTGCCAGGTACCTGCGCAGGATGTGCCTGAGCGATGCTCTGACTGCTCAGTCCACCCTGTCCCAGCAGACACATGTCACTCACACCCTTCGTCTTGCTCCATGCTATTTCTGCACACCTCCAGGCCGTACAGTTGCTAGCTTGCACGTCGTGGCTGTACCTGAGCGATGCTCTTGGGGCTGCATCGCAAACGTGCCCACATGCCAAACATGTCACCTGCAGCCAGGGTTAGACGTTCAACTAAACATGCCAAACATGCCACCTGCAGGCAGGGTCAGATTGAAACATGTCACCATGACACGCATGCCTAGATGCAATTTAGCACACATGCCAAACGTGCTGCCCTCAGCCGGAGACTCCAGCAAACGTGGACACATGCCTAACACAGCAGCTGCAGCCCACGTAGAATACAGGACACGAAACACATACGCACGTTGCGCGCAGGATGTGCCTGAGCGATGCTCTGACTGCTCAGTCCACCATGTCCGTCCCAGCAGACACATGGGTGTGGGTCAAAAAACTTTTTCTCTTGTCGGCGGGTTGTTGTTTGCAGGAGGGCTTTGAAAGTGAGATCTTCAAAGTGGGACAGTGGAACCACCGACCTATGTCAAAAGCAAGGCCAGGTGGTGGCGAGGATCCATCCATCCATCCATCCATCCATCCATCCATGTTGCACTAGATGAACATTGAGAACTTCTTATGTGTCTTTACATAGGTCCGGAACAACAGACCTTACGTAAGGAAGCGATAACCTGAATCAGTACTCTAACCTGGCAATTGCTCTCATAAACAAGGTCTGGAACGAAGGTCTGGAACAACGGTCTGGAACGAATGTGGGTTCCGGACCCTGTTCCGGACCTTATAAATTGACTCGCAGCCACATGTCACTCACACCCTTCGTCTTGCTCCATGCTATTTCTGTACACCTCCAGTTGCTAGCTTGCACGTCGTGGCTGTGCCTGAGCGATGCTCTAGCCCCAGCTGCATTCAAATAGCGGGGTTGTCGACGACTCTACCCCTAGTAATTTCTTTTTGACCAAACCCATACAGCTCGTCCCAGCAAAGCCGTGTCCGTAAGACGCTGCACACGTGGTCCCACTGTCTACAGTGACTGATTCCCTCGGTCCCTTGACAGCTCTCCCGACCTTCGGTATATCTGCAGAGACACCTGGGCGGTCAGCCTCCTACCGGTGCAAAAAAACATCGCCACGGACACCTGGCCACGGGATGAACGTCCCCCTCGCCCCCCACGTTTTCCCCGGCCGTGCCACCGAACCCACCCATGGTGGCGCACACATTTTTTCGCGCGCCAGGCCGCCAGCTTTGATGCTCTGTACGGCTCCTACCTCACTCCCAGGCGACTTCGTGCACTGAGCGATGCTTTGTGCGTCTCCTTCCTCACTTCCGAAGAAGTACTCGCTTGGCGCGACCTTCGGCGGTGTTGGTCCAGGACTGCCTGTTTGTCAATCTTTTTTTCTGCCCCCGTACAGTGCTTCTGCACTCGACGGGTTCATGTCGAATTTCCAAGGCCTCACCGCGCTCTCACTCGGCAACACTCGCGCCGCGTGGTTCTCCGCGGATGTTGAAGTGCAGAAAAACGGCCTCGTACCCATGCTTCTGGTCCAGTGGGCTCAAACTTTGCAGCCGCTCATCGCACGCTTGCATGACCAACTTCACCACGATGGTCCCGTACAGCGACGGCTTCACGTAGTCCCAGCTGCTGCCTTTCCCAATGGCGACCTCATGGGTTGGGTCGTCTCTGCCCCCGGCGTGGACCGCCCAGGCCGCGTTCTCCGCAGCGGTAACGTCCCTCCAGCTTGAGCCACCACGCGACTGCTGCGCGATGTTTTTCAGGGTCGCCGGCACCGGGTTAACTCCAACAATGCCGTTGCCAAGGCGCGCCGATCAGCTGTTGCCGCGGGCCGCAACACTCTTGCCACCTTCACAAAGAAAAGCGCCAAGGGACCCGTTGCCTCCTGAACTGCAGCGAAAAACTCGCCTTCGGCACTGTCCATAGCCGCTGCGTCTCGGCTCGCCCGGTCGGGCTCCAGCCAAACGCCAGCCTCACAGGGACGCACTCGAAACCACTTTCCGTGCTGGCTGTTGCCACCCAATGCACTTGCTCCTAAAAGCAATTGGAAAAATTCTCTGCAATGACCTACGCTGCCTGGTGCCAAACATTACGAATGATTAACTCTGCAATGACCTACTGATTCCTGGTGCCAAAATTTTGGAAATTCGTCACGACGGCTCTGCCACAGTTGGAACGGCTATCCTTCGTTTTCCCCTCAGAAACCTTCCCTACGCCACGACAACCTCGCGTTCGCACTAGATACACGGAAGACTCTTGCGAACCGGTTTCTTGGGCCGTCCGTTTTTTTTTTGCCCGCCCCCACCAGCTTCTCTGGCTCCCAGTCTGCCGCTGGGACTGCAGCTGTGACGGCAGCGGACGGTGCTCGCGTCGGCTCCTCTGGTCGCTCATGGTTCTGCTGAAAATGTTCCCGCACCTGATCCGTGCCCTGGAATTGCTTTTCCTTCCGCCGCGAATTGCGACAGTGCACACAGGTGAGGTAGCCGTCCTTGGAGCGTGAAGGTCGGAGGCCCAAACCGACTAGTGCTGCGACCTCCGCTTCTACTAGGTCGCTGTAGTGTGAACAGGTGGCCGCAATGGCCTGGCACGTGGCCAGCACCTCTTCCGTCACCTCGGTCGACTCCTCTGCCACCTCATCGCTATGTGTCTGAGCGATGCTCTGACTTCTCGGTGTAGCCCACGCCTCATTGCCGCTCGCTGCGGCAGGCTGGGCGATGCTCTGCTCTACTGTCTCCTCCTTGGTTGCCGCCAGCGCCGTCAAGGCCACCTCCAGAAAGCCCGTGCGTCCAACCCCAAGCCCTGGTCGCGGCGTAGGCCGTGCCCGTGCCTGCCAAGCACATGTAGTGCCCATCCACTGGAACCTCCTTCCCGGTCGCAGTCACGGCCACGGTCTTCTTTTTGCCGCCGACCTTCAACAACTTCTCTTCCAGCAAATAGATCGGCCCCAAGCGTGGACAAAAAATCCAGCCTATGCTCGGTGTCCTCCCCAGGTCACGCTCCATCTCCCTCCACAGGAACTCGCAGAACCGCAAATAGCGACCGAGGAGCTGCTTCTGCGTCGTGCCCATGCAGTCCGCTATGGCACGGGTCACCAAGGGTTGCTTTGGGCTGCACGCCAAAATGTTGCCTTGGTAGACGGTTCGCCCCGCGGCTCATGATCCTCGGCGAAGGCTTGCAGTCCGCCTTGTAGCACCCGCCCCTGCATGAAGAGGTCTACGACCGCTGGGCCGCGTGGACCCTTCTTGACAAGGCTTCCGCCACAAACCACGGCGGCAACCATATTTCGCCTCCCTACCACGGCAGCCCCGCCCAAGTTTCCCTGAGGCAACCAGCCATATGCCGTGGAGTCTGCCAGCACCACCGTCCAAGTCGGCTCCGACGCGTGGGTGTTTCCTCTGTCCTGACAGTGTCCCTCACAAGACCTTGTGTCCTTTCTGTTTCGAACTGTGCTTGCACCACTTACAGCGATGTGCTGTTGCCCCGATGTTTGAGGAGGTGTCTGGGGATGGGGGACTTCTCCGCTTCCGTCCTGCACCAGGAGGCCAATGACGTGTAGAAGCTGAGCGCTGTCAGGGCGAGCCCAGCTTTAGCGATGAGGGATTCCGCCGGTCCTCTGTGGCCTCCTCCAACTGGACCACCGGCTTCGGCTCGATGCCACCTTCCGCCTCAGCATCCGCCATGGTCGCATGGATGTTGGCCATGTCCGGACTGACATGGCAACAGAGGTGGCTGGAAGAGAATACGCCGCTTTGGCGGAAGCCCGCGTGGCCTTTGGCGTTGTGGAAACGCCAACCAGCATCATGGCAGCCGCCAGAGAAGCCTATGGAGCCAAGAAGGACCCGTTGCATTTCTTGCGGCCACAGGCAGAAGCGGCCATGGAGGCTGTGGTGGCCGCGGCTGTGCGGGATCTGCAGGCCCGCCGCGCTGGGCAACGTGCGGCTGTAGGACATCGCTCAGCGGCGGCGAAGGAGGGGTGGATTGCAATAGTGGTGTGCGCTGGGTGGAACTGCAGCGACCGGGAGCTTTTGCCGGAAGCCTTTTTGGTGTCCGAGCTGGCCGTTTGCCGGCACTGGAAGGAAAGCATGTTGGTGTTGTCAGCCCATGCGGCGGAGAAGTTGCCGTGGAAGATGGTGGCGCCGCACTTGGCGGCAGCACCGAAAACGCTGCTGCAGACGAACCGCGCAGAGCATCGCTCAGCTGCGGAGAACATGGCCGAGTTTGCGGGGGAGTGGACCCGGGAGTTCGTTGAGGATGATGGCTGCGCCGCTGATCTGCTGCAGCTCGGCGGGCCGCCGCTGGTGGCGAAATGTGCTAGCTTTGCGCGGCCAAGTCACCGAGCAGACCTGTGGAGATATGCGCGGCTGCATCGAGAAGGGGGCTACTACTTGGACATCAAGATGTGCTTGTTGCAGCCGCTGTCGACGACTTTGGCAGAGATCTACACGTCCGGCAATGCCTTGTTGGACGTTGCCTTGGCCGAAGGAGGGCAGCGCATCGCGCAGCCCGAAGACCGAGAGCGCATCCAGCAGGCTGTCCTTGGGCCTCACTTGGAGACGCAGCCCCATTTTCGCTCACACCTCTGTGTTTCTACTTGCTTTCCCCGAAAAGCCACGGACGGCGAACCTGTTTCCACCTTGCAGCCAGTCTGCTTCCCAACTGCTTCCGGCCCTTCTCTCATGACCCCCTTCACAGTCGTATTCTCTGGACAGATCTCCGCCCTTCTCCCATCCTAACGACCAAACATGGCAGGACGACCCATTGTGTGTAGGGCATCGATCGTCGCAACTGCCTGTCAGGAGGTCTCTCAAGCACCGCAGGAGGTCTCTCAAGCACCGCAGCTGGTCACCGAATATCCGCCGACATTGCTCGGCGTGTCGGACACCTAAGAGAGGATAGAGGATAACCCCCCCTTACCACCCCCCCCCCCACCGACGTCTGAATACGTGGGGGGGGGGAAGGGAGGGGAGGGGGGGGGATTGAGGTTGGAAATACTGCGGCCCGGTAGGGCCAGGCAATATATACCCTCGTTGAGGTCCCCGGTGATCTACTCCGAATAGGATGTAGGAAAAAGTATAACCAGATAGCAGTGTTTGGTCAATAAATACCAAATAAGTCAATAGGACACAATCAGCAAGCGGGCACACTGTTTTCCTTGTAGGGTTGTGGTGATACGCACCAGGCCTCAAGCCGAAATGGCAACAGTGATTGCAACATGAGTGGATATGTGGTTCAAGCAACACAAAAACAAGAAACAAACAGACACAAATTTCTTTCCACTCATGGCATCACATACTTAAAGGAAAGTGTTGCCAAAAGTGATTTGATCACTCGGCCGTAAAGCCTAGGTTTATTCTGCGGATATCGCAGTGTTACGTATTGGAAAATTCTTCCGTAGCCATTGAGACACACTGAGGTAGGTGACACGCTATTTTGTTCGAGGCACGGCGCTTCCGGAATCTTTGGGAAGCCAACCACGGTCCGCCCGCAAAACCAATGTAAATCAAATCAAAAGCTGGATTCGAGCGGGCAGGTGAGCTACACATGCATCTCATGTTCTTTATTTCCAAAACCTGAAATAAGATTTGGAACTCCACGTAAAGGACTTAACATCATGGTGAACTCGTTCCACCGTTCTCCCCCCCGGATCAACCAAATGCACCTGTACACATATCATCTGTGCATACTGTCCTTATTCCTCAGATGTGTTTTTTATGCGGGGCACCAGTCCAAGTCAAGAAGAAGGAGAACCCTCCCCCTTTCCCCTCGAGACCCCACTTATGTCAGGATTCAGGCAGGCATGAGGCCCAACCACGTGTCGGGCAAACCCAGGGGTGCTTGGTTGGAGTGTCCACTTGAAGGTACCCTGTCCGGTCATGTTGGTGGGTGGAAGGGTATAACTGGCTCAGAAAAGGACATCGCGGACCCCTCCGCTTTGGGTTTCAAAACCATGGTGGTTTTGAAAGGGCCGTGCGTGTGACCTGCAAGAAGTGAGGTTTTGTTTGGTTTTCTGCAGGGGAAACGATATGATTCAGACAGCGGCCACGGGAATCATTCCATGGCAAACCCGTATGACTACTTTTTATCACTTAACCTTCACAGAGAGTGGGCTTTTGCCAAAGCCAGTCTGAATCGGAATCCTTTTTGGGGTTGTTTCAGGAGGAATTTAGAGGGTACGAGCCCACATAGATGTGTGTGTGTGTGTGTGTCCGTAGCAAGGCACGGATGATATGTCCATAAATGCAGGCGGCTGCCACTGTAGGAATCCCAAGGGGGAGACTGGTCTCTTCGCGCCACTGAAATAGACCTCCAAGGGTGGCTATCGCGAACAAGTGTCGGATAAGCCCCTAAGAAGGCCTTATTCAAGGTTGAATATGCCAGGCCCCCCCGCCCCCCGCCCATAGCCACAAGGTCTGTGAAACTAGGTCGATCAGCTTCCCTCGAAAAGGGTGGTTTGGAGCCCTGTTCTGAGGTTAGGGTTTCCCATTTACCCACAAAGGCGTGTCTTCTATTTTGAGGCTACCCTTTTTGTTCAGCGGTCAGGGACCAGGAGGAAACCTGAAGCCATTTTCGTGTGTTGGTACCGCTATGTTTTTTGTGGTTTTAAAAGGGAACCAAAAGGAAACTCACCATTTTGATGGCCCCCTCAAAAATGACGACACCGAGTTGGATCTAAGCCCCCCGGCCCATTCACTGCTCTTCTCCATGGCGCTCATGGCGCTGCTGCAGCACACCAAATTCAAAGCCGCTTCGGCGGACCCCCAGAGCAGCTGGAGAGTGTGAGCCTTGCTGAGCAGTCAAAATGGGTCTCTCTCTTTTTGTCGGTACCCCCATTTGATGCTTGCACTGTCATTGGTTTAGGGCGTGCTAGGGTGGACAATTGAGAGGGTTGGGTGGGATTAGAGCTGGGTCATGTTGCAGATTATGTTTGGGGGGGGGCATTAAAGACATCGCGGGTGGGGCTTGACTCTGGACAATTTTCGTCTCGGGGTTGATGTTGGGGGGGGTTAGGGCACCAAACATGCTATGTGCGTGCGAGGTTGTTTCCGAGAGGGAAGAAACTTCCCAAACAAGTACAGGCCCTGATGCCGGCCCTTAGACATGTGTGTGTCTGTGTGGTGTGTGGTGTGTGGTGTGGCGTAGGTGTGTGGTGTGTGGTGTGTGGTGTGTGTGTGTGTGCTTGTGTGTCTGTGTGCCTGTGTGTCTGTGTGTCCGTGTGTATGTGTGTCTGTGTGCGTGTGTTTGTGTGTTTGTGTTTGCGTGTGTGTGTGTGTGTAAGTGTTGTGTGTGTGTGTGTGAGCGTTGTGTTGCGTCGTGTTATGTTGTGTTACGTTGTGTTGGATTGGGTTGTGTTGCGTTGCGTTGTGTTGTGTGCTTGTGTTTGTGTGTGTGTGTGTGTGTTTGTGTTTGTGTTTGTGTGGGTGTTTGTGTTTGTGTTTGTGTTTGTGTGTGTTTGTGTTTGTGTGTGTTTGTGTTAGTGTTAGTGTTAGTGTTGGTGTTAGTGTTAGTGTTATTTGTGTTTGTGTTTGCGTTTAAGTTTGCGTGTGTGTGTTTGTTTGTGGTTGTGTGGTGTGTGTGTGTGTGCGCACGTGCGTGCGTGCGTGCGTGTGGGCGAGTAGGTTGCAACATGATTGGATCAGGACCGTGTCATCACATGCGAAGGGTGCCGTTACGTCTGCGCATGTGTGTGGGCTCATTTGAGATGCATATATATATATATATGTACAATTAGATCAATGTATCAAACCGCGTTGCTCCAAACAATGCGCAGAAGGTCGCAAAGGACAGGGCCTGTCTGCAATTGGGCCGAATGCTTGACAAAACTAATGCTTGACCTAATTGTGGCTGTACTATGCGGCTTCTTGTAGTTGCTCACCTTGAGCCCGGAACCGACTGCAAACCGCGTGCCGCTAAACTGCGCCGATGTCATTGAAGCAAACTGGGGCATTAAACATCCCTCAGCATTGGAGCTAGATTGCGTTGCGCGCATCACTGTCAGTCACCGGTAAAGTGCTGAATGTATCCCGCCCGCGTCAACCTAACATTCACTGTTCCCCCCGTGGGCTGTGATGACGTGCCATCTTCCAAGGAAGGCCATTTTGCCAACCCAGTTTTGTAAAAATAATGGCAGGAGATGAGGTGTTCACTTTTCATTCATCCGGCTACTTCTTAGGGGGCATGATTGCTGAGCCATTCCCATGGTCCCTGAGAGCAAGTTGATAACCCGGACTGCACATGCACGACTTCAGGACAGAGCCCAAGGGAACATGGTGTATATACACTTTCTGAGGATCGAGGGGATTTTGTAGTTGTCCCGGCAAAACAGGATGTAATGCCCCGGTGAATAAAGGCAATGCCCCTAACACGTAAGTATTCGAGACCGCCCCAATCCACACGACTCGATATGGTTGTTCACTTTTGTCGCACAGGCCATCCAAAGTATGGTCTATACAAGCTTGAGCCATACAGCGTGTGTGTATTATATACACAATGCACGTAAGAACAAGGTTCTATTCACACCCCCCACGCAGTGAAGCACATTCTGTGCTCCCTGCGCAGAGGCTATGAAATCGCTGTCGGCCTAAGCATAAAGAATCGTACAGCTCAGACTCACTCGTTATTTTAACTGCGATGAGTATCCCGGCGGATCGTTTGGTGTACAAAAGAAAGCCGAGTGTACACATGCACGAATTAGCCGCTCCAGAATATCCAGAAAATAGAGGTGAGGGTTCCCTTCGGCCGACAAACGGTCACGAAGGTTGCCCATAATTCACCCGTACTCTCAGCGCGCATACTGTCATAAATACCTCGAATAGGTATTCCCGTGTAGCCATAAGAAAAAAA
Organism: Effrenium voratum; assembly: GCA_963377175.1. Lineage (NCBI taxonomy): Eukaryota > Dinophyceae > Suessiales > Symbiodiniaceae > Effrenium > Effrenium voratum. Next base: position 44,845 of record CAUJNA010003433.1, read on the forward strand.
TACATTTGTAATGTATCTTGACAGTTTCATTCTGAGGCCACCAATCACCCAGACCTCTCCGCCGGCACTGCCTAAGCTCGCTACTCAACACAGCAAAGTGGTACATTAGCGTATCGCCCACCTCATCGCACAAAATGCGACCCGGCCGGTCTGTGTCTTTCGGGTTGAGCTTCCAGTGGGATATACCCTCCAACAGCGTGCCTTGCGGGGCTGGGTATCAGATCAGCAGTCCTCGCGCACCCGGAAATCCATTCGCGGTTTGCACAGTTGTAGATTTGTAATGGAGTGAGTTGAATCTGCACGTCCACATTCGGAATAAATAGATCGAAGTCGTATATTGTCCATCCTGAAAGCATGATGGAAAGTGAATACACATTTTGCAAGAATAGATAGCGATATTCGGAAAAGTCATTTGAGCTACCGGCGACCCGACAAACGGTAACGCTTTCGCTCGTTGAGCTACTGGTGATCCGACAAACGGTAACACCTTCGCTCATATTGGCATGACGAAAATCCTGACATAGAAATGGAATTGAGGACCTAGTAGTCCTCGTACCATTCCCACTCGCCATCGTCGCGCACAATTACGCGATCTCGCGCGTCCACTCTCCAAGGCGGATTCTTCCCTTTTCCTTTGGCAGCCGCATAGCGCCCTTTGCCGCCCTTCCAGGACTGTTTGCCTTTCCCCTTTGCCTGCCTTGATAGTTGCTTCCCGACGACGAGGCGCCGGGAGTCGCGGGAGGGCTGACTGACCTCGGTGATGCCGGACGACCTTGACCCGTCCTTCGCACCTCTCTTTCTGATGGCCCGAAGTCCCTCGGCGAAGCGCTCCTTTCCCGCTTCCATGGCGGTTCCGTTCCTCTTGCCTTCTCCTTCTCCTTCTGCTTCGCCTTGGCTTTGGCCTGTTTCTTGGTGGGCTTTGTTTCTGGTTCCACCATCTGTCCGGCTATCATCAATGGCACGGTGGATTGGACGAAATCACCCCTCTCCTTCCTCTCCATGAACTCGTTGTACTGCTTCTGCATCGAGGGAGTAAGGGTTAATCCATGGTAGTGGATAAGAAGGACATCTTGAATTGTCGTCTTGTCAGCCATCCCTATACAGACCCACGTGTAAGGGATATATTTGGCATTTGGCGAGTTCTGTATGCCGCTCTGGAAGAAAGAGTACTTCTCGACATTGAACGCAGCCAATTGCCTCATTGAATACATTCAGTAATGTATCAATTGCGTTTCCCTTCATTGCTCTCAGCTGAGGAGTCTGATAGGCCTTGATGGCTTCCTCCTTCACCTTCTTCAACTCGGTCCACACCGACCTGCCATTGTAGATCTTTTGCAATACGCGGTATATTTCAAGGCACCATAGTCCAGTAATATGAATTGCTCCTCGATTTTCCGCATACTGCACCGGAGTAAGTTCACAATATGAATCTGGCACATGGTCCCTCCTGAATCCCCCCCGGGTTTCCTCCCAAATTTTGAGCCACTGCTCCATTGTCACCTCGAGGGGTCGGTACTTGTCGTCTACTGGAAGACATTTTGGTACCACGTGGCAAAATGCGCTGCGTCCTCCTTCTTTCCAATCTTCCTCCCTCTTCTTCATCTCTTCTTCCGTCTCATTTTCCGCAGCGTTCTCCCCCCAATACTTGTTGAATGCGCTGAGCCGCGTTCCTAGCAGTCGAATCAATGCAAGATGACCGGATAGGGACTCAATCATTTGATCCACGCACCTCGCCCTACCTGGGCGCTCGGCTTCGGGTACTTGAGAGTGGATAACCCGTCGCTCGTCCTCCTCAGCTTCTTCTTCTCCAGTGCGGATCTTGTTCCCTTTTCCGTATTCCTTTCGTTCTCCTGGCTGGGTTCGCAATTCGGCCCCGTCCTCTTCCCCTTTTGCCCTCTCAGCGGCTTCAGCTGCCTCACGACGCAAGTCGTCCATGTTCACCTCCTCAGCTGCTTGTTGTGCAGACATGTTCTTACGAGTTGCCTCAGGGACAGCATAGTGACAAACTCCATGGGGTATGAAGTAGCCATCACACATCAAGCAATAAGTGAACGCGGCAGGAACGCTTCGGAGGCATGCAGGACAAGTCCGTGTAGCCATTCCATACCAGTGATCCTCAGGAATTCGGCAGCGCACGAGATAACTCCTCAAGTTGTGCATCGACTTCGCGTGCCGTTCATCACCGTCCGGATTGCCTCTTGCTGCATAGGTCACCGACACATCCGCTTGCATTTCGGCCAGATTGTTGACAATGATCTCGCTGGTCCCAGGATCATCCACAAGGGCCTTCGCCACGTCCATGACCCTTTGCATGCTCGCCAATGATCGAGTGGAATTTCGTACACATACGCAGGTGTCATGATCAATTCCGTAACGTGAGATCCTCTCCCGTCGCAGCTTACGCACCAGGCGGCAAGCACCTTGTCGAAAGGTACTTTTGTTGTCGTAATCACTGCACCGGATTGCGTTGCGCAGGCTCCGTATGGAATCAAAGAAGTCATCGGGACGTGGAGTAAGATCCTGTACATTTGACCGCGCCGATTCAGTACGGGAAGCTTATCCCTCTTGTCCCATGGGGCAAAGATGTTGTAGAAGTTGTCCATGCGCCCATCAAGGCCCATTGAACGTAGCCCGTACCTCATGGTGTCCTCGAGGTCTCCCACCTTGATGGTGAAATAGCATCCTCCTGAGTACTCGGCAAATCCTTCGTCAATCGGCCAAAGATGCTTCATGGGGTTCTGATAAATGAATGGAGAATGGTTATACGTCGCACATATCGCCAATGGCTGCCATACTCCGTTGCATGCCCTGAATACCCAATCAACCGTTTCGTCATCGAGGGAATAATCTCGGCAGAACTGGTCGCGATCTTTCTCGTCGACTCGCCAACACAGGATGGAGAAACGTGATCTGTTGGAGTAGTACTCATCACGTCGAAGCAGATCGACCCCGAGCGCAGCCATCATGTCTGTCGTCCGATGCTGCCCCTCGACAAATCCAGTGACTGATCTCACTTGACAGAGGCTCCTGAATGTTACCCATCCTGCCTCGTCGCATCGTACTCGATTTGAATTGTCGAAATGGTCTATCGGCTTCCCGAGTCGATGGCGCAGGTATTTGATCAGGTGCTTCGAGAACGAATTGATCTCGAAGGCATGCATATGGTGAATGTAGGAGCGCGGGAATCGACTCTCTCCCGTTCCTTCACCATGGTATATACCAAACTCCTTCTGTTCGGGGTCCAGCAGACACAACTTTCCGTATTCGGGAACATGCTCCGTCACGGTGGTGTAGTACCAGTTGTTGTTGTCGCCGTCCACCCGCTCTCGGAATTCCCTGTCGCTCTTGTGGTCGGGAAGGAATCGGCCATCCTCCTTCACCAATTCACTCAAAACCACATCGCAGAACTTGCTGTAGCTCTCCGGCCCCACATCCAGGGGATTACCGCACTGTGACCGTCCGTGACCGCCAACATACGGAATGGCGAGGTCTTTCATCTTGACCGGAACTGATCGCCACTGTATCATTGGCGTCAATGCAGTTTTCTGTTGCGCATTTCTCGCTCTCCTCCACCAGCGACCGTCTGCCTTCTTCTCCTCCTCCGGCTTCTTTCCCGAGCCTCTAGCAGATCCAGCTCCACGAGCCGATGATGACGAAGCAGCCTCCTCCCCTTCTGAGCGTGTCGCCTTCTTTGCCGCCTCCGCCAATTCGCGCAACATTCCCACCATTGAGCGCACACTCTCCTTCTCGCAGTCAACCAGCCTGTGTTCTTTGGAATTGCACACCGGACACCTATCCGCGGACAGGACCTCGTCCAGGCTCACTGCTAGTTTCCTTTTGCGAGTCGGAGGTTTCGTTATGTTCGGTTCTTCCTCCATCGTGACGTCATCACTCCCTTTCCCTCCTCCGGTCTCGGTCTGATCAGGGGGGGACACACCCTCACCTGACTTCCTTTGACCATCGTCGGGTTCGGGGGATGTCTTCGGTACCCATTTCCACATCCTCCTCCGACTCAGACTCTCCCAGCTCCGGGGATTCGTGAATAAGCTCCACGAACGCATCTGGCACTACGAGGGCTTGACGAAATGCACCATGGAAATCCCTCTCATTTTCGTCATCGACAGGGAACAGGAATACCGGATTTGACAGCTTCGCGTGCCATTCCATCACCCCGACCTCAGTTCCTCGGAATTCTGAAATCCGGGTCTTGGTATCTCTATATGACGATCGAGTGTTCCAATGAGTGCAGGATGGTATCGATGTCCCCCCATTCCAGGAAATCAGTCACAGTTTGGTTCCACGAATATCCAGCAAGTGCACGTAGCGCACCCAATACTGCCTCAATCGCGTCCCCCATGATCTCTTCGTTCCTGGTTGTGCCGAAAAGCTTCCCCAACTCATCTTGAGAGTAGATGTGAGCCCACCAACCAGCATAAGCCCTGTTTCCGGCGTCGTAGTGGAAGATAATCGAGAAATCTCCGGTCCATGCTCCTTGCTTTCCGACTCGGTGGTAGAGCTCCGGACTGATGGTCTTCCCCTTTCTCCGCTTCATGAGGGCCAAGCCTTCTTCGGCTGGAAAGGACAGTAGTCCCAAATGGGAGAATGCCTTATGAGACCGACGTTCTCTCAATGCGGTGGCGAGGAGATAGACGAATTCCTTGAGGTTCTCGACCGGTCCACGAAGCTTGTCTCCGCAGTCGGAGATGATGTCGAGTACGTCGGCAGCAGCGAGCTTATACACATCATTCTTGTCGCCATATTCGCTGAAACTTGCTGCGCCTGCGCACTTAATGCACCACTCCCTGGAACCATTGTCTTCGAGTTCCATGACCTCTAACCTCCGGCACAGATTGCAAACCGAATCGAGGTTGCGCTCCACGGGCAGAACGAGGCCTGCGGGCCTGTCACGGAATTCAAGGTCTGTGGACACGATTTCCACCTTCGTCCATCCTTGTTCGTTGCACCGCTCTTTGAACTCCTCAGATACGGGCTGAAATCGGAAGTTTGCAGGATCGATCCCACTCGTCTCTGCAGATCTTACAATGTCCTTCTCTCTTCCGGAAAGGCTGCCTGCAAGCTGCACCTCCAGTTCGCAGACCGTCTGAGACTTTAGCATGGCCGAGCAAAACATGCGTTCCCGAGTCAACCGTCGATCAATGGTGTACCAAAAGTATCCCTCGGATTCGCTCACCAGCTTCCCGCCGATTTGTCGATGTTTGCGAATGTTCCTCCAAAACATGTGTGACTTAAACATCAATGCAGGAGGCTTCACACCGGCAATGAACACATCGACGTATTGCTTCAACGTCTCATTGAGGCCAAATACGTCAGCGGTGGTGTTGATGGTGACGATCACTGGTCGAGGTACGATTGATTGAATGGCGTTGATCTCGTTCGCACACTCTTCGAATACCCTTCCATGCCCGATTTGATCGTGTAGGAGTTCCCCTTCGTCCGCCACTCCATTGCATCGGACAACGAGACCCAGACATGAACAGACTCTGTAGTGTCCTTTGCTCTGTTCTTCCCTCGGCGAAGCAAAGCACGCAGTTCTCCCGTCGGCTCGGGGTCTTCATTGTTTGGGCAGAAAATAGTGCCCATTACCCAACCAGCTGCCGCGGACAAACCGTCTGGCAAGCCGGTGGGGGTGCCCTTGTTGGATTTATAATAAACGGGCAGATCCGTCACCACAATGAAGTTTCCTCGCCGATAGTCCCCAATCGGAGTATTCGTGAGGACGCGAGCCTCTGAAACTGCTTGCTTCGCGATCACCTCGTATTGCTGCTCCAGCACCCCACGCAAGAGGATGATCATCGAAGCCGGAGATAGGAAGTTCCGTGTCTCGAGAATGTTGAAACTGGCGCAATAGTATGCATAAAGGGATACCCAAGATTCCCACGCAGCATCAACATAATGTCCAAATCCTTCGGTAATGAAGTTCGATGGAGTGGCTTCTCCTGACGACAGAAGTCCGAGCAAATGGGTCAGTCTGCGAATGTAGCAATCCCACGTAGGAACGCCCACATTGGGTTTTGGACCGATTACTTCAGGTAGCCCCGGTGCCGCATAGATCTTGCCGTCTTGTCCAACGGTGCTCATGATCCGCGTCTTGGACACCTCAGTATATCGTGATCCCTGCACGTTGGTTTGTACATCGCGATATTCTACCCCATTTGGTGGCTCAGGAATCTCCCATCTGTCGTCTTTGTCACCTTCAATCTGTGACAGCCTCACCAGCGAGTTCTTCAGCTCGGTCACGCTGTCCGTGGCCTTCGGCATCGACTTTGCCGCGGGTTTGGGCGTCTTCGGCATCGACTTCGGCTGCGGTCGGACCTTCCCCCTTGGCCCGTCATACCAAGACGGAACGGCCTGCTTCACCCCCTCCCTCACGTCACGGGGATTTTTATCATCGTCCGCGTAGTAGTTCCACCGATCTAGCCACGTGGGATTGGTGTTAAGCTTGTTCATCGTAGCCGCAATGAAGGAGCTGAACTGCTCGCGGGCATCGAGCGCGGTTTGGATAGCGCTCCACCTGCCGTTTTCCGCTCCAGGAACGTCGTGTGCGCTGATCACCAAGTCCTCGGGCAAGCCAATTTGCCTGAGTTCCCTCTTGGCCGGCTCACTGTACTTCTGTTTCAACCATTCGGCGATGGCGTCCCGGTCCCTGGATCCGCTGGGAATATCGCCCCGGAATGAATTGTACCGCTCGATCAGAACCAAGTTATGTGCACTGAACAATAGCGCTAACAAGGTATTCTGCGCCGCCGCCCATTCCTTGACGTTGCTGCGGTCATCTGCTGCCATGTATGACTCCAATATATGAAATGCAGCTGTGGGTACGGGCTGAGCTTCGGTTCCGTGCAAGGGGACAGACCCGCGTGCACGTACCTCGCTCACCCTCCGCATTGCGAATATCAGGTCCTCTTTGGCCTGCACCATGATGTCCACCCATTCGTCAGCAATGGCGGAGCTGAGGCCGATCGACTGCACTTCTCCACGATCGAACACTGCGTAGAAATATCCGGACCGTGTCTGAGCCTTCCAAGAGCTCCAATCGAGGGTGTATCTGGATAGCATTGTCCGGCCATACCCTCCATCAGTGACCAAAGATTGATAGACCACCGTGAAGTCCTTATCCAGGAGCTCTCGATCCTTGCAGAACTTGTGCAATTGTTCCCAGAATACCCCCAGCCCATTGACTATTCCAGAATCAAGGAGGCTTCCAGTAAATGCAGCCCTCCACTCCTCATTCGTAGTGGTGAACGTTTTCAAGTATCTGCAAATTGTCATAGCATTGGTAAACAGTGATCCGACCCTCATGATGGTCTCTTGTTGAGTAAGGTTCTCAAATATCACTTGAAACACCAATGCTTGCCCCCGGTAGTCGGCGGTGCCTTGTGTGCATGCAAAGCAAGACCATACCAATAGTGATGGTAAACCAATGTTTCTCCAGGCGCGGGCAGTCTCGTAATTCTCCCTGTAATTGTTGAGCTCGTTCGCACCAACTTGTCCGTTGGCCAAAGCCGCTTGCTCATTCGCGTTGGGTGCCACATGACGAAACTGACTTGGACTGGTGTTGGTCCGCTCCCTGAAACCATTGATGATCTTCTCGCAATAAGCACGATATGCCTGAGGCGCACCTATAGGCCAGATGCCGTCCACATCCGCGATGGATTGTGAAGTGGATCCATCCTTCCTCACGTACATGACGTCTTCAGAAGAAATGAATAATCCACCAAAATCTTGACCACAAACTGGGCCTCCAGCAGTGGGGAAATAATCACCACAGGCGAGGATCGGACGGCCGACAAACGGTCTCGCCTCACCAACGCCTTGAATTTGATCCACCGCCCGAGTGCAGCCGACAAACGGTCGGCACTCTGCAGTTTCACGAATACCATGCGAACAGAAATTGCTGCGGAGTGCAAATGTCTTCTTGGAACTCAAGTTGATAGCACACAATGCACGTCTGAAAGTGGGGACCTTGATGGTATTCCCAATTGGATCTTCACAAGGTGACCTCCCAATAATTTCAACAGTGCTCGATGATTGCTGGCAACTCTGAAACTCTCGCATGCAGAATCCTGTGAGCCGTCGGCACAAAGACGGTGAATACACCTCAGTACCCTTCGTTTCCCTTCCAGCACAAGGAGCGTGTTCGTGTGATCCGTCGCATTTGAGGTCCAGCCCTTTTGGTTTTCCGAGATTCCATGAAACAAACGACCAAGGTTTTTTGCTCGCCCTGCCCCCCCCGAACTGTTCAATGACCCCATACATGCATCCATGGACATGGAATCTGTTGCAATCCGTTCCCGAGAGCATGTCAAGTAATCTCCTGTCGTTCCAATACGAACATCCGGTAGGCAGTTCCATAAGGGCTCCACAAAGCTGTCGTTTGAAAAGGATCTCCTCGAACGCACCAAACAGTTTCCAAAACATCGCTTTCTTCTGTTCAATCCTGTGTGCTGTGTCGCCCCCTCGAGACAGGTTGAGTCGGTTCCATGCTGATCCACCTGTACAAGGTCCTGCAAAGAATATAGTGTCATTGTGGGACCGTAGGGATTTGAGGGCCACATGGTATCCATACTTCCCCAAGTTGAAGTCCTCCTGTTCAGTGATGGTCATCAAATTTATTCGTCCGGTTCCCTTGACCTTGGAGAAATGGTTCTTAATCTCAGCACATGCCAAAATAAGAGTGGGTCTCTCCTTCAATGGTTCGTGAAATGAAATACGTACATCGTAGCACGTACCAATGGGTCCAGGAACAGCAAGTTTTGTAATAGCTTTCTTTCCATTTTGCCTGAGGAATACGACCTGTATCATGGTACTTTCATCCTTGTTCTTCTGGTGGTTCCACGATACATAGCATGCACACCATGTTTCACGCAAAATATTGTCTTCGGATATATATGGTATGTAGTGCATTTGCTTCTTATCGGTTTTGAGTCGTTCGAAATGGGTAGGCCTCCCCCCATGGACAAGGGAAGTTATTGCCTTGAGCACCATCAGCCATCTCCCATTGCGAACCGTCACGAGTGACATCCATTTTGGGTGCGGGAGTGTGTCCGTCAGGACATCATTGAGCCAATGGTTCTGTGTCGATGCTACATCACCGTGTATAGCCGGCATCGCCCCCCGGGCTGGGGAAGACACTCGAAACTCCGTCCTCCCCGTCCATCGAGCCGGAAGGTTCCGGACCCCTTCAATAGGATCCCGCCAAGCATCAGTGATGCAGTCATTGACGCCCCCCACGAACTGGACATGGGTAATACGTTCCTGACCGATGCGGTCGATTCCCACAGGGCATGATTGGGTGCCGGTAGGCTGAAACATCTTCCTCCGAGGACTATTGTGATACCTCACCAAAGTACCAGCCTCCTCGTCGTATTCCCATTTGTCAAAGACGATGTTGTCCGTCCCGGCCTCTGGGTTCTCAGGGCGCGTTACAGGCGGCGTACCGCGGTCAGAAACGTGGGACAAACCCTCCGGTCCTGCCTTAGCGGCGCTGTCCTGTGCCTCACGGAACAAGAATACGGCCCGATCAACCCAATAATTGATGACATTGTTGGAGCGCCTGGGCTCCTCGTCCCGCGACTCTAGCTCCCACTTCCCGTTCCGGAGTACCCATGTTGTACGCAACCAACGTGCACCATCGTCCTCCTTCCCCGGACGTAGTTTCTTATTCCGCGGCATCTTGGCCACCACGAACAGAGGCGAACCCTCATGTTCATGTAGCCCCACTTTGGACGTCATGCCTGGTCGATATACCTCTTTGGGCAGTATGGGAGTCTGAGTATATGGAAATGTAGGCACATCATCCACCAGTTGTCCATACGCTGGCGTTGACCAGATTCCGCGTCGTGGGATGGCGTCAACGCCTCCAGCGTTGCCGGATCGTCCAGGTCACCCGGATCGAACAAATTCACCAACATACAAGCGTGCTTCCAACGAACGGGGTCGTGGAAAGCTTTGGTGTAAATGTCGGCCGCCATTTTGGGAGACAGTTCATAGACTAAGGCGTACTCCTCACGTTTGAACATTTCGTGAAGCCAGGCAATACTTATGCCGTGAGTTCGTTCCAGATGCCGCATTGTAGGATTCTTACCAGTCCTTGCGACTGCAATCATAGACTGATTGTCATCGTCGAAGGAAGTTTAGAAGTCTAACTTCCGACAATATCGACAACTCAAGCAGAGCAGTGCAGAGCGAGAGATAGAGAGAGAGAGAGAAGAAGAGAGAGCAGAAGAAGTAGCAGAGAGAAGCGATGAAGAAAGATGAAGCATGGACTCAAAGGAGAGGGAAACACAGTTTTGTCAACAACGGGGGAACCCGGGACCTTAAAAGGAACGAACCCCTCCGTGACTGTGACCTCTCCCTTAACCTTGGGGCTAGCGCGGTGCAACGCGCTGTTTTCAGCACTTGAGCCAAAGCAGTGATTGGATCATGCTTTGGCAACCACTTGAATGTACAACATGCAACTGACTACATGAGAACCTACCTCATGTACCTCTGGGCCATAAATGTCATCGTGATAATTGACTCCCCCCTCATTGACGGCACTGAGGGAGTGTCTTGGGCGCATTACCACGCCAACTTGAAGTCAAGTTTACACCACAAAGACTGACACAAGTTATTCAAGCATCACCCAGGCACTTTGCACACTTTTGGAAATTTGCGGACATGCTGCAGCGCACTAGGCAGCTGCTTTAGCGGCTCTACTTTCACGAACGTCTTCAAGCTTCTCTGGCAGGTCAACACGAATGCCGAGCAACCGGATGGCATGGTCCCACTTGTTGGGTGGAAGTGCTTTCGTGAAGATGTCCGCTGACTGCATGTCGGTTTGGACGTATTCTATCGAGATGTGTTCGCTTTCAAGCTGCTCTGCGATGCACGCGAGATTCACCTTGTGTGTTCGCTGGACACAGCGTAGCTTGGATGAGAAACCTTTCCTTGCTACGAGGATAGTCGCCTGGTTGTCCTCGTGGATCTTGAGATGGAATGGTCGGTCCAAGATCAGCTCCCACAAGCTTAGCGCAGGGAGCGCTTCCTGATAAAGGGAGTATGCGAGAGATACAATCTCCGCCTCGGTCGTTGATCGAGAGACCGATGTCTGCCTTTTGGATACCCACGCAAGCGGAAAATGCGTGTGCGGACCACTCAAAATCAAGAATCCTCCGGACGTGGATTTTGCATCTCGCTCTCCGGCGAAATCGGCGTCTACATAAAGAGACAGATGCAAATCCTCAGTCGAATCTTGAACTGTGCCTACTAGCGTGCTGTTGACCGTGCTGTTTATGTAGCAAACAAGCCTATGTAGCTGCTTATCGCAGTTTCTAGACCATTTTTGAACAAATGAGGCAAGGTCGCCAATGGGCTTGACCAGGTCTGGGCGTGCCAAACGGCCGAGCCATAAGGCTTTCATCAACACGCGGCAAGCGGCAAAGCCGAGCTCACCCTCCAAGGCGTCATCTGCAGGATCTAGGGATCCAGCGGGACAGAATGGAGTGGTGGCATCGCGCAGCTTTTCACTTTTCAGCTGTGCAACCTCAAGATACAATGCCACCGTCTGACGGGCATAATCCCGCATGTCGAACGCCATGCCCCCTTTCAATCTGCCCATTGCGGCATTAAGATCGGGTTCAGTTGGGTCCTTTGGAGCATCTATCAAAAGGTGGTTCCTGCCTAGCACCCGATATATGTCTTCTGGGGGTTCTATATCAACCAGTCTTGTTAACTTTTCCCAGAAGTCTTTATGAAGGTGGCTGGGGCCGGCCAACGTCAAGTCGTCGACGTATGTCGAGAGAAGTAACCCGGACTCCTTGAACCAGAAGTTTCCAGGAAACTCTGCGACCTCACGCCCTCCAAGTTCACTAATGAACCCTTTGAGGTGTGCCTCCCAGAGTCCGCCAGCGTCGGGATGCCCATAAAGAGCTTTAACGAGCAAAACCACAGGTTTCACGAAACGCTCGCGCCACCACCTTGGCCGGAGCTCGGGCGGGAGTGTGATCCAAGTTTGGTACTTGGACTTCAGCAGTGCTTGCACATAAGCCTTTATAGCGTCCGCTGTTGTGGTGGAATTCCCTGGCAGGGATCCATAAGCGAGACAGTTATTAAGACCTTGTACGCTCGTGGGATTTGCTCCCAACTCTTGGTAGACAGCTGCTGCGCCATGTTCATCTTTCGCACAGTCTCCGCGATACACAATCCTACCTTTCATCTTCTGAAGGTGTTTCGCGAGTTCGGCGAACTTGACGGATGCTAGCGACATCAACTGCCCGAAATGGACTTTTATACTGGATCGTCGCGCCTCAGCAGCGACTTGATCATACTCTCGGACTGAATTTAGATCCCAAGCACCGGCTTTCTCCAGGCCTGTGGCTTCAAGTCGAACGGCTTCAAGAGCTTCCGGGGAAGCCAACATTTCGGCACGTGACAAGAGTCTGGTCACCATTGCGGTGATCTCAGGATCCTTCTTCTCTTTGACTTGTCCTAGGGAATGTGCGATGAGATTTTCAACATCAAGAACTTGCTCAAGAATGTTGTGACACTTTTCATCTGACTCAACAGCAACACCTATATCTTCCAAACCAGAGAGAGGGGATATGTGCTTCAACTGCTGTTCACGTTCCCGGTGATCGAGAGGCAATGGCACTTGGACAGGCATCGCAGGCACAACGGGTTGAACTGTCGGATACAGCGCACGGGCAACTGTGAGACACATGCCTTCGGGGTAGAAAGCGGTCTTTGCGGTCTTGTTACCTGCTGCAAGCGAATGCTTATACCCTTTTTCGTGCGGACACTTGAATGCACCTAGTGCGGATGCGAGTGTGCTATTGCTGGTCATGACTTTCCATGGCTTCTTGATGGGATAGCCATTGCTGTCCTTCAGGCCTAGGGCGCAACCATGGAAGGTCGCTGGGGTGAAGACGTGTGCATATTCTCTAAAGAATGCAGAAACATCATCCCTAGCCCAGCTGTCGCAATCCCTTGGCCACTCAAACGAAACACTACCCCCCTGATGAAGGACAGTCTCTGCGTGACGTCTGAATCTGGAGAACAACTCTCTCGACTCTTTAACCTTTTGCTTCAGTTTCTTTTTGAACTGGCTTCCTAACTTGGCCTTATTAAGGCGTTGCCATGCTGAACCTGATGTGCAGGGAATTGCGGCCCAGAGATTGGGTTTATCACAACCTCCAATCTGCGACTGCAACTGGATTTCTCCTTCATCTGTGCTGAGGTCGATAAACTCTTTAGCCAGCCTAACATGAGGTATGCCAAGACCTTCAAACACGCGACCCATGTTGGACTCTGGTGAACATGCGTATTCGAACATCACAGGCAACTTGTCAATACGTGCCTGTTTCTTGCGGGCACGATGATTTCCAACCTCAAACTGCTTGCGCTGTGGAGCTTCAACCTCTGCGCTGCATGGCATGCCGAAAAACTGGCAATGTGTTCGGACGACCGTTCTTTGACGCATCGGTGAGAGGTGTCGGCGGTACGGAGTCTAACATCACGGCTGCACCTGTGGTGATAACACAATCGGACTGAATGGGTTTTAACTTGAACACTGTGAACCCGGTCCATGCATCTCCAAGTGAGCGATTGGGTCGGAAACCAACCATCATGGATGTTGTCTGCTTTGCCCCCCTGAAACACGGCACGAGTGGTGCGAGCTGCAGTAAATCTTTCTGGGGAAACGGGGCAATCCTCGACCTCTTTTGGGGTAAAGAGATTTTGCCTTGGCATGATATGGTATCGGACCAAACAGTTGGCATTTTCTTTGAACACCCAAAAATCCTCACCTTGCGATGTAGCGGCTGTCGCTGGCGCGGTATCGAAAAATGAGCCACCGGGTCTTGAGGGAGCGGGCTCCCCAGCTTCGGCGGCATCAAATTCATGCGCAACATCTTCTGCACTAACTGCGGGCTTAGGATCCTCTCCATGCTCGGATGCGTGGATTGCTCTAGCTAGCTCCTCATCCCCTTCAGTATGAACAATGGGAATGGGTTCCTTAGATTCAGTTTTGGCAGCGCTTTTTGCAGCTGCTTCAGCTCGATCTGCAGAAACAAGTTCGGAGAACCTCTTCTTGCATTCGGCACTGTGAATCTTGGAATGACCGGTGCATGCACGGCAACCTGGCGTTTCCTTGAACTTGATGATCCTCTCAACAGTTATGTACACGGATTTTGACTTGACAGCGGATGGAGTCGGTGGGGCACCAAAGGGCGCCTCTCGCAGGGGCATAGGTGGGGGATCAGACCCTTCTGTCTTGCCACCATGCAATGCTCTATCTGCTGCTGCTGCAATCGGAAAGCTTGGGGGTCCGTCTTCAACGAACAATTCCGGTTCAGGAACATCGTGAACGGAAATGGAACCATCTTTGCGGAAGGCTTCATAGTCCATGACTTTGACCACATTACGGTACCGCAACCCCGGATCGACCCTCCAACCCAAAAAGAGCGCTGGCGCCATGTTCGGATCGAGAGTACGCTTGCCAGGAGTCTTGGTTCTGTACCAAACCAATTGCCCGAAACAGCATCTCTTACCTTGAAACTTTTCTTTGGTGAGGGCTTCCCATTGGGTTTTCCCTGGGCTGAAAGGTGCAGGCCTGTCGAACGACATGGAGAGACATGCAAATGGGTAACTAAACGTATGCAACGAATAGGGCAGCCCTGATTGCATGTGGATGCTGCGGCAGCATTCCTTCTCCTCGCGAATGTCGCGCTCCAGAACGGTGTTGTGTGGCCACCTGTTCGGTAAGCTTGTCTCGGGGACGAGACCGACTTCGTGGGCCGCTCCTTCGAGCTCTCCTGCTGCATCCATTTTTACTAGACATGTTGGCGGCGAATCAGTGGCCCGAAGGCCCATGAACTGACGGAAGTTTTTGACATGCGCTTGCGTGTCCCGCCTACTCACAGGGTAGGCAAGTCGAACGCCTGAGAAAACATCACGTACTACATGGTGAGATTTGATTCCACCGAAACCTACTCCGAGATGTTCATCGCCCATGGCAAGAATCACGGAATCGGTAGCCAACTGTTGAAATGGTGCGGTTGGGACATCGACTTTGTCGTCTGATCTAGTATCCTTTTTGTGCGCTACCCTTGCGGAAGTGGTCTTTGAGATTGAACACACCTTGCAAAACGGGTTCTTCGGGAAATGGGACCTCATGTGCTCAGGAGATTTTGCTTGCTCCTTCAACGCAGTATCATGTGTCGGGTCACCATCTCCGAAGGCGATCAATGGAAGTTCGTCCTCGGGAGGAGGGGCTTCCTCGGCCGCTAGCATGTTCACAGGAACCTGATCTATCTCACCCTCATCTGACGCTTGGCACGAGTCATCGCACAGAGAAACGACATCGTCTTCGGCCGCGCTCATAGCAGCGGCTTCAATCGGCCAGAGGTGAGTCGACTCTGCCACTTGGGTTTTACCACCTCATCATACTGGGGAACGTATTCCACTACCCTAGATGCGCGCGCATTACTTGCATCTACTGATGTCCTTTGGGGGACAAGGTATGGAACATTTTCACGTGGATCCCAAATGAAAAGGTGTCCTTGATCCATTACGGTCTTCCCGATGGATTGCGCTGGTGGGCAATCACGGAGGACGTACACCTGCTCTTCAGCAGGTATCACTCGGCTGTCCTCGAACCCTAATGAAGTAGTGCCTTGTTGGGCACCACCCCCAGTCGCAAAACCTACGGGTGTGCTGCTCTCGCGCACGCACTTGATCATGTTGCTATTCAAAGCTTGACGTCCGATCAAGTGTCTCCCTGCGGCAGTATCCCAAAGCCAACTGATGCGATTGTCGTCAGAAGCGACGCTTGCCATTGCCGGAATGAGCTGTGCAACAGCTGCACTCGCCTTTGGCGGCGGCGGTGACAACAAACTTTTGGGCTTGGGACCAGTGTACTTGTTGGAATCACTGTGGAGAAATGCACACTGCTTGGCCTTGCACGAATTATAGGCATAAAACATGCATGGCATCTTGGCTTTCTCCGCCGCGGTCATAGTGGCTGTCTTACTGATGGCCTTAGACCTAGGAGTAAGGTTATCGTTCGAACCGCCCTTACCTTTACCCTTGGGGGCTGGAGCTGCATTAGCTTTAGGAGGAGGCGGCTTTGGAGCTTTAACCTTCGGCGCAGGGGCTGCCGGAGTCTGCTGGTCAGCAGATTTATCCTTCTTGCTCTTCTTACTTTTCTTGGGCTTGTCTTCGCTGCTCGCTGCGGGCATGGCATTAGAATTATTCCCCTGGGACATAACGGCTGGCTTGATTTGAAGACTTTTGTCAAACTCATCCCTGTTCCGTTTGTCCTGATGGAGCTCCAAGGCTAGATCAACCTTGGACCACAACCATTCCGGCTTCCTACGGTGGCTACCGAAAGGGGCTTCCCGTGCCTTTTCTACCTTAGGCTTCAGCGCAGTGCACTTTTCCAGCTCATCCAACAGGTGATCAAACAAGGTTGTTTCCCTGGGTTGTTCTGCCACGGGAATTGCGGTCAGCACGTAAACGTACTTCTCCCGAAAGGCATCCAGGTCAGCAAGGGACGGGCCTGCAAGAGACAACTTTAACAAGTTGCGACCTCCTAAGGTTCCGAGCCTACCTCGTTCTAACTGAAAGTGCTTGAAGATAGCACGCAACATGATTCTCCCTACGGGCATCCCACCTGACGAGATTCTCTCTTGTTCAACCATATTCTGAAACAAGAGCCCGAACTTACCTTTGCGGCAGGTTTTAAGGAGCTTTGCGGCTACTTCACGATCTAACCGTGGGAAACGCTTGTCCGCGATGAGTTCTTGCTCGGTGGAGGACATGCATGCTTGGGCCCACTGGTAAACTTCATCTCCGGGGGTCTTCTGGAGTCGACCGATGGCCATCAAAACTTGGTTGACGAAACCTCTAGCCTGTCCAGCGTTCTCCGGAGGGGATGGCAACACGAGATCCTTGAGGTCCTTGACGCGAACAACGGATTCCTCATGCGTGGCGTGATCGGTGACGGTCATGCCTGCACTAGGATCGGCAGCTTGAGACGGGTCTGCATCGGGGAACTGGCCAGGGCCTCCCCCACCTCCCCCACCACCATTCATGGTGAGGTATGGGCAATCCGTGTCTTCATGGCTGCCGCCGCAAACTCGACATTGTGGGGTATCATCATCTCCATTGGAGTCTGATGATGTGTCGGAGCTTGCTGCCGATGGCGCTTGCGGGGATGACGAGTATAACCCTCCCAACATTGTGATTGGTACTGGTGGAACATGAGTGCCATTGCCAGCTTTCGGCGGAGGCGGCGCCCCAAAAGGGGGAATGGGAGGCACTGGAGGTGGTGCGGCCGGAGGCGGAGGTGGCGGAGCCACTTGATTAGCAACCAATTGGGAAAGCTGCTGAACCATTTCCGCTAAAGCCGTCACTTGCACTCTCACATCGGCTTGATCCCTTGAACCGTCTCTACCCAACCCGCTAGTCCTCGACGCGCCGGGGGCTGCGTCTCCAACAGAGGACGCTGCTCCTAGCACTGCCGAATGGCCTACGAGATGTTGACTTGTTGCACCCCCACCAGGGTCCCTTGAATCAGCTGGGGCATCGTGACCAAGTCCTGAACTTTGAACAGAACCACACGGAGGGTCGGGGATAGTACTTGTAAAAGCATTCCCTTGCGACGATGCGGCAACACCGGAGGCATCTTGTGAACCTGAAACCTGAGGTGCTCCAACCGGCTGATGGGTTCCTGGGGGAACTGTGCCTTGACTTGAGGCTTTAGCCGCGCTTGTTTCCGTAGCTGTTTCGGCTATTGATGCGGCTTTCGGCGGGGACTCTTGCATCGGAACAGGGGTCGCACGAGCTTGTTGGGTGAGCTGCGCAACAACACGTTCGAGATCACCAAGTCGTTGATGCATCACAGAATTTTCCTGGGACAATCCACGAATGGTATGCTCTTGACTGGCAATGGTTTGCTCCCTTTGTAGGATTGCCTGTTGAGCCTCTTGAACAATGCGTTGAACCTCTTGCTGAGCGTCCTGTTGAGTGGCATTAACAACCTGTCGTGCGTTCTCGACATGGCCTAAGGCTTCCTGTCGTGTCTGCTCAATGAGTTGCCTAGCCTGAGCCTCACTTTGTTGTGCTGTTTGAACAGCCTGCTGTGCTTGTGAAGCTAGCTGAGCGGCCTGAACCCTAACGTCTGAAACTTCTCTTACAGCCCTTTCCCTGATCCATCCGGCCTCTTGTCTCGCCTGATCGGCGGCCTGCTGTTGATGCAAGGCGTGATTGGCTGCCTGGGCAGCGAGGTCGGATGCTCGATGAGCTTGCTGCACCGCAGCTCCAGCTATAAATGCCGCAGCGGGTACGTTAGTCATCGGGTCAGGTAATTGCGATCCCTGTGAAGGAAACTGAATGGCTGGGGAAGCTTCGGATGATGTCGGTTCTGACACGATCGGACCACTCGGGGGTGATGATGGTCGTGTTTGGGCTGCTCTTTGAGGTGTGGATGTGCGAACTGTGGACATAGCTGCAGGAACCATGGCTAGGTCAGGGTCATCCGGTTCAGAATCCCTATTTGGGGTTGACCTTGAACGGGGTTCTGATGGCGGTGACAAACCCGTTGAAGCCATGACACAGCAATGCAACTTTTGCACTCACACGAAGCTAGCTCCACGCGCTTTGAGCAGCGTGTCAAAAGGTGCTACGAGGAGATATCCCTGGATTGGCAGCTGATTGCGACACGCTCAAGTGAGCCACTCAAGAAAATACGTTGCGAAACGCTCAAGTGAGCCACTCAAGAAAATGCGCCCTGCTGCTTTGCACCTGATGAATTCTGTATTTGTAATTGTACTTGTAGATTGATTGATCCGCACTGCCGCACTATGGTGCTTTATCGAGGGATGTTGCCAAGCTGTATTGAGAATTTGTCTGCAAGTCGAAAGCTTGTAATTGCAAAAGCTGTACCGCGCAAAGCGACGGTTTTAATGGCTTGCAGCAATAGCTACCGAAGTACCCGGCTGGCGGGTAGCTGAGATGCAGATCGGTGGAGTTCCTCGAGGTATTGCGATGGAAGCAAGCCTCTCGCCGCCGGAATAAATTGTCTGTTCCGGGATTCAATGAACTCACCGAGGTTCTCAAGTGCGTTGCCAAAACCTCCCGGACCGAAGTGCGGATAATTGCGGAAAGCCGCGATGCCTGTCTTTTGAGCTTCACGGACAATCGATGCTGTATCGTCAATAAGGGCGTGTACGCCCAGCCCTTGCAGGGCGTCTGCTTTGCCTCCCCTTCCCAACCGTTCGTGAACGATTTTTATCGCAGAAAAAGTGAGTCCAGATGTTGCCCGCGCGTGCTCCAGGGCGACCTGAAATTCGCGGCGGCGATACTCGCTTGCAGCCCTGCCCACGAAGGATAGCACTATAAAATTTATAGGTGCGTAGTCCGCTGCAAACTGAACGAGATGTCGGATCACTTCCGGGTTGAGGTGGGGTCCCTGCTGCCCAACGTCAAGAACTCCGTGCCAGTCAAGAGCAACAACAAGCTCCTTGGGCGGCACCGGCCTTCCAGGCGGAGGTGGTGGCGGCGGGGGCGCAGGCGGCGCCCTCCTTGGTGGCGAGCGGAATCGCGTGCCAGCTTCGGGAGTTGCAGCGCTAGCAGCAGCTGCTTGAACGACCTGCGGAGGCGGCGGCTTGACGATGTACCCGAATTGTGGCGGGTTTGAGCTCGATTTGCTTCTGGGTTCGGCCTTGTTCAAGCCTCGCGGAGGTGCCTTGTAACCGAATGCACTCTGAGTCCGAACCGGAGATCTGGCCCTTGGCGGTGACTTCCTCGGGATGTCTGCCTTTGCAGGCGCTGGAGAAACTGCCTTGGGGACCTCCTTGGGCACCGGTGGCTTGCTGCCGAAGATGACCTTGGGAGCGGCCTTTGGGGGCGGCGGTTGAACTGCCCCGATTCTTCGGCTGTGAAGCGCGATGGGCTCGGAGTGAGTCGGCGCCTCGTAAACGCGCCGAGGCACGTATGCTGACCTGCCCGTCCTGATGGACTCCGCGTCTTGCGGTGGGTCCTCGTCCGAGCTGTAGGCGTCGAGGCGGAAGGTTTCCGCAGGCGCCGGGCGGCGGTCAGGAGACCGTGAGCGTGAGCTCGTGGAGGACCTCCTTGGCGGGTCCCTCCACGTCTCGTCAGCGAGGAGGTAAGGATCGGCTTGGCGAAGCTGCCCAGACGTCCGTTGCGCTCGCCGACGAGGAGCCGCTTCACGTGGTTGTGATGCCTCCCGCACCAATACCCAGGTACCGTGTTCGTCAAACCTCGTCACGGGGTAAATGCTATTCTGTGGAGCCAAAACGATGGGCCGAGTGGCTAGGGAAGTTCTGGATGGCCTTCCCTCCCGCGCAAGCGCGGGTTCAACACTATGGGCCCGTGGTTCCACAGGGGCAGCAGCAGTTGGTCCTCGTCTCGGTGATGTCGATGGAGACCTCGACCTTCTTGGCGATGGGGACCTCGATCTTTGTGTTGATCGCTCCCTGCTGCTCTCCCGCCGCGTTTCCGCAGCTTTAGCGTATACCCCGCGAAGAGTTGACTTTGCGGCTTGTCTTTCCTCTGCAGATGGCCGAATGCGAGGCAAAGGAGTGCGCGAATCTTGCAACCAGGAGGAAGCTGATGGAGGCGTCGGAGGACGAAGCCAGTCCGCTGCACTGCTTGATGCTCCCGCCGCGCCTGAGGCTGCGGCTTGATCCTGAGATGGCGCACCCTGCGGCAATACCACTCCTGTGGTTTCAACCAATGCGAGACGCTGCTGATAAGCGTTGTCCGCGGCCTGGATCACGTCGAAGGCTTCTTGGTCAAAATTCCACAGGTGCCAACTATCCAGTGACTCACGCCAGGAGAAGAGCGCCTCGACCTGTTGCTTCGAGGCGTCCGCAAACCTGATCCACCGGAATCGTCTGTTCTGCCGCTTGTACTCGTCGACGACGATCTGTTGCAGAGTGTTGTACAATCGGGCACGCGGCCCTTTCCCACCGCGTGTGCCGCGGTGAGGGCCGACTTCCATGTGCGACCAACAGGTCGCAGTCACGGAAGGGTTCGTTTACCCGAAAAGCGTTACGGCTGATAACCACTCAAAGGAGAGGGAAACACAGTTTTGTCAACAACGGGGGAACCCGGGACCTTAAAAGGAACGAACCCCTCCGTGACTGCGACCTCTCCCTTAACCTTGGGGCTAGCGCGGTGCAACGCGCTGTTTTCAGCACTTGAGCCAAAGCAGTGATTGGATCATGCTTTGGCAACCACTTGAATGTACAACATGCAACTGACTACATGAGAACCTACCTCATGTACCTCTGGGCCATAAATGTCATCGTGATAATTGACTCATGGTGTGCGAAATGTTAGAAAGGTCGCGAAATGCTGTATTTTTCAATGTTTTGAGCCTCCAGACGGCCCAGAAGTTACCTCGGTAAAGCGGCGGGTGCGGAGCCTTTGGTCGGAATTGCTGGCAAAAAATCGCACGCGGCCTGCGCGGTGCGGTGCGTACATTTGCTCGAAGCTCCAAAATTTCAAAATCGCACGTGGCCTGCGCGCGTGCACATTTGGAAGTCAAAATTTTAATTCCGGGGGGGGGTAATACGTAAAAACACGACATGCACGGGCTACTTTTTATGGTTGGGTTAGGAAGCTCCAACTTTCAAAAATCGCACGCGGCCTGCGCGCGGTGCACATTTGGAAGTCAAAATCGTAAAAACACTACATTCCCGGCACACTTTTGGAAGCTCCAACTTTCAAAACTCGCACGCGGCCTGCGCGCGGTGCACATTTGGAAGTCAAAATCGTAAAAACACTACATTCCCGGCACACTTTTGGAAGCTCCAACTTTCAAAAATCGCACGCGGCCTGCGCGCGGTGCACATTTGGAAGTCAAAATCGTAAAATCACTACATGCTCGGGCTACTTTTGGAAGCTCCAACTTTCAAAAATCGCACGCGGCCTGCGCGCGGTGCACATTTGGAAGTCAAAATCGTAAAAACACTACATGCTCGGGCTACTTTTGGAAGCTCCAACTTTCAAAAATCGCACGCGGCCTGCGCGCGGTGCACATTTGGAAGTCCAAATCGTAAAAACACTAACATTCACCCGGCACACTTTTGGTAAGCTGCCAACTTTCAAAAAACATCCGCACGCCCTGCGCGCGTGCACATTTGGAAGATCAAAATCGTAAAAACACTACCGGGTCGGGGTACTTTTGGAAGCTCCAACTTTCAAAAATCGCACGCGGCCTCCGCGCGGTGCGCGTTTTTAAGATGCAATGTAGCTTGACAGCGGTAAAACGCATTGGAATGGCAACGCGCAAGGCTATTATCTAACTTGGAAAAATGCGTGGCGCCTGCGCGCGGTGCGCGTTTTTAAGATGCAATGTAGCTTGACAGTGGTAAAACACATTGGAATGGCAACGCGCAAGGCTTTCATCCAATTTGGAAAAAATGCGTGGCGCTTGCGCGCGGTGCGCATTTCTAAGATGGAATGCAGCTTGGCAGTGGTAAAACGCCTTGGAATGGCAACGCGCAAGGCATCCTACGCTGCCCTGTTGAGTTAGTCGCGCTCTAGATAGATAGACAGACAGACAGACAGATAGATAGATAGATAGAAAGCTGGAAAGATAGAGAGACAAGTAGACAGATAGATAGAGAGGTAGACAGGCAGATAGATAGGTAGATAGACAGATAGATAGATAGATAGGGAGGTAATGTCGCTGTGACCGTGTGGCGGTTCGGCTCTGTCTTGTCAGTTGCTCCGCGTATGTCATGTTTGTTCAATGTCCCGGTTTTCGTCACCAGCATCACTAGCATCACCACCACCACTGTTCATGTTTGTTCATGTCCCGGCTTTAATCGCGGAGCGGCAACTCGCATCACCACCACCACTACCACCACTACACTTTCACCAGCACTCCCACCAGCACCACACACAGGCCGAGAACACAGAACAGAACGCATATACTTCCACAGACACATGCCAGTGACATCGTTTCCTTGTGTATCCCGCACGGTGGAGCGCGTCTTTTCTGACCGCTCCGGACGCCATGGCAGACGCATTTGATAAGATGGTGGCGTTTTTGGCAGCCTACTCGCAGGAGCTTGTGCAAATGAAGAAGCCGACGCTTACAGCTTTGCTCAACAGCAATCGGCGCAGTCAGGTACCAGAGTGGGAGCGAGCCAGAAATTTCTGCAGACGTAAACTTTCAAGCTTGGAGCCAGCTCAGCAGCAGATTTTGGAAGACTGGGAGTTTGTGCTTTGTGACAAGTCCACGTTGCAGGCTGCGCCTTTTCTGGCCGGCCTTCAACGCTGCTTCTGCCGCGTGGAGGCTTTTTTGACAGAAACAGCAGAAGCGATAAAAAAGCTAAGCGTGCCAAGCTTGATGGCAGCTTTGCAGAGTCGACACATGCAGCAGTTCGACATGTCGACCTTTTGCCGTGTTTTCCTTCTGCGGTACAGCGACCGCTTAGAGTCTGCGGACAATGATTTTTTGCAAGCAAAGGAAGCTGAGTTGTGTCAAGTGAGTGTTGCGGCAAAAGAGGCTGCAGCATTGTGTCGTGCTCTTTCCAGTTTTTGTCCGAGCGGTGGAATAATTGCCTGTGAAGACATGACCTGTTGATTTCTTTTGTGACCGTTTGGCCATGTTCGTCACAAACAAAACATGATTGGTTTTCAATTTGGCCCCAAACATGTTTGCTGTGCGATTTTTTTCGTGACGTGCGCTAAGCGGATTTTGCAGCCGAAAACGCGAAAACCGCGAAAACGGGAAAACTGCGAAAACCGCGAAAACGGGAAAACCGCGAAAACCGCGAAAACCGCGAAAACCGCGAAAACGGGAAAACCGCGAAAACGCGAAAACCGTGAAAACGGGAAAACCGCGAAAACGGGAAAATCGCGAAAACCGCGAAAACGCGAAGACAGCGAAACGCAAACACGGGAGAACGGTGAAATGGCGCAAGCTTCATTCAAGAAAAAAGGCGAAAGCCACGAGAGCCAGCAACGGAGTTTTCAGGTTTTCTTGGTTTTCTCGGTTTTCTCGGTTTTCTCGGTTTTTTCGGTTTTCCGGTTTTCTCGGTTTTCTCGGTTTTCCGGTTTTCTCGGTCGGTTTTCCGGTTTTCCGGTTTTCTCGGTTTTCCGGTTTTCTCGGTTTTCTCGGTTTGCCGTTTCTCGGCTTTCTCGGTTATCTCGGTTTTCTTGGTTTTCTCGGTTTTCCGGTGTTCTCGGTTTTCTCAGTTTTCCGGTTTTCTCGCGCGAATTTTGCGCTATCGTATCCTGTAATATCCTATCATGTCCTACCTTACCCCGTGTTAGCCTATCTGAACATGTCTTATCCTATCTTATCCCATCATAGCCTATCTTATCCTATCTATCTATATATCTAGTTATACATATATCTATTTTTATATATATATATATATTATCCTATACTATCCGTGATTATCTTATCATATCCTGCCTTGCGCTGTCTTATCCTGTTTTATCCTGTATTGTGCTGTCTTCTCCTATCTTACCCTAGCGTAGCCTATCTTATCTTTTGTGTCTGTCTATCTATCTACCTATCTACCTATCTACCTATCTATCGTATCTATCCTATCTAGATGTCATATCTATAAAAGCGTTCCTATCTGTCCTATTTAACTCATCGTATCTATCTTATCTAGGTTATCCATCTTAGCTATCTGATAAGCCTTATACGTCTATCATATCGATCATACCGATCATATACTATTTACCGTATCTATCTTGCCTACCTTATCCTATCTTATGATATACTATCCTAACTCATCCTATCTTATCCTACCTTATCCTAGCTTATCCTAGCTTGTCCTATATTGCCCTATCTTTCCCATGTTGGCCTATCTTGCCGTGTCTTATCCTATCTTAGCCTATCTTATCCTATGCATCTATCGACCTATCTATCTATATATCTACCTATCTCTCTATCGTACTATCTTATCCTATCTTATCCTACCTCATCCTGTCTCATCCCATCTAACCCCATCTTATCCTATCATAGCCTACCTTATCCTATCTTATCCTATCTTACCGTACCTGATCCGATCTTATCCCATCGTATCCTCTCTTATCCTGTCTTACCCCCTGTTATCCTACCTTATCTTGCACTTGTCTATATGTTCCTATCGTATCCTATCCTTTCTATGTATCTATCTATCGATCTATCTACCAACCTGACCACCTACCTAGCTATCTATCACATCTATCCTATCTCTCATATCGTTCCTATCTGTCCCATCGTATCTACCATATCTATCTTGTCCTATCTTATCTATCTCATCTATCTTATGTATCATATCTATCGTATCTACCTTATCTACATGACCTACCTTGTCTTTTCTTATAATAGATTATACTGTATTAACCTATCTTAACTTATCGTATCCTGTTTTATCCAACCGTATCCCATCGTGTCCTAGCCTATCCCATGTTATCCTATCTTAGCCTGTCTTACCCTATCTTATCATATCTTATATATCTTTCCCATCTGTCCTATCTATCCCATCGTGTATAGCTTTTCTATCGTGTCTATCCTGTCTATGTGATTTATCTTATGCCTTATCTGCCTTATCTGCCTTATCTACCTTATCTACCTTGCCTACCTTTACAGCATCCTGTCTTAGCCTGCCATAATTTATCTTACCCTACCTTATGCTATCTTATCAGGTCTTTTATTTTCATTAGTTGGAAACCCGGGCCGGAAGGATCCTTTTATAAAAGATCAAGCCAATTCCAAAACATATAGTATATATCCATCCAGAGTCCAATGACATGTGTAAAGTCAAAACTCATACAGATATAAAACTTGAAATGATATGTCGCATCTTTTCCAATGCAAAGGGGCGTAGTCTGCATTGGTCCCGAGCTCTCGCTCAGGGTCAGGCTAGAGAAAAAGCGCCCGGCCAGAGCGGGCGTACAGATAAGAAAAATTTCGGGCGGGAGTGCAAACGGGGTGGGCAAACGAAATAATTCCATTGCGAAATGGCAAAAGGCGCCCCACCCACCCACCACTTGATCTCGCCACTTGTTGCGACTCGCACCCACCGTCGTAGCGCGAGCCAGGTTCGGTCGAAGTGAAACGAGGATGAAAGACAGCCCGGTCTTCAGGCTTCCACTCACCCTGCCATGACAACAAAGATCCCCACGGGAAAACATGCAGAAGGCGGGCACGCCTTCAGTCCGATTCAGGGCAGGCTCACCCTGAAGCTCGGAAATGTCTCTTGAAGCGATTTTTCATGGAGGTGCACACATCAGGTGTGTCCCCCTGGATCAAGGGAATATCAATGAGAGCCGGCACTTTAGGGATATGAGGTAGGGCCCAAAGGCCCTGCACAGACACATGGGGTGTCTTGCTACCAAGAACCTCTGCAGTGAGGTCAGCCTGCGGCATCACAGGCCTAACACTGATTCCAGCAAGATCAACGCCTCTTTTTCTGAGCAGACTGCACAAAGTGAACGTTTTTGATATATTGTTTCCTTGCAGGACTGGTTGCTGCACAAGTTTTGCAATATACGCCAGGGCAGTTGCCCAGTTCCGGAGGACGAGAGCTGCGGGCTGCGGCACAAGTGCAATTTCCGGTTTTTGGTCCGGCAAAACGTAACGAGGCTGGTACTTAGTTCCTTCGTTGACAGGCAAGACACTTTGAGTGCAAATGCAAAAATTGATGTAAAGCTCATAAAAGCTAACATCCCCACAAGTGCTTTCGCGAGGCAAGGGCCACTGTAAGAGCCGTGCCCAGGCAAGCAATCTGGCTGTGAAAGTGGAACCCCAGAACAAGACATGTGAAAGCTCATGCAAGTCAATTGGGAGCGGCAAGGATTGTATGGAAGTGTACGCCGGCTTGAGTACCGCAAAAGGATCTAAGCTCGGAGAAGCACTCTGCTGTGGCAATTGCTGGGGGGGAAGCTTTTCCACGGCTTTGACAAAAGCGAGGTGTAGCGCGGCCATGCATTTCATGGCCGGAGTCACCAATGACCTTTCTGCCGCTGCCTTGGATCTGAATTTCCGAATTTGGTTTGAAATAGGGTCACCCGCTGAGTCTCTGCAATGTTTTGCAGCCCGGTCGGCGCGATCATTCCCCATAGCATGGAGATGTTCACGTCGTCCTGCATCAGGCGGGAGCTCAACATGGCTCTTGACCTTGTGAAAGACGAAATTATTCGGCTCTCGGTCCGTACACACCGTGCACAGAGCCTGCAGTATGTCAAAATTGTCTGCAGTCACGTAGAATTGGATGGCCGGCTCACGCAAGATTTGATGCGCCATGTCAAGGGCATACTGGCTGTCGGTCACAATTTCGGCGCAAGTTGTATTTGCAATGACCAAAGCGATGGCAAAAAGTTCTGCACGGTTATTGGTCTGGAGGCTAGGCACCCTACCACTACAGCTCCACCGGAAAGGCAGTTCGCTCGGCGCGGATGCATCATTTTGTACCCACAGTGCCGCAGTCTCTCGAGGAATTCCACAGATGGCCCATGCAGCAATAGCATCGAAACCTTGGTACTCACTGGAGGCACTGCCATCAGTGAAGAAAATGTGCTCATCTTGAAGGCAGGCAAACTGGGAGCACTCAAGGGAAACCTGTTCCGAAATCAGGCTAGCCCGAACTTCTCGAGATTCCGGCAACGAGGCACAAAAGGGGGAATGCACAAGGTACCTGCGGTCCCCAGGTAGGGCATGCAGAAATTCTTCCCATGGCTGTCGCGTGGTCTGAAGCAATGGGCAGTGGCACACAATGTGATCGTCCTCAAGCGGTCCCTGGCAGAGCGGGCACGAGAGTTCCTCATTTGGGAGCCAGTGGCTTTTCATGTCCGTCGTCCTCAGGGAACCAGTCAAGTGTGTCACAACTAGTTTACGATCAATGAAGCCACATGCCCGAATGCATCTGCGCGTTTCACAGATATCGATGGGTGGAACCCTGCCCCATCTTTTGGTGCCGGAAATTTGGGCATGGATGAGGGCGGTCCAGGTGGCCTCCAAACACATTTCCAAAATACAACCATGAAGCAGGAGAAAAGGGAGAGCATATCCATCTGTGAAGCGAACTGTCCCGTTCGGCAAAAGTGTCCATTGGAGGTGGTCGGTTAGTCGAGCGAGAGTAGCGCCCGGTCCTTGTGCATTTTCACGCAAACGCAGGTACTGCGGCTGCTTTAGATAGATGGCGTGATTCCAAACACGGGCAAAAGCATCTGGGTCTTTGAAACATACGTGTCTCAACATTCGGAAAACCTGGATCGCCGTATGGTAAAGCGGGTCAAGATGACAATCCGTACCAAAAGCACAGGCCAGCCACGGGTTGGCCGAACCTTTGCGGGACAAGATGAAGCTGGCCACACTACGTCGCATGCTCAGAAGCCGAGCCTGCGATGGGAGAGATATTTCACATGCGTGAAAAGCCATAGCGAAAGCATGTCTCACAATCTGCTTTTTGGCAATTTTGGGCAATGGCAATGCTGCAGCCTTGGCAAGTCTCGCTTCCGCGGCCATATGCCTCTTCTTTTGCAACGAAGCATCTTTATGCCCTCTATAGTACACGGCAGCTCCGAGATCGTTTGCCGTTTTCTTAACAGCAAACCTTTCCGAAGGCGGCAAGGTGGCAACGTATTTCTGCCAGGTTTTCTGGCCAGCTGTGTCGGTAGAGTATCCCCACGATTTGGGGTAAGAGATGACATGTCTAAATGCTTCTGCAAACACAACTGACATGTCCAAGGCTTTTTCAGCTTTGTCAAAATCGGAGGCCAAGAATTCCAAGTTGTCAGCATAAGCAAAGCCGTGGGCGTCGACAGATTCGATAGCTCGGACCCAGGTCGCACCGAGAAGTGCCATTGCCAGTACCCCAACTGGGTCTCCTTCCGGTACCCCAGTGGTTGATGGTACCGGCAAACTATGTTGATGGGCTATCTGAAGCACCCGGGTACTTTGCATCATGGCCCGTAGCCATGCGGTGGCAATTTGATGCGGCACCCCAAAGTGGGTGAGCATCATGGTTACACAAGCACGGCCCATTAGGTTAAAACACTTCAAGAGATCGAGATTGAAACCAAAGGCTTGCCGCTTATGGAACTGCAACTGCTCAAGTTTTTCCTGCAGCCACCACCATACGGTGCTGGTGGATGTGTTCGGAAGTCCTCCTGCGAGGGTTCTGGGCGCAACCAAAGCAAGCTGGCGTAGGGCCTTGGACACCCAAGCCTTGGCCCATGCTCGGTAAATGAGCGCAAAAACAGTGATGGGACGTGTAGTGTGAGGTGACAAGTCTTGTTCGCTTTTGCGTAGAAACACAGTTCGCGCCGTGGTGAGCACCGTAGGCCATGCAGACCCCAAAGTGATATCATGCAGGATCTCCAGAAGATCCTCATGCGCACAGTGCGGGAGCTGCAATAATTCACCTCGACTAAAACCACATGATCCCTTGGCCGACGACGGCGCCGTTTTCTTGACAGCCGCGAGCCATTCAGGGAGTGTAACCCGCTCCGCCAACGCAGTAGATGACTGCGGGCAAAAAGTATTTGTGAATTCTCTGGCCTCGGCCCAGTGAGACTCGTCCCATTGTTCCTCAGCGCGGTCACGCTGCCAGAAAGGCAACCACACTTTTTGTAGCGAGTCAAGGATTTGACCACTGTTTTGACACCATTTTTCATACTTAACGACGCACCTCACGGGTGTGTCCTCCCCAAGATGGTCAACTTGGATGATGCGGCCCTTTGCATTTTGCACTTCGCAGCGATGGCCCGACACAACAATTTCATCTCCAGGCACAAAGTCAAGGTCTGCATGCAATTTGAGTCTGTGCTGGCCTTTGTTGAAGGCGCGTAGGCGAGTGGCGGCACAATCTTCCGTAAATGTGACTATGTCCAATGGTGGCTGCACAGGCGGCTTGAGCAACTGGCATGTGAACGATCCACCATGTTCCTTCCAGTCAACCTGAAGCTTTTCCACAAATTCCTGCTGACGCAGTATTGACATCTTGCGGTGGTAAGTATCAGCGTAGCTACGACACTCATAAATGGCAAGGGCAAGCCATTGAGGGGTTACCGAGTAAATGTCAACAGGGAAAGAACCCAAAGTTGAAAGGCACCAGCTTCGGAAATTCGGAGCGAAACTTTTGGCACGACAGATGGCACTCCACTCTTTGTGAACATTGGCTGTACGTGCCTCGGTTGCCTCTGCCATAAAAGCACGATGGCTGCGCAAAAATGTCTGAAGACGTCTGGTCTGTCTGACAGTGTGACATGCTTTGAAAGTCGCAACATCCGATGGAGGTTCAAAATGGGAACTGTTGGCAGGCTTGGGCACACAGGGAGGTTGCACTCTGGTGAAGGCAGGCGGTTGGCAGCGTCCACCATACCGGGAGGGGAGATGCGTAACATCTGCGCTCCCTGGAAGGCTCAAACCAACTGAGAGTTCCACCTTGGCGGCCCATTGCAGCAAGTCAGCATCTGGATCATGTGTGTGTTGGAACGGTGTGGATTCATACTGCTGCATGATGCGTTCAGGGTCAGGTGAGAGTTCACTCCAATCTCTAGGGAGAAGCCACTTTTGGTAAGAAATGGTTTCAGTAGGAAACACAAATTCAGCAAAGAATGGCGAATGAATACCAAAAGAAAGCGGCGTAGAAACCCAAGCACGCGATAAATGCTCAAGGATCGGCCCTTTAGCAAGAATGGTGTCATTAAAAGTAGCACCTGCGCAGGTAGGAGGACACTTGGCTGGCCACTTATGTCTTGCAAGTTGAAGGATGTCCACAAACCCTCGTGCTCGAACCAGGTCAGTGTGCTCATCAGGATAAAGCATGGTGTTGAAATCACCCCCGATTAAAACACAACCGGCGGTGGAGGTGGCACGCTCCAAAAGGGCATTCAAAAGTATGCGGTTCTTATCAGGCTGGTTCACCGGCTCAGGAAAGGCATAGACGGTCAAACAGAGAACATTGAACCCCCCGATGCGGATCCAGGTTTCATGAAAACGACAAGTCTTCCACAGGTCAAGGAAAGGTTCACGAACGGGTCTGACCGGTAGGTTCGTGATTGCCGCAACTCCCATGCTCTTACCGCGATAGCTTCCGTGTTCAATGTGTTCGCCTTTTTGAGAAGCAACAGGATGACCCCACAGAACTTTAAAACCATGGTCATAGAAATTCGGGTTTTCAACGTACTGCGCAGCTTCCGTAGCACTGGTCTCAGCAGCAAATACAAAATTGGCTCCAAGTTCACAAATGCGTTGACTCTTGCCATGGATGGCAGTTGGATTAGTAGCACAGAAAGTGATTGTCAAGGGTCCGGGGTGGCTAGCCTCTCCTATGCGACGCCCGTGGCAGGGCGATATGCGAAAGGGGAGTACATGCGAGAAACATGCAAAAAGCAAGCCTAAAAATGTATCCCTCGAAGCGGCAATGCAAAAAGGTTCTTTTCCCATCAATGTTGTCACGGCAATGTCCTGATATGTAATGTTGTCAATGCAAGGAGCGGCACGGCTGTCAGCCCAAGGCATCCATCGTGTCCCAAAACACGCTGAAGGGCCAAGCTCGCAGGCAGAGATTCTGGCAAAAATGAATTTGAGCGTTTTCACAAGTGAGCTACGGCGACTTTGTCGGCTCATTTGTGCACTTTGCGGGCAATGCACCCCTGCACGCAAAGGCTCGGTACCCAATGCCAGGTACGTGCAAAAACTCCAAGGCTTGAAGAAAGCGAGAGGCAAATCAAGCAATGTCATTGCAATGCAAAAACCTGACAGGCATGCACTTCGGATTGCAGGAGAGTGTCAGCTCTCCTTCTGGCGCTTGGTATCACTCTCGGCCCCAGGAGAGGAGGCCCGACTACCTTTCATAGCACGCATCAGCTCCTTAGATTGCCTAGCCAAGGCTTCCTGGAGTGTACGCGCAAATGCAGCATTGGAATTCGCAATTTCCTCACGCATCTGCACATTGGTTTGCGCAAATGCCTGACGGGTGTCCTCCTTCAACTGTGCAACTTCTGATCGAACATTCGCCATGTCAGTGCTGGATCTAGCGGCCTGGTCCTGTTGGCTGGCGGTCAATTGTTGGATCTGCGTTTCAAGGGCAACAAGCTTGGCATCTTGCTGTTGAAAACGGTCCGCAACTGGCCCAGCTGTGGCCCGTACCACAGCAGGCTTCACAGGAGGCTCGGTCGATCGGTAAGCCATCCACGGATCATTGCCTGCCTCCCAGGGGTCAGCTGATGTGCCAGGCGAAGTTTTGTCACTCACGTCACTCTGGCGGCGAATAGGCCTGCCACCGATAACCTGGAGCATAAGGTGGGCGCGATGCTGAACCTCCTCCAACAACATGGCATCTCCATTCAACATGATTGTGGCATGCGGCCACTTGGTTTCAGCAGCAAGCGTCCAGGAGCCAACCCGATGCCTGCGAAGCGGTCGCATCGCCCAGCCCTGTTCTTTGGCGAGAATTTCAAGGACCGAAGCATCAACATGCGATGGAACACCATGCAATCTGTAGACAAATTCGGCCTTGACAGGCTCCTTGAAGTCTTCACCAGGCCGGCACTTTTGCCACACTTCCTTGGCTTTTGCAAGAAGGCACCGCACACCAAAGCCACTGCGACCCCGCACGTAGCCGTAGTGAGTCGGGACAGTTTGCAAAATCGCTTCAACTTCAGGGCGATTGACTTTAAGCCATATGACATAATATTGGCGGTCTGCACGGTAGTCATCCTTAACAGCCGTGACGCTGACTTTGGAGAAGCCGCTCTGGCGAAGGATGTCTGATGCAAAATTTTCTCCCACCGCCATGTGGAAGCGGATGGATGTGGCCTCCTTCGGACTGCATGGTTTGCCATCACTTCGAAAGCTGCGGCCCCACACCGCCATGACGCGTGAGGCCTCAGGCATTTTGAGCCTGTTCAGTGTGAATTTCACGGGCGAACTCTGGGCGGCTGCCCAATCTGCGGCTTCAAAATCGACGGCGTCTACCGTACAGTGCATGTTGACCACAGTCGGGACTGTTGTCTCGATATTTTTGACGAGCGGTACCACATCTTCCTGACCCATCTGGAGAATGAAACCTTTCACCAAAAAGGTGTTCTTCCCAGAGTCTAAGACAGGGAAAGTTGCAGCTTTGATTCGGTAAACATCTGGGATGGGGTACTCCGGCCTGTCCAAAAGCAGAGCAGCGAACTCGTCGGCCATGGTGGTTCCAGCTTCCACCCAGGGCTTCAAAGTGGCAGGGTTCGTCAAAAGGACGCCAGTGACGCCAGAAGCAATTTCTTTGACCACCGGAACCGGATTTCCAAGCTGGTCTGCAAAATGCCCAGGGGCCACAATGAAGTCCTCACACCTGAGAGGGTCAGGTCTGGATTTGGCCTTCGGCTTTGCCTTGGCTTTGGCTTCTTTCCTGATTCCTTTCACACCATGCTGATCAGCCACACGCATGAGCTGCTCATAAGGGTCGGAACCTGGGCTTTGAACGATCTGTTGCAAAAGGTCCTCAGGCACTTTACCGTATATGAGATCAACCGTCTTAGCAATTTGCTTGGTGGGGTGCTGCGAGTCTAGCAGGAGTTGCACGATGCGAGACTTCAATTGGTTGTTCTTACCGGCCCCACCTGGCAAGCCGTGCAAAAAGCAACGAACGACACGGTCACGATAATGATAAGCCGGGGACGAGAATTCAACTGCATGCCCGTCAACTCGAATTTCACACAGGTGATGTATGGCGGCTCCAACAACGCTCCTGGCAACTGTCCAAATCGGCAAATGGGACGGTACAGAGATGTGGGCAGCGCTTCCTCCAGAAATACCAATGCATACCACGCACTGATGAGGCAGGCTTACCTGGCGGGAACAAACCACGGGGGTGTCCTCCAAATGCTCATGCATGGACACACGCACAGGCATGGGGGCTACCACGTTGCAGGGACTGCGCGACCCTGGTTTGAGATGATCTCGGGCTCTCTCTCTCACCGCGAGGAGATGTGCGCGATCTATGCCAAGCTTGGCTTCCCGAAATGGCTGGAGGGCGGAAATAACGGCACGCTGCAAACCATCATGGGCATGTCCACTGGAAGCTGAGTGATCTGAGCAGGGGGCACCTGAGGAATCCGAGCAAGCTGGATCATCTTCAAACTCAATTTCGAAATCACCATCCGAGGGAGGCGGGTCCTCATCATTATCGGAGAGATCAGGGGGCAGGTCCGTGAAAGGTGCGACAGCCCGGGAGGGGGTGGCAACAGGTGAAAAGTAGTGCTACCCGTCCACAAATACGGCGTTGCACCCCCGACAGCGGCTGTGCGCCAGTTGTCCACTACCTGAAAGGGCAGGTGAGTTGGATCGACGGGTTGCAGTTGCGTGGTGCGAGTGTTATCAAGCCTATCTCTGCTGATTCCGGGAGGCAGGTTGTCGGGTGAGAAAAATTGCGACCTCGGAATGCGGTGGAACCGGGTCAAAGCTAGGAATGCACCTGGCTCTCGGGGCGTCGTGAAACTCCACGTGTCTAAGAGCTGGTGTTCTCCCTCAACACTGCAATGTTGAATGCCCGCTCCTCCCTGGAGCGGGAGCACGACATGCACGGTGCATCGGCCGGAGGATGCATGGTGTGCGACCGGCACAGGTGGCATCACTTGCTTGGCACCAACGACAAGGCGAACCGCCGGATCGGCATTTGTCCCAGCAGCAGCACGTGACCACGCATGATGAATGCTGCCGAATGTGCTGGTGATGGGTAGGCAAATCCAGGCTTTGAACCCTGACAAAGACTTCACTTTGATCAAGACGGTGTCCTGCGGGTGCGATGATGTGATGTTAGCTGCCGCTTCGAGGGATCTCAAATGATTGAGAAACAGGATGTCTGTCAAAGCGATTAGGCCAACTGGCGTGCTCATGCCGGGTAAGGACTCAATGGCACAATGGAGGAAACCATCGACCGTGCACGAAAAGATCCGCCACCCTACGTCCTTGAAAGCCTGAAAGACTCCAGCCTGATCCCACGCAGTAAGCATCTCGACACCGGTCTGGCTCGGGAGCCTTGTAGCGAGCCTGGTGTCACTGGTCTGCTGCCAGCTGGTGGGTACGAACGATGTCAAAGGGCCAAAAGGCCTCCTGCACAGTCCCTGGATCGGCTGCCAGAGCTCAATGTTTCGGAGGTGGTGCTCTGTTGCAATGCTTCGCTTCTCCAAAACACAGTTGTGGTCAGGCACCAAAGCAAAGTGTGTGTCCGGAGCACCGTGTGGCTCGCTTTGGTCCAGGCATCTTCGCTTGGGCATGGGTGCATGATGGGCATCTTCAGATACAGGCAGGTCGGCAAAATCAATCAGCCAACAGTGAACCTGATTGCGGAACATGCATGGGATAGGCAAATGCGTATCAAGGTCAAGAGACACAGGCATCATGCCAATTTTGGATCGCACATCATGCACATCTTCGAGCGGGATTGTGATATCAAGGAGGCACGCGGCCGCTTGAAACAGCAGAAAATGGAACTGCAGCATTTTGTTTGCCCGAATCGCACTGAGGTTGCTTACATGAATGCTCTCTAACAAGCGGGCCAATTCACAAGCCTCATGGAAGTTCCAAGGCGCCTCCAAAGGCAGAACCATGCACACGGAATCGGAGTCAAAATGACTGAGCCAGTCGCACGGAGTGAAAGACTCACTGTTACCATTTCTGATGAACAGCTGCTGGCCTTCATGGGATCCCACATCAAAAGCTCGCTGGGCTTGGACACCAGCAATGTGCTTTGCAGTGGAAATACCTGACGGGGCGACGCATGTAATCTCTACGACACTCCTGAACTGCTGGGTTGGTGACGCAGTCTGTGAGCCGGCAGCGGAGTGAGATTGCTCCTGCTCAGGAGTCTCAGGCGGGGCCGAATGGTCCAAAATGATCCAACCTTGCCCGTAAGGGCTCACATTAGCATTGAACCTAGTCATTTTGCACAGCAAGAGTCGTGCGATGCAAGTCTCTGGGTTCAAATGACTGACAATGCCAGCCTGAGCATAGACGTTGATGCATTGACACAACACGATGGCTGCATGGCACACTGAAATGGCGTTGCCTATCATGCGGGCCGCGGCCTTGACGTCTTCAGGGAGGATCAGGGAGTCCGTGTTCACCAGCGCCAGGGCAGTTTCAAACGGAGACAGAAAACGGTAGTTGCCGGCCGCCGAGTGGCAATTGACAATCTGACCAAAAAGCCCTTTTTCTTGCAGAAGGTCATCAGGCAATTCATGCTGATTGGTGTATGCGGCCATAGCCGTGGCGATTCGACCAGCGCTGCACACCTCACGACTGGCAAGAGTACCTCCTTTTCGCATAAACCTCGGGTGTGCGTAACGCTCCAAGGTGTCTGGGTCAAGCGTCAAACTATCACGGTGATGTGGTGGCAAATGGAGTGGCACCACTGCACGAAGCGAGAGCTTGATGGGCCGCAAGGCCTGCCACATGACTGTGAAAGGCGCAGGATCACGGTCAGAGGTCAAACTGTCAATCAGGATAGCAAGCCATCTGCGTCGGTTCGTACAGCTTGCATGCTCCAATCCATCTTGAACCGTCTGCCACGCAATGCGATACCGTGCATCAGCGAAAAGGTTTTGCAGAATGGGCCAATGTTCATGCTCGACCAGCGGTGCAACGTTCTCCAAAAGAATACATCGAGGTCGCGCGATCGATATGGCTCTCGCAAATTCATGCCACACTCTGCCCTCAGGCGACTGTAAACCTGCCTTTCGGGATGCTGAGCTCCATGGTTGGCACGGCAAACTTGCTGTCCAAACTTCGTGCTGTTGGATGTTCTGAATCATATGCATCGACCTGGCGTTGAAATCCTCGCACAAAAAGGTATGAAGAGGAATTACTGGCATGCCAAGGAAACTCTCTGTTGTAGTAACTTCGGCATTGAAATTCTTTGCATACACTTCTGCAGCCATCATGTCGTGGTCAATAGCTGTTTTGACCACGAAGAGGTCTTTCAAAGAGGTATCCGCCTTGATTGCGCGAGACCAACCTGCATACCCACCAGCAAATGTCTCACAAACCGTCAAAGGAAAACGAGGAGCTTCCCGAAGGGATCGACAGAATGATGAAAGCTGAGTGCAATACCAAAAATAGTCGCCGCGGGCATTCCATCTTACCTGGTGCAATGTGCAAGTGCTGCCTGGCTCAATGATGGGTAAGCTGCATGTCGTCCTGATGCAAACTCGTGTCGTCGATCCAAGATTGCGATCAGGGTTGATCAGGTCGGTGAAGTATACAAAACTGTGACCATCAAATTCATTGAGCTCCAGGCGTGCACAGAGAACCGATACAACCCGTTGGTCTTTCAAGTTGGTGGTATGAGCAACCAGTGTGGCAGAGCCAAGGAAAGATTCTTCATCTCCATGCAAATCAAAAACAGGTTTCGGCACAGGTAAGGATCTGGGCGGTCGCGGTGGTCGTACCGGCGATCCTAGATACAAGATCTCACCTTTCAGGGTGTGAGTCATTGCATTGGCTGAAATTTGTCGGCCTTGCACAAAACAAGCATCGGCGAAACGCTGCAAGTCCACAATGCGCAAGGCCTGTCTGATTGGCACGTCACTGGGCACTTGCAACCGGAAAGGACCCCAGCACAAAGGCAGCACGATCTGCAAATCCATCCGAGGATAAGGGCCATCGCAATCCATGGCGCCAGCTACCGAGGTGAGAATGGAGGTTCAGCGAAACAGGGGCGAAAAACCCAGTCGCGCTATTGCAACTTCTTGACCCACCACTTGATCTCGCCACTTGTTGCGACTCGCACCCACCGTCGTAGCGCGAGCCAGGTTCGGTCGAAGTGAAACGAGGGTGAAAGAAAGCCCGGTCTTCAGGCTTCCACTCACCCTGCCGTGACAACAAAGATCCCCACGGGAAAACATGCAGAAGGCGGGCACGCCTTCAGTCCGATTCAGGGCAGGCTCACCCTGAAGCTCGGAAATGTCTCTTGAAGCGATTTTTCATGGAGGTGCACACATCAGGTGTGTCCCCCTGGATCAAGGGAATATCAATGAGAGCCGGCACTTTAAGGATATGAGGTAGGGCCCAAAGGCCCTGCACAGACACATGGGGTGTCTTGCTACCAAGAACCTCTGCAGTGAGGTCAGCCTGCGGCATCACAGGCCTAACACTGATTCCAGCAAGATCAACGCCTCTTTTTCTGAGCAGACTGCACAAAGTGAACGTTTTTGATATATTGTTTCCTTGCAGGACTGGTTGCTGCACAAGTTTTGCAATATACGCCAGGGCAGTTGCCCAGTTCCGGAGGACGAGAGCCGCGGGCTGCGGCACAAGTGCAATTTCCGGTTTTTGGTCCGGCAAAACGTAACGAGGCTGGTACTTAGTTCCTTCGTTGACAGGCAAGACACTCTGAGTGCAAATGCAAAAATTGATGTAAAGCTCATAAAAGCTAACATCCCCACAAGTGCTTTCGCGAGGCAAGGGCCACTGTAAGAGCCGTGCCCAGGCAAGCAATCTGGCTGTGAAAGTGGAACCCCAGAACAAGACATGTGAAAGCTCATGCAAGTCAATTGGGAGCGGCAAGGATTGTATGGAAGTGTACGCCGGCTTGAGTACCGCAAAAGGATCTAAGCTCGGAGAAGCACTCTGCTGTGGCAATTGCTGGGGGGGAAGCTTTTCCACGGCTTTGACAAAAGCGAGGTGTAGCGCG
Source organism: Effrenium voratum (assembly GCA_963377175.1). Lineage (NCBI taxonomy): Eukaryota > Dinophyceae > Suessiales > Symbiodiniaceae > Effrenium > Effrenium voratum. Next base: position 83,514 of record CAUJNA010003433.1, read on the forward strand.
GCCATGCATTTCATGGCCGGAGTCACCAATGACCTTTCTGCCGCTGCCTTGGATCTGAATTTCCGAATTTGGTTTGAAATAGGGTCACCCGCTGAGTCTCTGCAATGTTTTGCAGCCCGGTCGGCGCGATCATTCCCCATAGCATGGAGATGTTCACGTCGTCCTGCATCAGGCGGGAGCTCAACATGGCTCTTGACCTTGTGAAAGACGAAATTATTCGGCTCTCGGTCCGTACACACCGTGCACAGAGCCTGCAGTATGTCAAAATTGTCTGCAGTCACGTAGAATTGGATGGCCGGCTCACGCAAGATTTGATGCGCCATGTCAAGGGCATACTGGCTGTCGGTCACAATTTCGGCGCAAGTTGTATTTGCAATGACCAAAGCGATGGCAAAAAGTTCTGCACGGTTATTGGTCTGGAGGCTAGGCACCCTACCACTACAGCTCCACCGGAAAGGCAGTTCGCTCGGCGCGGATGCATCATTTTGTACCCACAGTGCCGTCTCTCGAGGAATTCCACAGATGGCCCATGCAGCAATAGCATCGAAACCTTGGTACTCACTGGAGGCACTGCCATCAGTGAAGAAAATGTGCTCATCTTGAAGGCAGGCAAACTGGGAGCACTCAAGGGAAACCTGTTCCGAAATCAGGCTAGCCCGAACTTCTCGAGATTCCGGCAACGAGGCACAAAAGGGGGAATGCACAAGGTACCTGCGGTCCCCAGGTAGGGCATGCAGAAATTCTTCCCATGGCTGTCGCGTGGTCTGAAGCAATGGGCAGTGGCACACAATGTGATCGTCCTCAAGCGGCCCCTGGCAGAGCGGGCACGAGAGTTCCTCATTTGGGAGCCAGTGGCTTTTCATGTCCGTCGTCCTCAGGGAACCAGTCAAGTGTGTCACAACTAGTTTACGATCAGTGAAGCCACATGCCCGAATGCATCTGCGCGTTTCACAGATATCGATGGGTGGAACCCTGCCCCATCTTTTGGTGCCGGAAATTTGGGCATGGATGAGGGCGGTCCAGGTGGCCTCCAAACACATTTCCAAAATACTACCATGAAGCAGGAGAAAAGGGAGAGCACATCCATCTGTGAAGCGAACTGTCCCGTTCGGCAAAAGTGTCCATTGGAGGTGGTCGGTTAGTCGAGCGAGAGTAGCGCCCGGTCCTTGTGCATTTTCACGCAAACGCAGGTACTGCGGCTGCTTTAGATAGATGGCGTGATTCCAAACACGGGCAAAAGCATCTGGGTCTTTGAAACATACGTGTCTCAACATTCGGAAAACCTGGATCGCCGTATGGTAAAGCGGGTCAAGATGACAATCCGTACCAAAAGCACAGGCCAGCCACGGGTTGGCCGAACCTTTGCGGGACAAGATGAAGCTGGCCACACTACGTCGCATGCTCAGAAGCCGAGCCTGCGATGGGAGAGATATTTCACATGCGTGAAAAGCCATAGCGAAAGCATGTCTCACAATCTGCTTTTTGGCAATTTTGGGCAATGGCAATGCTGCAGCCTTGACAAGTCTCGCTTCCGCGGCCATATGCCTCTTCTTTTGCAACGAAGCATCTTTATGCCCTCTATAGTACACGGCAGCTCCGAGATCGTTTGCCGTTTTCTTAACAGCAAACCTTTCCGAAGGCGGCAAGGTGGCAACGTATTTCTGCCAGGTTTTCTGGCCAGCTGTGTCGGTAGAGTATCCCCACGATTTGGGGTAAGAGATGACATGTCTAAATGCTTCTGCAAACACAACTGACATGTCCAAGGCTTTTTCAGCTTTGTCAAAGTCGGAGGCCAAGAATTCCAAGTTGTCAGCATAAGCAAAGCCGTGGGCGTCGACAGATTCGATAGCCCGGACCCAGGTCGCACCGAGAAGTGCCATTGCCAGTACCCCAACTGGGTCTCCTTCCGGTACCCCAGTGGTTGATGGTACCGGCAAACTATGTTGATGGGCTATCTGAAGCACCCGGGTACTTTGCATCATGGCCCGTAGCCATGCGGTGGCAATTTGATGCGGCACCCCAAAGTGGGTGAGCATCATGGTTACACAAGCACGGCCCATTAGGTTAAAACACTTCAGGAGATCGAGATTGAAACCAAAGGCTTGCCGCTTATGGAACTGCAACTGCTCAAGTTTTTCCTGCAGCCACCACCATACGGTGCTGGTGGATGTGTTCGGAAGTCCTCCTGCGAGGGTTCTGGGCGCAACCAAAGCAAGCTGGCGTAGGGCCTTGGACACCCAAGCCTTGGCCCATGCTCGGTAAATGAGCGCAAAAACAGTGATGGGACGTGTAGTGTGAGGTGACAAGTCTTGTTCGCTTTTGCGTAGAAACACAGTTCGCGCCGTGGTGAGCACCGTAGGCCATGCAGACCCCAAAGTGATATCATGCAGGATCTCCAGAAGATCCTCATGTGCACAGTGCGGGAGCTGCAATAATTCACCTCGACTAAAACCACATGATCCCTTGGCCGACGACGGCGCCGTTTTCTTGACAGCCGCGAGCCATTCAGGGAGTGTAACGCGCTCCGCCAACGCAGTAGATGACTGCGGGCAAAAAGTATTTGTGAATTCTCTGGCCTCGGCCCAGTGAGACTCGTCCCATTGTTCCTCAGCGCGGTCACGCTGCCAGAAAGGCAACCACACTTTTTGTAGCGAGTCAAGGATTTGACCACTGTTTTGACACCATTTTTCATACTTAACGACGCACCTCACGGGTGTGTCCTCCCCAAGATGGTCAACTTGGATGATGCGGCCCTTTGCATTTTGCACTTCGCAGCGATGGCCAGACACAACAATTTCATCTCCAGGCACAAAGTCAAGGTCTGCATGCAATTTGAGTCTGTGCTGGCCTTTGTTGAAGGCGCGTAGGCGAGTGGCGGCACAATCTTCCGTAAATGTGACTATGTCCAATGGTGGCTGCACAGGCGGCTTGAGCAACTGGCATGTGAACGATCCACCATGTTCCTTCCAGTCAACCTGAAGCTTTTCCACAAATTCCTGCTGACGCAGTATTGACATCTTGCGGTGGTAAGTATCAGCGTAGCTACGACACTCATAAATGGCAAGGGCAAGCCATTGAGGGGTTACCGAGTAAATGTCAACAGGGAAAGAACCCAAAGTTGAAAGGCACCAACTTCTGAAATTCGGAGCGAAACTTTTGGCACGACAGATGGCACTCCACTCTTTGTGAACATTGGCTGTGCGTGCCTCGGTTGCCTCTGCCATAAAAGCACGATGGCTGCGCAAAAATGTCTGAAGACGTCTGGTCTGTCTGACAGTGTGACATGCTTTGAAAGTCGCAACATCCGATGGAGGTTCAAAATGGGAACTGTTGGCAGGCTTGGGCACACAGGGAGGTTGCACTCTGGTGAAGGCAGGCGGTTGAGATGCGTAGCATCTGCGCTCCCTGGAAGGCTCAAACCAACTGAGAGTTCCACCTTGGCGGCCCATTGCAGCAAGTCAGCATCTGGATCATGTGTGTGTTGGAACGGTGTGGATTCATACTGCTGCATGATGCGTTCAGGGTCAGGTGAGAGTTCACTCCAATCTCTAGGGAGAAGCCACTTTTGGTAAGAAATGGTTTCAGTAGGAAACACAAATTCAGCAAAGAATGGCGAATGAATACCAAAAGAAAGCGGCGTAGAAACCCAAGCACGCGATAAATGCTCAAGGATCGGCCCTTTAGCAAGAATGGTGTCATTAAAGGTAGCACCTGCGCAGGTAGGAGGACACTTGGCTGGCCACTTATGTCTTGCAAGTTGAAGGATGTCCACAAACCCTCGTGCTCGAACCAGGTCAGTGTGCTCATCAGGATAAAGCATGGTGTTGAAATCACCCCCGATTAAAACACAACCGGCGGTGGAGGTGGCACGCTCCAAAAGGGCATTCAAAAGTATGCGGTTCTTATCAGGCTGGTTCACCGGCTCAGGAAAGGCATAGACGGTCAAACAGAGAACATTGAACCCCCCGATGCGGATCCAGGTTTCATGAAAACGACAAGTCTTCCACAGGTCAAGGAAAGGTTCACGAACGGGTCTGACCGGTAGGTTCGTGATTGCCGCAACTCCCATGCTCTTACCGCGATAGCTTCCGTGTTCAATGTGTTCGCCTTTTTGAGAAGCAACAGGATGACCCCACAGAACTTTAAAACCATGGTCATAGAAATTCGGGTTTTCAACGTACTGCGCAGCTTCCGTAGCACTGGTCTCAGCAGCAAATACAAAATTGGCTCCAAGTTCACAAATGCGTTGACTCTTGCCATGGATGGCAGTTGGATTAGTAGCACAGAAAGTGATTGTCAAGGGTCCGGGGTGGCTAGCCTCTCCTATGCGACGCCCGTGGTAGGGCGATATGCGAAAGGGGAGTACATGCGAGAAACATGCAAAAAGCAAGCCTAAAAATGTATCCCTCGAAGCGGCAATGCAAAAAGGTTCTTTTCCCATCAATGTTGTCACGGCAATGTCCTGATGTGTAATGTTGTCAATGCAAGGAGCGGCACGGCTGTCAGCCCAAGGCATCCATCGTGTCCCAAAACACGCTGAAGGGCCAAGCTCGCAGGCAGAGATTCTGGCAAAAATGAATTTGAGCGTTTTCACAAGTGAGCTACGGCGACTTTGTCGGCTCATTTGTGCACTTTGCGGGCAATGCACCCCTGCACGCAAAGGCTCGGTACCCAATGCCAGGTACGTGCAAAAACTCCAAGGCTTGAAGAAAGCGAGAGGCAAATCAAGCAATGTCATTGCAATGCAAAAACCTGACAGGCATGCACTTCGGATTGCAGGAGAGTGTCAGCTCTCCTTCTGGCGCTTGGTATCACTCTCGGCCCCAGGAGAGGAGGCCCGACTACCTTTCATAGCACGCATCAGCTCCTTAGATTGCCTAGCCAAGGCTTCCTGGAGTGTACGCGCAAATGCAGCATTGGAATTAGCAATTTCCTCACGCATCTGCACATTGGTTTGCGCAAATGCCTGACGGGTGTCCTCCTTCAACTGTGCAACTTCTGATCGAACATTCGCCAAGTCAGTGCTGGATCTAGCGGCTTGGTCCTGTTGGCTGGCGGTCAATTGTTGGATCTGCGTTTCAAGGGCAACAAGCTTGGCATCTTGCTGTTGAAAACGGTCCGCAACTGGCCCAGCTGTGGCCCGTACCACAGCAGGCTTCACAGGAGGCTCGGTCGATCGGTAAGCCATCCACGGATCATTGCCTGCCTCCCAGGGGTCAGCTGATGTGCCAGGCGAAGTTTTGTCACTCACGTCACTCTGGCGGCGAATAGGCCTGCCACCGATAACCTGGGGCATAAGGTGGGCGCGATGCTGAACCTCCTCCAACAACATGGCATCTCCATTCAACATGATTGTGGCATGCGGCCACTTGGTTTCAGCAGCAAGCGTCCAGGAGCCAACCCGATGCCTGCGAAGCGGTCGCATCGCCCAGCCCTGTTCTTTGGCGAGAATTTCAAGGACCGAAGCATCAACATGCGATGGAACACCATGCAATCTGTAGACAAATTCGGCCTTGACAGGCTCCTTGAAGTCTTCACCAGGCCGGCACTTTTGCCACACTTCCTTGGCTTTTGCAAGAAGGCACCGCACACCAAAGCCACTGCGACCCCGCACGTAGCCGTAGTGAGTCGGGACAGTTTGCAAAATCGCTTCAACTTCAGGGCGATTGACTTTAAGCCATATGACATAATATTGGCGGTCTGCACGGTAGTCATCCTTAACAGCCGTGACGCTGACTTTGGAGAAGCCGCTCTGGCGAAGGAGGTCTGATGCAAAATTTTTCTCCCACTGCCATGTGGAAGCGGATGGATGTGGCCTCCTTCGGACTGCATGGTTTGCCATCACTTCGAAAGCTGCGGCCCCACACCGCCATGACGCGTGAGGCCTCAGGCATCTTGAGCCTGTTCAGTGTGAATTTCACGGGCGAACTCTGGGCGGCTGCCCAATCTGCGGCTTCAAAATCGACGGCGTCTACCGTACAGTGCATGTTGACCACAGTCGGGACTGTTGTCTCGATATTTTTGACGAGCGGTACCACATCTTCCTGACCCATCTGGAGAATGAAACCTTTCACCAAAAAGGTGTTCTTCCCAGAGTCTAAGACAGGGAAAGTTGCAGCTTTGATTCGGTAAACATCTGGGATGGGGTACTCCGGCCTGTCCAAAAGCAGAGCAGCGAACTCGTCGGCCATGGTGGTTCCAGCTTCCACCCAGGGCTTCAAAGTGGCAGGGTTCGTCAAAAGGACGCCAGTGACGCCAGAAGCAATTTCTTTGACCACCGGAACCGGATTTCCAAGCTGGTCTGCAAAATGCCCAGGGGCCACAATGAAGTCCTCACACCTGAGAGGGTCAGGTCTGGATTTGGCCTTCGGCTTTGCCTTGGCTTTGGCTTCTTTCCTGATTCCTTTCACACCATGCTGATCAGCCACACGCATGAGCTGCTCATAAGGGTCGGAACCTGGGCTTTGAACGATCTGTTGCAAAAGGTCCTCAGGCACTTTACCGTATATGAGATCAACCGTCTTAGCAATTTGCTTGGTGGGGTGCTGCGAGTCTAGCAGGAGTTGCACGATGCGAGACTTCAATTGGTTGTTCTTACCGGCCCCACCTGGCAAGCCGTGCAAAAAGCAACGAACGACACGGTCACGATAATGATAAGCCGGGGACGAGAATTCAACTGCATGCCCGTCAACTCGAATTTCACACAGGTGATGTATGGCGGCTCCAACAACGCTCCTGGCAACTGTCCAAATCGGCAAATGGGACGGTACAGAGATGTGGGCAGCGCTTCCTCCAGAAATACCAATGCATACCACGCACTGATGAGGCAGGCTTACCTGGCGGGAACCAAACCACGGGGGTGTCCTCCAAATGCTCATGCATGGACACACGCACAGGCATGGGGGCTACCACGTTGCAGGGACTGCGTGACCCTGGTTTGAGATGATCTCGGGCTCTCTTTCTCACCGCGAGGAGATGTGCGCGATCTATGCCAAGCTTGGCTTCCCGAAATGGCTGGAGGGCGGAAATAACGGCACGCTGCAAACCATCATGGGCATGTCCACTGGAAGCTGAGTGATCTGAGCAGAGGGCACCTGAGGAATCCGAGCAAGCTGGATCATCCTCAAACTCAATTTCGAAATCACCATCCGAGGAAGGCGGGTCCTCATCATTATCGGAGAGATCAGGGGGCAGGTCCGTGAAAGGTGCGACAGCCCGGTTCAGAGGGGGTGGCAACAGGTGAAAAGTAGTGCTACCCGTCCACAAATACGGCGTTGCACCCCCGACAGCGGCTGTGCGCCAGTTGTCCACTACCTGAAAGGGCAGGTGAGTTGGATCGACGGGTTGCAGTTGCGTGGTGCGAGTGTTATCAAGCCTATCTCTGCTGATTCCGGGAGGCAGGTTGTCGGGTGAGAAAAATTGCGACCTCGGAATGCGGTGGAACCGGGTCAAAGCCAGGAATGCACCTGGCTCTCGAGGCGTCGTGAAACTCCACGTGTCTAAGAGCTGGTGTTCTCCCTCAACACTGCAATGTTGAATGCCCGCTCCTCCCTGGAGCGGGAGCACGACATGCACGGTGCATCGGCCGGAGGATGCATGGTGTGCGACCGGCACAGGTGGCATCACTTGCTTGGCACCAACGACAAGGCGAACCGCCGGATCGGCATTTGTCCCAGCAGCAGCACGTGACCACGCATGATGAATGCTGCCGAATGTGATGGTGATGGGTAGGCAAATCCAGGCTTTGAGCCCTGACAAAGACTTCACTTTGATCAAGACGGTGTCCTGCGGGTGCGATGATGTGATGTTAGCTGCCGCTTCGAGGGATCTCAAATGATTGAGAAACAGGATGTCTGTCAAAGCGATTAGGCCAACTGGCGTGCTCATGCCGGGTAAGGATTCAATGGCACAATGGAGGAAACCATCGACCGTGCACGAAAAGATCCGCCACCCTACGTCCTTGAAAGCCTGAAAGACTCCAGCCTGATCCCACGCAGTAAGCATCTCGACACCGGTCTGGCTCGGGAGCCTTGTAGCGAGCCTGGTGTCACTGGTCTGCTGCCAGCTGGTGGGTACGAACGATGTCAAAGGGCCAAAAGGCCTCCTGCAAAGTCCCTGGATCGGCTGCCAGAGCTCAATGTTTCGGAGGTGGTGCTCTGTTGCAATGCTTCGCTTCTCCAAAACACAGTTGTGGTCAGGCACCAAAGCAAAGTGTGTGTCCGGAGCACCGTGTGGCTCGCTTTGGTCAAGGCATCTTCGCTTGGGCATGGGTGCATGATGGGCATCTTCAGATACAGGCAGGTCGGCAAAATCAATCAGCCAACAGTGAACCTGATTGCGGAACATGCATGGGATAGGCAAATGCGTATCAAGGTCAAGAGACACAGGCATCATGCCAATTTTGGATCGCACATCATGCACATCTTCGAGCGGGATTGTGATATCAAGGAGGCACGCGGCCGCTTGAAACAGCAGAATATGGAACTGCAGCATTTTGTTTGCCCGAATCGCACTGAGGTTGCTTACATGAATGCTCTCTAACAAGCGGGCCAATTCACAAGCTTCATGGAAGTTCCAAGGCGCCTCCAAAGGCAGAACCATGCACACGGAATCGGAGTCAAAATGACTGAGCCAGTCGCACGGAGTGAAAGACTCACTGTTACCATTTCTGATGAACAGCTGCTGGCCTTCATGGGATCCCACATCAAAAGCTCGCTGGGCTTGGACACCAGCAATGTGCTTTGCAGTGGAAATACCTGACGGGGCGACGCATGTAATCTCTACGACACTCCTGAACTGCTGGGTTGGTGACACAGTCTGTGAGCCGGCAGCGGAGTGAGATTGCTCCTGCTCAGGAGTCTCAGGCGGGGCCGAATGGTCCAAAATGATCCAACCTTGCCCGTAAGGGCTCACATTCGCATTGAACCTAGTCATTTTGCACAGCAAGAGTCGTGCGATGCAAGTCTCTGGGTTCAAATGACTGACAATGCCAGCCTGAGCATAGACGTTGATGCATTGACACAACACGATGGCTGCATGGCACACTGAAATGGCATTGCCTATCATGCGGGCCGCGGCCTTGACGTCTTCAGGGAGGATCAGGGAGTCCGTGTTCACTAGCGCCAGGGCAGTTTCAAACGGAGACAGAAAACGGTAGTTGCCGGCCGCTGAGTGGCAATTGACAATCTGACCAAAAAGCCCTTTTTCTTGCAGAAGGTCATCAGGCAATTCATGCTGATTGGTGTATGCGGCCATAGCCGTGGCGATTCGACCAGCGCTGCACACCTCACGACTGGCAAAAGTACCTCCTTTTCGCATAAACCTCGGGTGTGCGTAACGCTCCAAGGTGTCTGGGCCAAGCGTCAAACTATCACGGTGATGTGGTGGCAAATGGAGTGGCACCACTGCACGAAGCGAGAGCTTGATGGGCCGCAAGGCCTGCCACATGACTGTGAAAGGCGCAGGATCACGGTAAGAGGTCAAACTGTCAATCAGGATAGCAAGCCATCTGCGTCGGTTCGTACAGCTTGCATGCTCCAATCCATCTTGAACCGTCTGCCACGCAATGCGATACCGTGCATCAGCGAACAGGTTTTGCAGAATGGGCCAATGTTCATGCTCGACCAGCGGTGCAACGTTCTCCAAAAGAATACATCGAGGTCGCGCGATCGATATGGCTCTCGCAAATTCATGCCACACTCTGCCCTCAGGCGACTGTAAACCTGCCTTTCGGGATGCCGAGCTCCATGGTTGGCACGGCAAACTTGCTGTCCAAACTTCGTGCTGTTGGATGTTCTGAATCATATGCATCGACCTGGCGTTGAAATCCTCGCACAAAAAGGTATGAAGAGGAATTACTGGCATGCCAAGGAAACTCTCTGTTGTAGTAACTTCGGCATTGAAATTCTTTGCATACACTTCTGCAGCCATCATGTCGTGGTCAATAGCTGTTTTGACCACGAAGAGGTCTTTCAAAGAGGTATCCGCCTTGATTGCGCGAGACCAACCTGCATACCCACCAGCAAATGTCTCACAAACCGTCAAAGGAAAACGAGGAGCTTCCCGAAGGGATCGACAGAATGATGAAAGCTGAGTGCAATACCAAAAATAGTCGCCGCGGGCATTCCATCTTACCTGGTGCAATGTGCAAGTGCTGCCTGGCTCAATGATGGGTAAGCTGCATGTCGTCCTGATGCAAACTCGTGTCGTCGATCCAAGATTGCGATCAGGGTTGATCAGGTCGGTGAAGTATACAAAACTGTGACCATCAAATTCATTGAGCTCCAGGCGTGCACAGAGAACCGATACAACCCGTTGGTCTTTCAAGTTGGTGGTATGAGCAACCAGTGTGGCAGAGCCAAGGAAAGATTCTTCATCTCCATGCAAATCAAAAACAGGTTTCGGCACAGGTAAGGATCTGGGCGGTCGCGGTGGTCGTACCGGCGATCCTAGATACAAGATCTCACCTTTCAGGGTGTGAGTCATTGCATTGGCTGAAATTTGTCGGCCTTGCACAAAACAAGCATCGGCGAAGCGCTGCAAGTCCACAATGCGCAAGGCCTGTCTGATTGGCACGTCACTGGGCACTTGCAACCGGAAAGGACCCCAGCACAAAGGCAGCACGATCTGCAAATCCATCCGAGGATAAGGGCCATCGCAATCCATGGCGCCAGCTACCGAGGTGAGAATGGAGGTTCAGCGAAACAGGGGCGAAAAACCCAGATGCGCTATTGCAACTTCTTGACCCACCACTTGATCCAATGTTACGGATCAACAAGAGATGAACAAATTGGCAACAACCGGCCCTAACTTTTGCAACTCAAAAGTTGTTTCCAACTTTTTTTCAAATAAGGCGTTCATCCCGATAAATCGGGAGTAGCACACTTATTTTCATTAGTTGGAAACCCGGGCCGGAAGGATCCTTTTATAAAAGATCAAGCCAATTCCAAAACATATAGTATATATCCATCCAGAGTCCAATGACATGTATAAAGTCAAAACTCATACAGATATAAAACTTGAAATGATATGTCGCATCTTTTCCAGTGCAAAGGGGCGTAGTCTGCATTGGTCCCGAGCTCTCCCCCTTTTAGGAAAAACGACCAATGCTCTCAGCCCCCAAAGCTTCAGCTACCTCAGTCCATCTGATTTCCGTCTCCACAGCTCCCAACGCTTTGACTTGATCAAAGCGGAGCCTGCTGGGAGCATCGGCGATGTTTGAGCTGGCCGGTACTCTGGCGTACCAAGCTTTGCACTGGCATTCTATTTTAAGATGCGACACACTTGCCATCAGAGACCTAGCGTGACAGGTCGCTCCCAAAGCTTTGATGCATGCCGAACTGGCAGCATCATTGTCAATATAGCACACCACTCATGCGCCTGTGAAACGCTGCCTCCAACAAGCAAGAGCGATCAACAAAGATGATTTCCCGTGGGACTCGCAGGAAAAAGGACAAGCGGCGTTCCAGGATGTCCGCAAGAGCCTCACCTCCGAAAAGGAACGCACTTCTCATCTGGAGTGAAACAGGACGCCCCCAACACTTCCCATTTTCTGTTCAGCTCCTTTAAAAGCACCGTCAGTAAAACAGTCCAAGAGCTCCGAGATGTAGGCAAAAAGGCCGAGGGGTCTAGCCTTGCTCACTCGCTCCACGAGGAAAATAATTGCAAACCTCTCGGACGCGCTCGGAACATGCCTATTGTTTTCCTTCACTGCAAGCTCGCCCAGGACTTTGATAGCATTGTCAGCAATCCTTCGGAAACTATGCACCCGAAACAGTGCAAACGTCCCCGCAAGGATTTCAACTGCTTCAAGCTGACATAACCACAGTCCAGAATGTCCTCGAGGACCTCTTGCAACTCCAGGCGTCGTTAACAAGTGTGGCCAAGCGCAATCTCACTCTATGATCAAAGGTCCCAGTCAACTTCAACTCCCAGGGCGCGGAAAAACCTTCGAGAAGGCGCATGCTTTTGAGCCATCCCGCACAAATTCCAACCTAGAAGCTGAAAAAGGCCCTCAACTGCCGCAGTAGCATTGGTCGCCATTGACCGTTTGCAAATATGGTGTAGTATTCCAAACCATTAGCTGCTGCAGTAGCGTCGGTCGCCATAGACTGTTTTGCTGATGTGGCGTAGTCGTCGAATGAAGCACACCAAACAAGCCGTAATCCCAGCATGCTAAAGAAACCGCCCAGCCATGCTGATCCTCACGCGAATCATAAGGTTCTAAAAGGCAAGGAGTTGATGTCCAGAAAAACGAACTCGCCCACAGCCTGAGTACCTGACTGCAATACGCCACAGACCGTTTTGCAGACGAATAATACGGCGCCATAGACCGTTTTGCAGACGAATCATACGGCTCCAAAAGGCAAGGAGTTGATGCCCAGAAAACCAACACGCCCACAGTCTGTGTGCCTGACTGCAATACGCCATAGACCGTATTGCAGATTTGGCGTAGTCGTGGAATTAAGCACACCAAGCAAGCCGTAATCCCACCATGCCAAGAAAAACGCCCAGCCATGCTGATCCTGAGCTCCAAAAAGGCAAGGAGTTGACTGTGGGCCTGACTGCAATACGCCATAGATCCTGAGCTCCAAAAAGGCAAGGAGTTGATGCCCAGAAGACGAACTCGCCCACATACTGTGTGCCTGACTGCAATACACCATAGAACGTATTGCAGATATGGCATAGTCGTTGCTCCAAAAGGCAAGGAGTTTGATGTCCAGAAAACGAACTCGCCCACAGTCTGTGTGCCCGACTGCAATACGCCATAGACCCTGTTCATCCTTTCGAATCGTGGAACGCTCACGAATCAACTTGCCTTGTTTAATAGTCGGGTCGGCCCGAACTTCACCCCACTTCAAAGCTCGCCGCCCGACTGCTTTGGCTCCGGAAGGAAACTGCCAGTGCTGCTCCGCGACGTTTAGGAACTCGTCCATGAAGAGCACGCAGCAGTCATATTCAGAAACCAAAGTCTTGTACTTCGCCCTCTCAGCAACATGTCTCAAACCATGCGGTGCAAAATTGATCAGAGACGACCTGTTGCTCTGACAAAGATTGTAGGTCCACCTGAAAGGCTACAGTCTGTCTTTTCAAGATACATGCGAGTCTCCAAACAGGAGAAAAAACGGAAAGCCGCCTTTTCTGCAGTGGGATATTTCCAACTGCTAGCGATAACCACAATTTTTGGCTCACGAGGAAGACCATCATCACAGAAAACAGCAAGTGGTCGAAACCAGTTTCCGGGTGGACCACTAACGAGTCGTCTTCTTCTGTTGCATCCCGAACACAGAGTTGACCTGTTTCTCAAGGGAGCATGCGATGGCCCGGTTGGATGCCCAAGAAGTGATTGTGGCCGTGCTGGAATAAACCTTGTTAGCAGTTTTCCACACGAAGTTTGTCCTTCTCGCGCAACCCAGGCAACCCTTTAGGACGAGCAAATCTCCACCGCCAAGACTCTCATGTTTAAATCTTGTATTGCACGGGAAAACCTCTCAGATCCTGATGCACGGTTTTCTAATGCCCCAGAGCGACGCTGGCCAGCGAATCCTCGGCCCGCTGTTCCTCGTCGGCATCACGCTCAACTGAGAAATCACATGTCAGCGCCCAGGATGAATGCTTGTCATGCGGACGAATTCACCATCCGCATCACGTCTCCATTGCTTCTGGTGACGATGCGAATCGACCGGCAAATGTCAGTTGCTGGCCCAGCAAGTGCTCAAACTATGGTTTGCCATGCCACACTCGATGCCCTTGCGCATGCCTTTCACGCACCGACCATTTGTCACGTCCAGCTTGCAACCTGCTTTCAGATCGTACCCAAGCAAACAGCATCGCCCTCCGAGTCCCTCGGATTGTATCCCTGCAATTCCGACGGACCGATGAACTCTGCTTTTGGCCGCGGGCTTCTTCTGCGTCTTTGGCCATGTCTCAAAGTGTAATTGCTTCATCCATGGGGGCCGGAACAGAGGTCAAACTGACGGATATAAACTGTATATCTTCCGTCAAGATGGTGAACAGTTCCTGATCAGCCTTCAACTGTTCCAACCGCACACGGGTGTGGCCTTCAGGAGGATCCCGGGATACCAGGCCCAGAAGCTGCTGCAACCATACCTAATGAGTATCCAGGTGTGTCAGCCCGCACGGATCACCGCCCATTGCCAAGGCAGCTCGATCGAGGTGTCTGATCTCCTCGTCGGGTCCTCGAGGGGGCTACCCAAATGACTGGGTCTGTGTCACACATTGAGGCCACCAGGTCGATGAAAGCATGCGATGGTTGCAGCTCGCCCTTGAGGCTGACACCGTTCAACCGGACCTGCTGCCTTTCCAACCGCGCGCTCTCCCCGGCGTTCGGGAGCTTTCTGACTCCTTCCCGCCCTGACTTTCGACTGACTTGCGACCTCAAGTGCGCTACAATCATGGTCGGGGCCTAAAAATGCAACCGCCTCACTTGGGCAAACAGCCCCAATGAAAGGTCAGCTCCGTTGCGGATGCTTCCGCAGAAATCTGCGAACTCTCGCTCTGTCGAAAGACTCTGCGGAGTTCCTATTGCAAAAGCCACCAATGACATGCTGCGCAATCCAATGGACCTCACCAGGTTCCAAAGATTGCCCGCATCATCTGTCTTGTCACGGTGCACTTTGAAAGCAGCTGTCGAGTCGATCAAAGACATGGCAGGCGAGTCCTACAAAGAGATTTGTTCCACTCTGCCCCATGTCATCGATCCCACAACTCTGACAACTTATCCTGAAAAAGTCGCTACGCATGCCGAACAGCTCCAAAGCGCATCACTCCTCTAGAGCAAGAAAACTCACGGAGAGAAAAAGCGCGATCCTGCTGATGGCTAAACGTTTGAAATCACGCACACTGAGAAAAGGTACATGGCAGTCCTACACTCGACCAAGTCAAGTGTTCCACTATCCATTAGCTCTGTTTTGAAACATGCGGCAGCCCTACACTCGACCAAGTCGAATGTCCCGCGATCCACAAGCGGTAAAAACTAAACGTCAATCCGCTCTTGTGACACAGAAACAAGCTCTGAGTTGGTCTCCTACAAGCCGGAACGGAAAAACCAAACGCTGACCTCTCCCTCCCTCAGTTACGAGCACGGTCTTCACGACTATGTCGAAACACAGGCAAGGTCCCAGGGCATTATTGGTTTTCGTTCAATCTGCACAGTCAAAGGTGAAACGCCAACGGTAGGTGGCCCTCTTATCGCCTTCATGCGAAGAGTCCTCCCGCTTTGCAAAGGCTACTTGTCCTCCAGCATGAGCTTGCTGTTGAAACATTGCCTGCATCGGGGCGTGTCAAACCTGTGCTGCAAGGAGACCAACTGATATCCCTCTGTAATGGGCCTGCCGCAAAAGAATGCCCGCTTATGCCCTTCGACAGCAATGTGCAATGTTTTCAGCCGAGAGTGTTGCCACATGACTGACTCCTTAGGCAAAACGTGATCAATCCGTTGGACTTTGGGAAGGAAAACTGGCTCCTCCGTGTCAGATTCCGAATCCGTAGTGACGTGATCACTTGTTCCAGAGACTGCGGTTTCGTCCTCGTCTTTGATCACTACGACATTGTTCGGTACCAGCGTCACATCAGCAGCCTCCGAAGCAGCCGCTTCCTTGTCGGAACCCACCTGCAGCCGCCCGCTTCTAGTGACATCCGGCGAAAACACACCTTTCCTGATCTCCGCCAGCATGTCGCACAAGACTGCCAGCGGTCTGCTTGCACCATCCCTGCTGTAGGTTAATGCCATCCGAAGGGGATTTGCATGGTATCCCAAAGCCAATCTGTCTTCGAAAGGTACTCCTCTTTTTGCCAAATATGAAAGCATGGTCGCTTTCAACGAGTGCGAGGTGTACCTTTTTCCCTGCAATTTCCCATGAGTCTTGGTCAGCAAATGTTCCAACCAACTTGATGCCTCCGAGGTCGAGACTGGCCTTATCGTAGCATCTCCTGAAGCATCTGGAGCTGGCATAAGAGGAAAGCGGCGCAAATCTTCAATGCCCAGAATGTTCCTTGCAGCCAACCACGGTTCTCCCCAACACTCGGCCTCGACACCCCGAGTGGGTGCGACCAAAGGCAAGAACATGTGTCTCATCTGCAAAGCTCGCGCCGTTTTATGAACTGCCGTTGAACATTCGATGAAAAATAGTTCTCCTTTTTCGTCTCGATCCCCAATAACCTTTTCGCTGTGCTGGGCGTCGGACCATCGCGCCCTTGCATAAACACAGAACAATACCATGCCAGCGAAACATTTATCCCAGGGGTCCGAGTCTGAGTGCAGAACCTGGTGAATAGTCTTGAGGTGCTCCACGGTAAGCGGTGTTGCCTGATGAAGCTCCTTTCCCAATGGCAAGGATACTGCACCTGCACACCTTCGGCTCGCAATGCACTCGTCGAGCTCTTGTGCACCCAAAACGTGTCTAGCGAACCTGCATGCTTCGAGAACTGCTTTCAGCCTGGTAGCAGGAGCACCTTCATGACGCTGAGAAACCAAATACTCATAAAGAGCTGGCTCATCACAGGGAAAAAGCTCTTGCCGAAGAGCCAGGTGATTGACCACACGTCCCAAGCTGTTTGCTCTTTTCAGCAACGTGCTAGGAGATTTATTGTAAAAGATGTCCACCAAGATCTGAGCTTGCTTGCTGAATCCAGTCTCCTTCACGAGCAGTTGTACAATATTCACATCTGGTTTCCATGCCAAGACCAAAGCATGCCACCTCCGAATTGCTTTCTGCCACAACGCTTCACGTTCATCTTGCCAACTCTGAACAGTTGTGTTCTTGATTACCTGATGGTATGAAGTCACGGCTCTCTTCTTAGCTGGTTGGACCATAACATCAGTCGTCTCCTCGCAAGGTTCTTCAGCAGGGTCACAAGAAACGGCGGCGGGTCTATTCATTTCCAGCATGTCAAAATGTCCGAAATGACCAACACCGGTTCCAAAAATTTGCGACCAGAAACCCTCCCAAAAAGGAGCGCTTGCTGAAGGATACGAACTGTTCCAGGCGTATTCCAAATTCCTGTTTGGATCCACGTGAATCGGTTCAGCTTCGCTCACCACATGAGAATGAGAATAAAGCGAATCTTGCTCCACATTGTTTCTCAGATCGTCCAGCATGTCTTGCATCTCCACGTTCTGCTGCGGTTCGACATCTATTGAAAAAGCTGCAGCATTTCGTCCTGTAGAAGATGCAACGATACTGTCTGACGCAGAAGCACCTATAAGCTGCCACACATCGCCAGAACTTGCAGCATCCTGTGCAGTGTCATCGCCCGAGTCGTTTGAGTTCGACGATCGGGCATCAGCGCCGTCTGGAGGTTCACACATTCAAACCCCCAATGCCAAACGAAATAATTCCATTGCGAAATGGCAAAAGGCGCCCCACCCACCCACCACTTGATCTCGCCACTTGTTGCGACTCGCACCCACCGTCGTAGCGCGAGCCAGGTTCGGTCGAAGTGAAACGAGGATGAAAGACAGCCCGGTCTTCAGGCTTCCACTCACCCTGCCATGACAACAAAGATCCCCACGGGAAAACATGCAGAAGGCGGGCACGCCTTCAGTCCGATTCAGGGCAGGCTCACCCTGAAGCTCGGAAATGTCTCTTGAAGCGATTTTTCATGGAGGTGCACCCACCACTTGATCCAATGTTACGGATCAACAAGAGATGAACAAATTGGCAACAACCGGCCCTAACTTTTGCAACTCAAAAGTTGTTTCCAACTTTTTTTTCAAATAAGGCGTTCATCCCGATAAATCGGGAGTAGCACACGTCCTGTCTTATCCTAACCTACCCCATGTTAGCCTATCTTGCCGTGTCTTATCCTACCTTATCCTAGCCAAGCCTATCTTATCCTATGTGTAGATCTATCTCTCTCTAGTTATCTATCTATCTATATATATATATATATGGAATCTTAGTTTAGCCTACATATGGAATCCTAGGTTAGCAGATTTTATCCTATCCTGTCCTGCCTTATGCTGTCTTATCCTATCTTATCCTAGCTTCCCCTATCTTATCCTATCGAATCCTACCTTATCCTATCGAATCTTATCTTATCCTATGTATCTATCTATCTATCTACCTACCTATATATCTATCCAGCTATCTGTCTAACCTACACACCTACCTAGCGATCTATCCTATCTATCCAATCGATCATATCTAGCCTATCTATCCAATCTATCATATCTATCCTATCTATCATATCTGTTCTATCTTTCCTAGTTGTCCTATCTATCTCATCGTATCTATCTTACTATCTTCTTCTATCTTATCTACCTGATCAATCATATATGTTTTATCTACCTTGTCTGTCATGTCTACCATATCTATACTATCTGCCTTATTTGAGATACCTAACTTATCTTATCTTATCATGCCTTGTCCTGTCTTATCTTATCTTAACCTATCTTATCCTGTCGTATCCTATCTTATCCTGTCTTATCCTATCTTATCCTATCTCATCCCATGTTGGCCTATATTGCCATGCTAAGTGCTGTGTGTCTATCAATCTATCGATCTATATTTATCTTATCTCTATGACCGCTGGGGCTCAAAACGCAAGTCCATGAAGCATACTAACAACGGAAACTTGCAGCGAGCACTTGCGAAAACCGCGAAAAC
Source organism: Effrenium voratum (assembly GCA_963377175.1). Classification (NCBI taxonomy): domain Eukaryota; class Dinophyceae; order Suessiales; family Symbiodiniaceae; genus Effrenium; species Effrenium voratum. Next base: position 102,143 of record CAUJNA010003433.1, read on the forward strand.
CGCAAAAAACGCGAAAAGCGCGAAAACGCGAAAACCGCGAAAACCACGAAAACCGCGAAAACCGCGAAAACGGGAAAACGCGAAAACCGCGAAAATGGGAAAATCGCGAAAACCGCGAAAACGCGAAGACCGCGAAACGCAAAAAACGCGAGAACGGTGAAATGGCGCAAGCTTCAAAAAAAAGCGAAAGCCACGAGAGCCAGGAACGGAGTTTTCAGGTTTTCTCGGTTTTCTCGGTTTTCTCGGTTTTCCGGTTTTCTCGGTTTTCTCGGTTTTCTCGGTTTTCTCGGTTTTCTCGGTTTTCCGGTTTTCTCGGTTTTCCGGTTTTCTCGGTTTTCCGGTTTTCCGGTTTTCTCGCGCGAATCCGGTTAGCTCCACGTCGCTCAAAACAATTGCTTAGTATCCTGTGCGATTTTTTTCGTGACGTGCGCTAAGCGGATTTTGCAGCCGAAAACGCGACAACCGCGAAAACGGGAAAACTGCGAAAACCGCGAAAACGGCGAAAACGGGAAAACTGCGAAAACCGCGAAAACCGCGAAAACCGCGAAAACGGGAAAACCGCGAAAACGCGAAAACCGCGAAAACGGGAAAACCGCGAAAACGGGAAAATCGCGAAAACCGCGACAACGCGAAGACAGCGAAACGCAAACACGGGAGTACGGTGAAATGGCGCAAGCTTCATTCAAGAAAAATGGCGAAAGCCACGAGAGCCAGCAACGGAGTTTTCAGGTTTTCTTGGTTTTCTTGGTTTTCTCGGTTTTCTCGGTTTTCTCGGTTTTCTCGGTTTTCCGGTTTTCTCGGTTTTCTCGGTTTTCCGGTTTTCTCGGTCGGTTTTTCGGTTTTCCGGTTTTCTCGGTTTTCCGGTTTTCTCGGTTTTCTCGGTTTGCCGTTTCTCGGCTTTCTCGGTTATCTCGGTTTTCTTGGTTTTCTCGGTTTTCCGGTGTTCTCGGTTTTCTCAGTTTTCCGGTTTTCTCGCGCGAATTTTGCGCTATCGTATCCTGTAATATCCTATCATGTCCTACCTTACCCCGTGTTAGCCTATCTGAACATGTCTTATCCTATCTTATCCCATCATAGCCTATCTTATCCTATCTATCTATATATCTAGTTATACATATATCTATTTATATATATATATATTATCCTATACTATCCGTGATTATCTTATCATATCCTGCCTTGCGCTGTCTTATCCTGTTTTATCCTGTATTGTGCTGTCTTCTCCTATCTTACCCTAGCGTAGCCTATCTTATCTTTTGTGTCTGTCTATCTATCTACCTATCTACCTATCTACCTATCTATCGTATCTATCCTATCTAGATGTCATATCTATAAAAGCGTTCCTATCTGTCCTATTTAACTCCTCGTATCTATCTTATCTAGGTTATCCATCTTAGCTATCTGATAAGCCTTATACGTCTATCATATCGATCATACCGATCATATACTATTTACCGTATCTATCTTGCCTACCTTATCCTATCTTATGATATACTATCCTAACTCATCCTATCTTATCCGACCTTATCCTAGCTTATCCTAGCTTGTCCTATATTATCCTATATTGCCCTATCTTTCCCATGTTGGCCTATCTTGCCGTGTCTTATCCTATCTTAGCCTATCTTATCCTATGCATCTATCGACCTATCTATCTATATATCTACCTATCTCTCTATCGTATCCTATCTTATCCTATCTTATCCTACCTCATCCTGTCTCATCCCATCTAACCCCATCTTATCCTATCATAGCCTACCTTATCCTATCTTATCCTATCTTACCGTACCTGATCCGATCTTATCCCATCGTATCCTCTCTTATCCTGTCTTACCCCCTGTTATCCTACCTTATCTTGCACTTGTCTATATGTTCCTATCGTATCCTATCCTTTCTATGTATCTATCTATCGATCTATCTACCAACCTGACCACCTACCTAGCTATCTATCACATCTATCCTATCTCTCATATCGTTCCTATCTGTCCCATCGTATCTACCATATCTATCTTGTCCTATCTTATCTATCTCATCTATCTTATGTATCATATCTATCGTATCTACCTTATCTACATGACCTACCTTGTCTTTTCTTATAATAGATTATACTGTATTAACCTATCTTAACTTATCGTATCCTGTTTTATCCAACCGTATCCCATCGTGTCCTAGCCTATCCCATGTTATCCTATCTTAGCCTGTCTTACCCTATCTTATCATATCTTATATATCTTTCCCATCTGTCCTATCTATCCCATCGTGTATAGCTTTTCTATCGTGTCTATCCTGTCTATGTGATTTATCTTATGCCTTATCTGCCTTATCTGCCTTATCTACCTTATCTACCTTGCCTACCTTTACAGCATCCTGTCTTAGCCTACCATAATTTATCTTACCCTACCTTATGCTATCTTATCAGGTCTTGTCCTGTCTTATCCTAACCTACCCCATGTTAGCCTATCTTGCCGTGTCTTATCCTCCTAGCCAAGCCTATCTTATCCTATGTGTAGATCTATCTCTCTCTAGTTATCTATCTATCTATATATATATATATGGAATCTTAGTTTAGCCTACATATGGAATCCTAGGTTAGCAGATTTTATCCTATCATGTCCTGCCTTATGCTGTCTTATCCTATCTTATCCTAGCTTCCCCTATCTTATCCTATCGAATCCTACCTTATCCTATCGAATCTTATCTTATCCTATGTATCTATCTATCTATCTATCTACCTACCTATATATCTATCCAGCTATCTGTCTAACCTACACACCTACCTAGCGATCTATCCTATCTATCCAATCGATCATATCTAGCCTATCTATCCAATCTATCATATCTATCCTATCTATCATATCTGTTCTATCTTTCCTAGTTGTCCTATCTATCTCATCGTATCTATCTTACTACCTTCTTCTATCTTATCTACCTGATCAATCATATATGCTTTATCTACCTTGTCTGTCATGTCTACCATATCTATACTATCTGCCTTATTTGAGATACCTAACTTATCTTATCTTATCATGCCTTGTCCTGTCTTATCTTATCTTAACCTATCTTATCCTATCTTATCCTGTCGTATCCTATCTTATCCTGTCTTATCCTATCTTATCCTATCTCATCCCATGTTGGCCTATATTGCCATGCTAAGTGCTGTGTATCTATCAATCTATCGATCTATATTTATCTTATCTCTATGACCGCTGGGGCTCAAAACGCAAGTCCATGAAGCATACTAACAACGGAAACTTGCAGCGAGCACTTGCGAAAACCGCGAAAACAGCAAAAAACGCGAAAAGCGCGAAAAGCGCGAAAACGCGAAAACCGCGAAAACCACGAAAACCGCGAAAACCGCGAAAACGCGAAAACCGCGAAAACGGGAAAACGCGAAAACCGCGAAAATGGGAAAATCGCGAAAACCGCGAAAACGCGAAGACCGCGAAACGCAAACACGCGAGAACGGTGAAATGGCGCAAGCTTCAAAAAAAAGCGAAAGCCACGAGAGCCAGCAACGGAGTTTTCAGGTTTTCTCGGTTTTCTCGGTTTTCTCGGTTTTCTCGGTTTTCTCGGTTTTCTCGGTTTTCCGGTTTTCTCGGTTTTCCGGTTTTCTCGGTTTTCCGGTTTTCTCGGTTTTCTCGGTTTTCCGGTTTTCTCGCGCGAATCCGGTTAGCTCCACGTCGCTCAAAACAATTGCTTAGTATCCTTAGCGTATCCATTTTCAGGTTCATGACCATGGCAACCCCAAGAAATCGGAACATGCGGGGTGTGTTTTTTTGAGGGTGCCGGGTGGAAAGCTTGAAGGGTCAAAATGAAAACCGAAATCATTGTTTGGGTCCAATGTCATAGTTTCACACATACGCATTACAGGCCGATCTTGCCATGGGGAGTTGGTAGCCTGGAATTGGGGAGGGGGGCCCTGAAACCAATCAAAGGTGAATTAAGCAAGAATTAAAGTTTAATTAGCCCATCAACGATTGGTTCATATCTGGGGTTCATGTATGGATTCATACGGCGGTGATTTGTTTCGAGGGTATGTAACCGGGACGCGGTGGACATTCGTTACATACCCCGTTACATGCTCCATGTAACAAGACCTGCTGGCTCGTTACATGCCCACAAACGTTTTTGGCATTTGTTCGCCAAAAGGATTCGAGCACAAATGTCTGTAGCAATTGGGCCTCCAGGACTGTTTGCCCGTTGCCTACGTGACAAGGAGCCCCATCACATTCCTCCATATCAAGATTCGTGCCGTGCCGCGTGTCACATACCCTCAAAAAATCATTGACACGTTGGATTTCCTTAGACACGGCGTCTCAATTTGCCGGTGCTTGGTGTTTGCTTTGTGTTCAGACTTGTTGGCCAAACATACAACAACCGTAAGAGTCTTGAAGCAGGTTCAACGCCTTCCAACGGATATGTTTTCCCCAACGGGTCCAAAGATATTTAGGTTAGAGACGACCATGAAGTTTAATCAGGAAGCCTGAAAAGTGACTGGTGGACATGGATCCCCACCTAAATGTTGTCCAGCAAAGGGTCCCTAATTTAAATTCACGCCCATTTTCGTTGAAATTTTAGGCATTGCGCCGGGTTTTTGAGCCGACCTTGAAATCCTCCGCTGGTCTCGGAGGATGCGGCTTTTGGGCTTGGACTTCGACATCGGGCCTTTGTCCTTTTACCAGGCGGGTCTCGTCTGGATTTCGGGGGCCTTATATTTCCCGGGTGGTTTTCTTTTTTCACATGCCTGGCGAGTCAGGCAAGTTCCGGGAAATCAGGTTTCCAAGTCCCAAAAAAAATGATTCGCGGTGGCCACTCCAAACGGTTTACTCGGTAACGTTGATAGGGACCGAGTCGCCAAATTGATCATGTCATCTTGGGGAACAAGTAATGTTGACCGTGGCTCATGCTATGTTCTTTGGATGCTGGTAATGGGCAAGGATTAATCAACCCCAAGTTGATGTTGTTTGTGTTGTTTTTCTTATTTCAGAGGGGATTCCAATCACTTTTGAGGGAAACATTCTCCTAACATTCCACCAGGTTGATGAATATGGGGCTAACATGGGCTAACATTGTGAAAGCACTTTGCAGCTGTTGACCAAGGGGTGTCATGCCTTGAGTATATGCCTCTAGTCACCTCACACAATCGCCAACTTTTGTAGAGCGATTCCGCTGATGATAGGGCTTGAGTTGTTGCTTGGCTTGCGCTGAGCCCACCTCCCTGGCTTGGATACACTCCTCTTCTGATTTGCTCATAACCGCTCCCCCCCCCCCCCCCCGTGTCCCCAAAATCAGACCCCAAAGCCGGGCAAAATGATGAAATGTTTTTGTTTTTGATGGCAATAGAAAGGATCCACATATTCCAACTCGCATTCACCCGGTGGCGCTGGGCGCTGCTTGACTTGTTTGTTGAACTCACATGTGGGTGTGTCTTTTTTTAGGGGGCCCACAAAATGGTGGTTGTTCCTTTTGGTGTCCCTTTAAAACCAACCAACAAGGGGGTTCCCCAAAAAAAGACACACCCATGTTGCAACCTGGAATTCCACCGACGTCACCAATCCGAGCCCCAGGGCCCCAGGGCTGGAGGACCAGAAGTGGGATGGATCTCTGTGTTTCGGTTTTTACACATTTTGAGTCGTTGATGTTGGTTTCGTTGGGGGCTGGCCGTTTCGGGCTGGCGGGCCGGGCAAAGCTGAAGGGAGTGACTCCGTGTCCTTGTGACTCCGTGTCCTTTGCCAGGGGGTTCTTGGTCTTGCGACCCACCATTCTGAGAGGGAGTCGCCTGTTGCCACTGCCCCAAGTTGGAAAATGGGAGACATCAGCCACATGTTTCGACACAGGCGGCCCCCATGTGACCATGTTCACTGTTCGTCAACCATGTCACCGTTTCGACGTGATTTCAACGAGGGGCGATCCGAGCTTCGAGATGATGCCAGTCGATTCGATCGAATCGGCCTCACCCGTAAACCGAGGAATTTGGGTTCTCAAAACTCGAGAGCCCCTCAAAATGGCGATGGGTTTGTCTCCGGGTACTAAGTTTTGGTGGTGCCTAGGGAAACCAAAAAACAAACACCAAAAAGTCGGGGGGCCCCTTATTTTAAGAGACACCAAACATCGGGTCGCCCATGGGAACCCATTCCCCGGTTGATGTTCAGGGCAGGGCACCAATTCACGGGGGAGAACACGTCCATTTTCCACCGGGTCAATCAATCCGGGCTCAGTGCGGAATTTATGAAGAAACAACCAGAGCACTGGTCTTAAGGAAAACAAGAGGTTGTTTCAAGAGTTTGGTGTTAGCCATGCGAGGTGAGCTACAATCTGGGCAAATGAAGGTAAGGGGCATGTGCGGACATCCGCCCTTTGGATTCTTTGCATAGTTTTGGGCGACCCCTGGAGTGGTTTTGATTTTGAGGGGCCTAACCCTGCCATGTTCAAGCCTCCCTCTAAGTCTTGATTCACCCTCTTCACCCATTCTGATCCAAAACTACCCATGTCCATCCTATTTTCTCTGTGCTGTGCAGGATATCCCTGAATGGAAACGGGCTATTTTCTCTGCGCATCCCTGAATGGAAGCGGGGGGTGTGTTTTTTCCTTGCAGGATCCCTGAAGAGAATCACTGCTATGGCCAGACCTTTGGCACCTCCCCCAAGCAGCTTCACTCAATTCCGCGGTTTGGGCTTCGAGGAGGTCGCCACGCTGGACGTGTGCTGCGGCGCCTGGAATCCTGAGCTGGGAGTCGAAACCGTTCAAGACCGAAACGTTGGGCCTCCCGAAATTGCCAAAACCCCCCACCAAAATTGCATCCTTCCATGCGTTGCATCCTCTATCCTGCGTGGCTGGCTCTATGGGTCGACGCTCGTGCTGTACTTAGAATTTGACCCTTGCCCAAGGTGTTTTTCTCCCTCGAAGTAGGGTTTTTCCTTGGAGCACCGTGGTTTGCTTGTGACCTCTGGCGAATGCCGCTTGAGTCATTGCTTTTCACCCAGAGACTGTCGTGCCAAGACTTACTCTCAGATTCCTCGATTCATTTTTAGATGTGTTTTGAGAAATGACATCGAACTCGACCCAAAGCTGTTCTTTTTGTCTAGATTTTGGGGCACTGGGCTGGGAAAAAGTGGTTTGGAGGACTGAAGACCTGGTTTGGAGGTGAGATGAGCTACCTTAGCTTACCCCGTGGTTGGTTGTGGTGCAGGCTGGCGAGTAATTACCCTCCCGTTAGGTTTCAAGATTTGCTCGAATGGGAACCCACCAGTGGTTTGATCAACTGAAACAAATTCAATACACTCCCGCAAATTAAACAGGAAGCCACGAAGCTTTTATTGTTTATTTTTGCAGGTTAGTCAAATTGTTTTTGTTTTTTTAAGCTAACATGGAAGTCCCTGGGTGGTTTTTTGTGCGACTTCCTCCTTTCCCAAGGTTTGGGCACCAGCTTCCTCAATTCCTGCCCAAATCTCCCAACCCCCCCCCCCCCCGAAGACACCTCACCTCAAACCCCCCTCCCAACACCACCCCCCCCCCCTGCCCCCACCAAGGTACGACGTACGACCGGTAGCATGCGGGGGTGAGCTTGACTTGGATTAGTAATCCGTTTACCTTCTTCTGCTAGCTGGCATAGTCATAAGAGTGTCCCTTATTGACCCCCGAAAAACAACAGCTATGAAGGTCAAACCCTGGGGAATCCCAAATGGTGTAGGGCAAACCTTACGACCACACTTTTGCAAGCCTGCACTTCCATGTTAAGCACACGCTGTGAGTGAAAACTCGCTTTTTCAACACGAAAACGTTTCCTCACATAGGGGGGGAAACGGTTAGTCCCATCAAATTCAACAAAGAACAGACAGGGTGCCTGGAGCGGGGGGGGGTGAGGTGATGTTTTGGGGCCGAATCCAGTGTCAGAGTCATGGTTGGAGTCAGAATAATGTTTTTGACATAGAAGTCACCTTTTTTGTGACCAACAAATGGCTAACATGGAAGTGCAGGAGCATATTGCTCTGCTCCAGGCAAACATCTTTGTCAGGGGGAGAACGAAAGGCACGCCGTGGTTAGGCTTCCCCCTTTTCAGACAACCCCAAATCATTTGGCTCCCTCAACATTCACAAAAAATCCTACAATGTTACAACTTCCATGTTAGGGATATTTGTTAGTTTCGCTCGCTGCTGGAGCGCTGGGGGCGGGGAGGATCAGACACCTTTGCTACGAGTTCCATGTTAGTGGGTTGATGGCGCACTCAGGAAGTAAAGCCCCGGAACGGGGGGGGGGCGATTTTGGGAAGTTGGGCAGGGACTGTAGAGGAACCCCCGTAGAGGAAGCGATTAGTCTTTGCGCGTGATTCTGAATCCTAGAACTTCCATGTTAGCCTGCGGAAGTGTGACGAGCTGTGGATTGCTGGCAAATTGGCATGCATACTGTATCCGTATTGGTGTGTGTGTGTATGCTTTTGCAGGGAGGCGTCAAACTTGTCCAGCGAGTTTCGACTGCTAACATAGAAGTGTCCAGGGTGTTTTCGACTTCCACATATGCAGAAATGATTTTGACTTGAAAATTTTCCCCACATAGAGGTGGAAACGGTTAGTCCCATCAAATTCAACAAGCAGCAAGCAGGGTGGCTGGAGCGGGGGGGATGTGATGTGTTGGGGCCGAATCCAGTGTCCGAGTCATTGTTGGAGTCAGAACCATGTTTTTGAAATAGAAATCACCATGTTTGTGATAGCCAACAGGCAAACATCTTTATTAGGGGGAGAACGAACGGCACGCCATTGTTAGGCTTGCCCCTTGTCAGACAACCCCAAATCATTTGGCTCCCTCAACATTCACTAAAAATCCTACAATGTTACAACTTCCATGTTAGGGATATTTGTTAGTTTCGCTCGCTGCTGGAGCGCTGGGGGCGGGGAGGATCAGACTCCTTTGCTACGAGTTCCATGTTAGTGGGTTGATGGCACACTCAGGAAGTAAAGCCCCGGAACGGGGGGGGGGCCGATTTTGGGAAGTTGGACAGGGACTGTAGAGGAAGCCCTTGTAGAGGAACCCCGTATAGAGGAAGCGATTAGTCTTTGTACGTGATTCTAGGGCTTCCATGTTAGGTGTGTGTGTGTGTGTTTTTTCAGGGAGGCGTCAAACTTGTCCAACGAGTTTCGACTGCTAACATAGAAGTGTCCAGGGTGTTTTTCGACTTCCACATATGCAGAAATGATTATGGCTTGAAAACATTTCCCCACATAGAGGTGGAAACGGTTAGCCCCATCAAATTCAACAAACAGCAAGCAGGGTGGCTGGAGCAGGGGTGTGATGTGTTGGGGCCGAATCCAGTGTCCGAGTCATGGTTGGAGTCAGAACCATGTTTTTGAAATAGAAATCACCATGTTTGTGATAGCTAACCTGGAAGTGCAGGAGCATATTGCTCTGCTCCAGGCAAACATCTTTATTAGGGGGAGAACGAACGGCACGCCATTGTTAGGCTTGCCCCTTGTCAGACAACCCCAAATCATTTGGCTCCCTCAACATTCACTCAAAATCCTACAACTTCCATGTTAGGCATATGTGTTAGTTTCGCTCGCTGCTGGAGCGCTGGGGGCGGGGAGGATCAGACTCCTTTGCTACGAGTTCCATGTTAGTGGGTTGACGGCACACTCAGGGAGTAAAGTCCCGGAACGGGGGGGGGGCGATTTTGGGAAGTCGGGCAGGGACTGTAGAGGAACCCCTTGTAGAGGACCCGCCGAGGAAGCGAGTAGTCTTTGTACGTGATTCTAGAGCTTCCATGTTAGCCTGCTTGCAAATTGGCGTGCGTACTGTATCCGTATTGGTGTGCGTGTGTGTGTGTGTGTTTTGCAGGGAGGCGTCAAACTTGTCCAGCGAGTTTCGACTGCTAACATAGAAGTGTCCAGGGCGTTTTTTCGACTTCCACATATGCAGAAATGATTATGACTTGAAAACGTTTCCTCACGTAGAAGCGGAAACGGTTAGTCCCATCAAATTCGGGGATATTTTGGGGCCGAATCCACTGTCCGAGTCATGGTTGGAGTCAGAATCATGGTTTTTGTCAAGAGACGGCAAGGTGACGTCCCGTGGGACGCTGTGCACCGAACCCTCAAGCTTCAATACCAACCACGTAGAAAGGTGTATACGGACGATGCCGTTATAGCCGAACCCGTGTAAACGTTGTAAGGAAGAAGGAATGATAGTTACGACAGTGGTCCTGACGAATGCAGCGCAAGCAGTTGTTTTGCTCTTAATGCCCGTCACGTATGTACGCAGTCACACATCAGATCTTGAACCTCAATTGTGTCTTGAGCCAAATGGCGATCAATGGAACTTGGGAAGCAACACCAACAAGGACCTCAGAACAGCTACCCAATTTCGGCACGGGGCCTAGAGGGTTTTAACATCCCCCATTTGGGTCGCATTGTTCATCATGCGGTCCAAACACCACAAAACGTTCCACTGGCCACGGCTTCAACTACGAAATCGTGTCGTGCATTCTTTTACTTGCTATCACTACACCGTTCATTCGCTGTGAAACATGCCGGGTTCGATTGTACGAAAAGTGAAACATTCATCCTCCAATCGAAGCACACATCCATATGCAGGTGTATATAATACACTGTGGCCACTTCACTTGACCGCCAGTGAACATTCCAGCTGCCGCATTTGCGCATCGCGCAGCTGTCATCCATAAATGGGTTGGCCACAAATGTCCACCATGCGCGCCCGCTTGTGATCGGTCTGCATATCTCCGGCAAAGAAACATCGGTGAGTAATCAATGCAAATCATAGCCATTCCAGATACCATGGACAATGCATAAATAATGAAAAGATATCATCTATAAGGTAATAATTCCATCCATGAATATCCAGAGCGTCATAGTCGTCGGAATATGTAACCATGTACACATCCATTCATCTTGGACACATGAATATAAATCATGACATAAGTCGTTCCACCGAAACAGTGTCGATGTGACGCAAGTAACAGATGGGGACTGGCCCACATCGTACCGCAATCATCATCTTCACGAAGCATACCTGTCCCCAATGGACAGCCTATGGGTACGTCGGCGGAACTCCTCGTCCAAGTTCTTCTGGGCTTCTCGTGCCCGGACACACTTCTTGTTGTAGTCCTCTGGCAACCAGTGCCCTTTCCGAAGGCACCAATCCAGCAGGGGTGTGTCGCATTTGTTCGGGTCGACGGCCGAGATGATGGCGCTCACGTTGACCGTGTAACCATGCTTGCCAAGGTTTAGGCCATCCCTCACGAATGATATATACTTACAGTTGAAAGCTAGTGCAAAACATCTGAAAATAATATCACCCACCGGGTGCACTCGGTCCTTGACCAGGAGCTTCATTTCTTCCTTGGTGACATCGAGGATTCTCGCTGCAATCCACAGCTTGTAGAATGTGTAAAGTCCCTCGCATTTGTTCACCATCATACGAATATATTCGTCACGCTCCTCAACCGATCGGAAGGCTCTTGTCCGAACATTCTCCGATTGAGAAATCTTCGTTATCGTTGACGGCAAAAGTATACCTTCCTGATCATGCTCGGTGATGTTGGGGTACCTCCTGAAGTCATTGTGATAAGGGCAGCCCGGATTCCCTTCGAGTCCGGCATTCATCGTTCTCTCCTCACCACCTTCAAACATCCCCCACATCTTGGACAGCTGGAGTGCGATAAATCCTGCCATGTACTGAGCCTCACGCGGCTCGTCAAGGCAGATCGCCATCCGTTGGGAACTTATAATGTCCCGTGACGTCAGATCGGTGTCGCGGTAATGCCAACCGCCGTCTTCTTCTTCTGACGCATAGCCGGATGTATATCCTTGCGTGTCCATGTCGTCATCTTCTCCCGGAACTTCCTCCGCTTCGTCCTCATCCTCCTGTGCTGCCGCATCGTGGTTAGCTTCTTCCTGTGCACGCCTGGCATCTCCAGAGACGTTGGGGTTTTGGTTGTCCTCCTCGTCATCGGATTGATGTGAATGTAATATCTTCCGATGGAGATCAGTTGTGCTTCGCATTCCAGGCATAAGCAGAAGCAGGTGGGGATCGCGGTCGCACATGATGGACATATCCGGCACCTCAGTCCTTCCCATGTCTCGTCATTCAGGATGACGACTTTGCTGATTTCGTCCCGGACCTCGTTGACCTGTGCATTGAACTCTTCCATCTTGTTGTTTCGGTAGAGTTCGCAAGCACGATTAACCATGTCAACGATGTAGTGCAGATTATCGGCACCTGTCTCAGTCTCCGGCATCCTCTCGCTGATCTTTGCGACGTTCTGGAGGAACATCGCAGCCGACTCTTGGGAAGAGTTGACAAAGCCAGGGCAGATCTCGTTCTCCACACACTTCGAGTACGCCCTCTTGATGTCAGCGTACTCCAGGCGCTTCCCTCCGTTGCTTTTGCCAATCCAAATGGACTTGACCTCATAGAACGGGATCACGTCAAAGACCATGAAAGTCCCATTAGCCGCGACTCCAGCCCCATACCGCGCGAGGGTTGCACTGGGAATATAGATGATCGCAATCGGATCCCCTCTCCTCACGTTCCGTAGCGTTGTCTTCGTCGCCACGTTCATCTCATCCCATGGAGCAAACGCCCCGAAGTGCAGTGCTAGCCTGTTGCCGCCATCGATTCCGCCGGGGACTAACCCACAGCGTACGATGCTTGGCAGGTTTTCCACATACGTCACATGGAATGCTCCTCCGAGAGAATCACCCATTCTTGCGGAATACCTATTCGCCAGTGCGGATGAGCTCATGAATCCAAAATCACTGTGACCGGTTGTGACTCGGATGCACCAAGGTCTGTACCATCCATCGCATCTGTTGAACATCCTGTCGATGTCGTCCCGATCCACGCCAGCCTTGGTCATTTCCTCCCTGGCTGCCCTCGTGTCGTTCGGGTTCATGATGCTCGGAAACCTTGCTGCCAGAACCTGGAATCTCGATTTCTTGCTTCCGGATTCCTGCCACTTGATCACCTCCATGATGCCCATGTATCGTTTCGCTCTCGTGGTGTATGGTGGGAATATGTCGTTGTTCCGGTCGTCAATGACAGCATCAATGTCGACCCATCCACCCTCGTCGCACCTGAAAGCACTTCCTCGGCAATTGCCGATCTTGTGTCGAAGGACTCTGCATAGGTCGTGAGATAGCTGGTTTGCTTGGTCCCTTGTAGTAAATACCGAGCGATCATCACCAATCCTGCATAGTGGAGCACCGTCGAAAGGAGCAATGCAGAAGTTGACACTCTTGCCAAGTTGCATCACGTCCACTTGCTCAAGGATTGCACCTTTGGGAAAGTATTTGGGGTCAACGATGGACGCATACGCCCATGGCAAGTGCACATCACTCACATCGCCATACTTCGGGATGTAGCACGGGATGGTGTCGCATCCCATCTCAAGCGTCTTCTTGAATGTCCTGTTGTCCCCGCACGGGTTGTAGGTGAGGTCAACGCCACCACATTGTAGCTCTCCTCCCTCGGCCGTGTCAGCCATTTCCACCAAATTAATGGTGTAGCTGTACATCTCAATTGTTTCTTTCCCTGCTTGTCCCCCTTTCGTTCTTTCCTTGGACGTTGATGAGGACGGTTCCTCCGTATCCCCCATGTCTTCATCAGATGAAACAGGGTCACTGCTGAGTAGCTCACGGAGCACCTTCATCGCCTTCTCATTTCCAGCAGCCTCCTCAATGTCCTTGCAGTCGCCGTCGTGGGCCAGGTTCGCGCACTTCTTACAGATCCCCATATCTCCCATGCACTTCTCCATTGACTCCAGGAATCCTAGCGCCGCTCTCCGCCCGTCGATCACTCGCTGCTTCTTGTCTTCCTTCTCAGCATTGGGCTGAGAACTTCGACTCGGGTCTGGTGCTTGACCAAGACCCTCATCTTCGCCCTCCGTGGCCTTTCTCTTGGACCCTTGTGCAGAGGGCTCGGTGATCAGGGATCGTGGATGTCTGGGCTTGACCTTGTTCATGATGTCAAGCACCTCCTTCGTGGGCACGCCGAGCTGTGCGGACGGTTTGTTCCGCTTTCTGTTCTGGCCCGTCGTGTGGGTCACGTTCCCAGCGAGGTGTCGCACTATTGACTGCTCGAACTCCCTCTTGATCTTCCATGCATCCTTCCACAGTGGCAGTTCGTGCTGGAAGTACGACATCACCTCAAAGAATCCCAACACCATCTCGACGACGTCTCCCAAGGATTCCTCGTTCGTGGTTTGTCCCAGGAGTTCATACATCGTTCCTTGGTCGAGCACACTCTTGATCCAGGACGAATATGCCACATTGCCAAGATCCTTGCCTATCACGAAGATGGACATCCTCTCCTCGACTCCCTCGGAATTCTTGCACACGATCACATCCCGGGATGCGCACAATTGCTTCCCGTGACCGTTGTTGTAGAACTGCGCTGCTTGATCCACAGTCATGCTCACGAATCCCGCGTGAGAAAGCTCTTTCTTCAGCTTTGAATACGCGAGCTCCCGTATGATCGTGATCATGGCCTGGATATTGTTGACGTCCACCATGAGGTTTTGAAGGTCGGGGATTGCCACCACGCATTCCGCGAAGAGGCGCGTGTACATTTTCTTCCCCTCGATAGACATTGCAATACCGTTCGTGTCCGCGTTCCAGTTCGCGCAACAGTTCACGCAAGAAGAGGGATTGTACTTCGACTTCGGTCCGAGCACCTTCGACTTGCCCATCTGCATCTCTTTAGCGCAAAGTTCGCAGATAAACTTGCTGAGCTCCGTGACCGTATACCATCGAAGACGTTGATCACCGGCATCGGCTTTCCCAAAAGCGTCCTGCTCGCCGTGCCCTTCAGCTTGCTGCTCTTGTTTCCTCTTCGACTGTGCAGTGAAGGTCGGCTTGTACTCGAATTTCACCTTCGATTCCTCCATGTTCTTCGGGATGTTGAATCGAAGGTCGGGCTCGTTTATGCACGTCCCCTCCAGCTCACACACAAACGTGTTGCTTGGTGCGACCGCATCGATGGATTTCTCAATCAGCAGTCGTTTCAGGAGGAAATGTTGCAAGTTCGAGCTCCCAGGGATCTTGTAGTTCCTTCCTGTGAGCGCATGGACAACGCGCCACAGGCGATCGTTCTCGGTCACCAGCGCGCCTGCCGCCTTGCAGATCTCGCTAACTTTGTTGGCGATCGTCCCCAAGTCCCCTCTTCCACCATGGAAAGCAACATCGCGATTCACGCACACCACGACCAGGCCCTTGCATGTGTTGACGAGGTCAGATATCGCCTTCTGCAGGTAGTCGATGATGGGGTTGGCGGTCACCTGCCATCCGCATCCTCTCATGCACACCCAATCATATAGCGACATCCAGATGTGCACCGACATTGGTGAGTCATCCATGTCTCGCCTCCGCCGTTCAGCGATGAGCTTATCCAGCTTCTGCAATCGGGAGATGATATTCAACGTGTCGTTGGGTGAGGAGACTTGCTCACTCGACCCATAGTATGATCTCTCCTCGATGTTTGTCCATCCCTGTTCGTTGACCATCATCTGGAAGGTCTTCGTGCTCCCTTTCGAGTTGACGGCCCGCAGGGGCCAATCCAGGACCAAGAAGCTCTTCTTGTGGATCATCATGTCGCGAATCGTCGCCTCGCCAATGGGGCTCCTCTTCTGCCTATTGATAATCCGGTTCAACTGTCCAGGTGCGTTGTCCGGGTTCTTCTCCGCCTGAATCAACGCGTTGATGGCTTTGGCGCCCGGAAGGCGTCCAGTAATCAAGCATCCTGTTTGGGCACACAAGAAAGCATACAGCTGTAGCCATGCCGCATTTCCCTTCCCAACATAGGAAAGAATGATCTTCTCCGCGCTGGTCTTCTCCTCGAAGTGCAATAGCGAAGAGGTCAGGCATCTCAGCATACACTCCCAATATGTTGCGTTCTTGCCTTCTGCAAGACACGGCCCAAATACAGTTTGTATGATTGGGTACCCCGTATTGTTGTCTATGTTGAATTTCACATTGACAGTCGCTCCGCCCAAAGTGGTACCCCCTTCGAATGAAGTGTAGGTATCGTGTCCAGCAGTTGGGTTGATAATTACCCATCTGTCGTCGTCACCGCCAGAGTTCATCGGAAAATGGAGTCGATGATCTCGTTGTCGATCTTGACAGCATCGCTGGCTTGCGACCCCCCACTTGGAGCTCCCGGCTGGGGGACTGGCCCACCAGCGGTTTGGCTCCTTTGTCCGGAGCTTGATGCCGACTTCTGCTGTCGCTCCGTCTTCCGCGGCGGCTCCGTCTTCGATGAGCCCATCACCCACCATGTCGGCTCTTCCCCAACCACGAAATCCTCGGGGTACTTCTCCAGTTCCCTCTCGACTTCATGAATCGTGCAGTATTTATTCTGGAAGAATTCGATCATGACGTCCTTCTCGGCCTTCTTCTCGATCTCCTTCATCCAGCTTACCCACTTGCGCCGATCTTGGTTCTCAGCGGCCCTGTCAGCCGCGTGCGGTGCCAAACTGATGGAGTTGATGTTCATCGCAGGCAGCTTCGACTCATAGATCATATCGATGCACCACAGGAAATCCCTGGCGTACTCAATCTCCCGGTAGAGATCGTTCAGCTCCCTTTTGTCTGGACGGAAATAAGCTGTATACGACTGATCTTTGGAGTCCTTCTCACCGAGCAATGGCTGCAATCTCCTCATGATGAAAGAGACGCACATGAGCGAATTGACCGCTCCGATGCACGCGTCAGAGATGTCACTGGGGGTTGACCCACAGATCATCCAGCGCAATAGGTTGTTCTGGCTGGCATTCTCATCCCTCCTCAGTGCATATGCGAGGTTCTTCATCGATGCCTGCAGCTCATTCTGGTAGACCAACCCAAGGTCCCAATTCTTCTGGTAGTCGTCCTTGGAACCACGACCGTAGGAGTCGATCTTGGGAGCCTTGATCACGCTCAACGTGAATACTTTCCCCCAGTTTCGATCTCTGTATCTTGCGATTCTCCGGTCGTGCCTCTCAAACTCTGCAGTTGTCTGGAACTCCTCAGAGCTCCTCCACCTTCTCGATGACGATGCCCTAGATGACTCGTCGTTGATGAATTCTTTGTACACCTCCCCAACCGGGGTGTTCTGGTGGAACGCAGCTTTGAACGACCGTTCATCATTGTCCTCGGCCACGCCTAGTGCGAGATCCCAGATGTTCGCGATTGATCTCAACATATCCGCCCCTTCCATGCAGTACTTGGTTACGTTGAGCAACTCGGGGTTCTTCGCCAGCATCGTTGCCTCACCGCAAAGTTGGTTCAGCGCCGACACGATCTTCTTTCCCTTGCTGCAGAATTCCCTCCATCCAAGCATACATTCGTCGGCAGAAAGCTGTCCGAAAACTTTGCTGATGAACTCTAAGGCAACCCTCATAGACTGCCCTTCACCTTTCATCATCCCGCGGCCCTTGGCAGAGTAGTACGCAGAGTATGCATAAATAGCGGGGACGCCGATGTCCTCGATCCACTTCACGCACGTACCCAGGTCGCTGTTCATCTCCATCCTCTTGGGCATCCTCTTGCCTTCCTCGATGGCGTTCTTCACCAAATTTCCCAAGAAGATTGCCGCTTGCCTAGATTTCCCGACAGGCACGCAGAAGAACTCATTCGTATTGACGACATTCGGATTGGCAGTCATCTTGATGATATTCTCCAGAACCAGGAAAACCCAAAATAAGCAGCTGCAAATGAAGCCACGGAATTGTCCCAATATGATCCCAGGTTCAGATTGAGGTGACGAACTCGTCCAGCTCCTTCTTGAAGCTTGGGGTTCGGGACTGACCCAGCTCCCCGTATGCACCAGAGGTTCGGGACTGGCCCAGCACCTCGGTTGTGCGGTTGGGGTGGTGCAGATTTCGCTCGCAGTAGCTTGGTGCTTCCGCGATCTCCTTCGCGTAATGCAAGCAAGAGCGAGTTTCAACGGTGCCGGTTTGAGGCACCTTGCTCGAGCACGAAAACGGCGAAGGATCACACCCACAATTATAGACGTGTACAACTGGGTTTCTTTGGTTTCACGACCAGCACAAGGTCCATGCTCATGGTTTCCATTGCATTTCTTAGACAACGAGCCACCAAGTTCAAAGTTCCATGATACAACTCTCCATGGTTTCTTGATTGGCATGGGTTTCTTTGCATATCTTTGTTTCAAGCCATAGCGACACCCATCAAACTCGTGACTAGTCCCATCATGCACGACCTCATGCAGTCTCTCATCTTTCCAATAATCACAACTTCCAGGCAACTCAAACAAAATCGCAGCTCGTTTTGTCATGGCATGCCGTTTAATTTCAACGAACCGTTCAAATAATCTCCAAAATTCTCTTTGTTTGGCCTCGATTTTCTCTGCGGTGTCAATGCCGCGAGTCTTGTTGAGGCGTGCCCATGATGATCCCCCCGTGCAAGGCCCGGCGAAGAACAACAAATCGGAAGGTTTGGTAAGCACATGTCTGGCGATTCTCCCCCCGTACTCGCTCAGTAAGTCATCAACCAGGGTTATGGTGACAACCTGCGGCCCGTCATGGCGGGCAAGAGCAGTGAACCAGTTACGTGGTTCGGAACATGCCATCAGCACGATGGGCCGAGCCAAGTCAACACTGTAAAGAGTGACGACTGTGCGAGTTCTCATACCAGGAAGCGAGACATGAACAGGAGCGCGAAGCACACCACCGTCGTGTTTGACCATCGCGAGTTCAATACCCGGCGCTAACTGTGGCTTGTGCTTCACCGCAATGCGATACGGAACAAAACAACGACCAGGGACAAGCTGCTCGTGATTGATATGCAGACAACGCATGAGCAATTTCAATCGGAGCAACGTTTCCAAAGCAAGGTCGTTAACACACTTCAACTCTATGCGCTCGTTCGACAGTTCTTCAACAAATGCGGCCAGCACGGACTGCATGTCAACATCCCCGGACCCGACGTGAATTGGTCGTGGTCGTGGAGACCGTTCCCGCGCCGGTGCAGCGACCGGTACGGGATGAAACTGCCAAACTGCGCGTTCAACCCAACCATCAATTCGCACACATTGTAGCCCCGGGTCAACTCTATCCTCAACTTTGAGCCATGACCCATTCTTCAGAAACCAAGTGGAACGAAGCCACTTGCTCCCAAACGGTGTCATAACCGCGAGTGGAGGTTTCACACGCATCAATCTGGGTCCCTTGGCAACAACAACCGGATCATGTCCTTCATGCTCATGCAATCCCTCTTTGGATGTTAATCCAGACCACCATAGGTCGGGGGCATGATCGGAATGTGTGTGTACGGAAATGTTGGAACTCCGTCAACTGTCCCCGAAGCGGTCTGCATGGTCCCCTTTATGGGATCACACGTGGGTGTGAGCGCCTTGAGGGTATCCGGGTCAGACAGCAAGCTCGGGTCAAGTAGACCAATCTGCAAACATGCATGTTTCCATTTGCGCCCATCATTGAACGCCTTGGTGTAAATATCGGCCGCCATCCTGTCGGTGACCTCATACGCCAAGTACATGTAATCACGTGTGAACATCTCATGCATCCACGAAATGCTAACACCATGGCTTCTCTCAAGGTGGCGCATCGTGGGGTTTCTCCCCGATCGCACAACACCGATCATAGCCTTGTTATCGTCATAGAACACAAAGTTCGGTGACTTCTTGAGAATCCGCTCTACCAGCTTGAGAGCGGGCATACCCATCGATCTCATGGCAACGTCGGCCGCAACAATCTCGGCCTCGGGAGTGGAGTGACTCACACAACCCTGTCTTTTAGAGCTGCCAGACAACGGAAACCGGGTATTAGGCCCTTGTATATTCAAGTGTCCACCGGAGGTGGAACGCAGCGAGTCAATGCATCCCGCAAAGTCAGCGTCCGCATACAAGGCCAAGTGCACATCGTCCATAGGGTCTCCAACCCAACCGACCATGCGCCAATGTTTGGTATGATGCACATAGCACATCAAGTGATGCAAACCCCGATCATCGGAGTCAGTCCACCTATGCACGTTCCGTGCTAGGCGATTCACTTGCCGCAACAAATCGAAGCGAGCAATCCGCGCACCGTACAGCAACTTCATCAGTACGCTAGCGGCATGCGGAGCAAGGTGTCCACGCACGGGCTCCTTCATGGCCAACTCAGGAGTCCCTCCCCGTTGGTCCGGCACTGTGGCAGAACCGTCGGTGGGCACAAGATTGTTACACCAATTGCACACGACTGACGGCCCCTCTCTGGCAGGCTTCCGTGAGACGTGATTCTTTGTTTCTTCATGCAACTCAGGGGTGACAACCTTATTCAACTTCACGTCGCCCGCCACTTCAAGATAGCGGTCGACACAGGAACGTAGGAACTGTTCCATGTCATAGGTCACCGTTGTTACTCGGTGTCCGTTCCCGAGAGTGACGTTTCCCTTGCTTTGATTGCAACCAAGGTACATGTCAAGTCCAGTCTCGGGCTCAATCTTCAAACGTGTACGCAACATGCTCCACCCTTGGGCAAGGTTCTTCTGCGGCCCTGCCATTTTGAAGTCGTCGACATACACAACCAGAACAAGCTGGAGCTTTTCGTGAATGTACACTGAAGGCCATTCTTCGCCGATGGGCTCAAAACCAACGGCACGCACCGACTCATCGCAGTGCTGCTCCCAAAATGTTCCCGCATCTGGGTGTCCGTACAGCGCCTTCCTCAACGGGACGACTGGTCTTCTGTACTTATCCCATTTGCATTCACTTGGCACGGCCTCCGGTGGCAATTCAATCCAACACGGCGTGCCTCTCAAGGTGGCCTGTATATACGCCTGAACGGCGTCGGCCATCTGCACATCCCAGCCATCATGACAACCCAGAAAATCCGCCCAACGCGAGGCTTCAAATGAAGCAGGGGAGTTCCCCAAATCTTGAAACATCGCAGCCTCAAAGCTTTGGTTCTTCACTTGGTTCCCCAGCAACACGCCTCTACCCTTGAACTTCCTCTTAGGATCACCAACAGGCAACTGTGAGTGCTTTTCAACGCAAATGCCATGTGCGCGAGCCATGTGTATTTCCTCCCCCTTCGCTTTTGCTTCTCTGGCTACAGCGTCATATTCACGCACCGCGCCAAGATCGAAGACCCCCTGGTCGATTAATCCCGACCACTCTTTCTTCATTGATGCCAATGCATCAGGGTTGGTCAACATCTCTTTCCGGCCTACCGGCCTGGATACTAAAGCGTCGAAGAATCGTACAACTTTCACAGCTTTCTCTCTGTGCTGTATTCGCTCAGAAGTCACGCACGGCATCGATGGGTACTTCTTGGCTTCACCGTCTTCGCCTATCGCAGGCATTGCGAGTGGCACTTTTCCAGAAACTATCTCAGCAGACTCCTCCCATTCATACCAGGTGAGGTCCGTCGATTCGTCGACCGATGGATCCGTCCCCGATGCTGTCTCAGCTTCGTCTTTATGACTCTCAATGACTGATGCAACCGCCTTCGTCCAGTTTGGAGTCGACTTTGATCGCTCCTCAGACTTGAACTTCCAGGCATAAATTACCACCAGACACTCAAATTCTTTCTCAAGCTGAACGTTTCGTCTCATGACGTCTTGGGACTGTTTGGAATCCATGAGAACAACCACCCCGTCGACAGGATTAACAACAATCCTGACCCATTCAAGCTCAGCCAAGTGCTTCCCATCCATTGGGTTCTTGATCTTTGATATGTTCTTCCGCAATCCCCAATTGTACTGCCATTCTACTCCACCCCAGCGGTTCCGAAGCATCGCTCGAATTCTCTTACCACCGGGCATCTGTAATGTCCGTGCCTCTGCCGGCGCGGAAATCTCAGACTCCTTACCCTTGGGATCTTCTTCTTTCCTTTTGCCACCGCCCTTCACCTCGGCCTTCTCTTCCTTGGTGTAATATTTACTCATCATCTTCCATTCTTCAGGAGTGAACTCCGGAGGTCTCGATGTCTTCATTAGCCTGAATCCGTCCTTCCCGACAGGATACGGTCTTCCGGCCTTGTCGATTTTAACCTCCTTGCCATCGTCGTTGACGTACGTGATGCCATCCCCGGGTAGTCCAACTGACACGTGTGGAAGGTCGGACTTTACAACCTTCTCATCGCCCTTAGGGTGTCCATCTCCCTTCCCTTTTGAAGAGCTCGGTCTAGCATCTTCTTCTCCTGCATGATCCCCCCGATCTCCGGCGATTACCTCCGGGCCATCGTCGAGCAGTAGACCAGCGATCTGATCGACCTCATCGTCAAGCAGTCGCTTCTCGTCACTCTGCAGCAATTCAGGCTCGTAGTCCTCATCTTCGATCAGGCGGTCACGCGCATCCAGACCGATTGCATCGATAGACATCTCTATCCCTTCCAAAGTCTCGTTGGCAACCTTGTACTTCTGTTGTATTGGGAATGTCAGAGGAGATTTCAGAATCATCCTCTCCGTCTGATGTGGCATTCTCAACCGAGGCGGAACCTTTGCCTTCTTGATGTTCAGCTCTGCACCCGCAAATGCAGTAAGTGCCCAAGCACGATACTTGTTTGCCCAATGCATACCGGTGCTCAACACATATCCAGCAAATATACCAGTTTCCCCTCTCGGCTCGAACTTCTCCCTCTTTCCCCCTCGTGCTTCGCTCGGCTTGAAGTCCACTAGCGCACCAAAAGGTATCTTCTCGCCCTTGAACTCCTCGCCATGCAGCCTCATCCATGCACTCGATCCGTTCACCTCTTCGATGTTCATGAGATGGCACAGAGTGGTGATGGCCTGCACCCAATAACACGTGGGTAGACCGGCATGTACTAGACAAGCCGAAGTCTGGTCAATGATGAATTGATTTGTTCTTTCAGGCAAGATAGGTCGTGGCCGTTCAGGCATTCATCAGTTCCGGGCCGTCATCGATATATCTGCTTGCATTTTCCATCATCCGCAGCATGCTTCATCCTCAGTAGAGCTTCAGTGCTTGATAGCCTGAAGCCCTCCTCCCGCAGAAGTGCTTGATAGCCCTGATTGAGTCAGTGTCTCTTCTCGCGGTGGGATAAGCCATGATAATTCCGGTATATATGTCCCGGATGATGAGCGCATACCTGCCTTCCACTTCATGATCTCCCGATGCCGTCACGAAGTCGAACGTCACCAGGTCGCCGAACGTCTTCACTTCTCTTTTGAATGCTCCCGTTCGTGATCTGAAGTGTCTCATCTTTGCCTTGACGCATGATTCGCAGAAGGGATTTCGGTATCTGTGTGTAAGCAAATGAGCTATGGAATTGGCGTCCTTCTTGAGGACTCCCACTTTCCTCTTTATTGATGATCCTTCGTACACGTCTACTTCGATTCCGGCATCTGGATCATCTTCATCAACCTCTTCCTCGTGAGCTTCGGCATCACCATGTCGATGCGGGACTGACCCAACATCTACAGGTATTTCCTCAGCCACGGGAGGCGGACGTACCGGACCGGCTCCTCCGGGTGGCCCGAAGTCGAATGCCCCGTCGTGGTGTTCGCCCTCGGCCTCTGCGGACTCACCGACAGCGGCGGGTGTGACGTCGTTCTCATCGTCACCTCCCTGATCTGCCTCGTCGTTCGTTACCATCGCCAATACTTCCGAAAAGTGCTCCTTGAGGTCGTCTATCGTAGGGCGATGCCTGTTACTCCGAAGCTTACCATCACTCACTAGGTACGGGATGTCGTCCTTGACCTGCAAGTGCACGAATCCCTGCTTTGGCGTAACCATGAAAGGTAGTTTACCAGGCATCCAGTGAAATGCATAACCCATCTTCATGCATCTCCTCCCCACTGACAATACCGTGGGTGTCTCATCCAATACATGCGGCTCGACAGTCTCGTCCAACTCGTCCACGACTATCTTGGCCACATCAGATGTGGAAGTGGAACCATTCGCGGTCTGGAACACGATCTCGTCGTCATCTTTCACGATGTCGACACCCAGGCTCTTCGCCTTGGCTCTTCCGATGAGATCATGACCACATCCGGTGTCCATCAACCATTTCACCCGTTTGCTGATGCACGTTGACATGGCGAAAACGTTCTTCGGCATACCATGCTGTTTCTTCCAGTCGACAGCCGATTCCTTGATCTCGTCCTTGTTCCGATCATACTCGAACATTATGCTGCTCTCCTTGGTCACCGGGAAGTAGTGCTTCTTATATACATCATCCACCACTTCTCTCAGTATCTTCGCACGTATCAATGATCGTTGGACTTGGTAGGCTGATAATTCACGATGATCACTGCTTTTGAACTTCTTCTCATCGACGTACACGTACTGATAAGGCTCATTCTCATTGTCCTCATAACCGTACCATTCCCCTTTTCGTTCCCATTGCCTTCTCTCGTCTTCGAGGTAGGTGATCTCCCCATTCTCGTCGACGTCGAGCACTTCCTTGAACCACACCATTTTCTCGGGGATCTCGGACTCGCCAGACCATCTCGATGATTCGCTCATCGCGTCGTCATCGTGCTCGTGGTAGATAGTCTCGGCTTCATCCGGTTCGATCTGATCAACGTCCTTCTTGAAGCTTACCTTCCCTGCAGGAGCCGATTGCTTCAGGACTATCGCGGGCATTGCGATGGCCCTCCTCGCAATGGCAGGCGCTGCGGCCTTGGCGGCAGCCTTCGACTTGGCTTGCGCCTTGTCATTTGACGTTGCTGGAGCTGAATTGTTCTTGATGAGCTCATGTCTGTACTTGCAAGCGCTTCCCCTGTCGCACTTCCCCTTCTGAAACGCGAAGCATGCTCCATCATCTCTCTTTGGTGACGATGATCTGGACTTGGATTTGCCCTTTCCTTTCCCCTTGGACATGCTCTCCAACTTGTGCTCCGTCTTCTTGCTGTGGGAAAAAGTGCATTCATTCCCTTTCACGCACCCCTTCGCCGATTTGAAGTGGTACCAGCAGGGGTTATCCTTGCTTCCGCCCGGACTCTTGCCTCTGTCGCTGGCACCGTCGGACTTGCCGTTCTTGCCAGCGTGGCCCTTTGCCTTTGGCTTTTGGGAGCACAGGAGCGGCATCAGGTCCACCGGGTTTCCCCTTTCTGCCCTTGCCACCCTGGTTCTCCTGTTTGCCAGTTGCTGGAGCCGCATCCTTCCCGCCTGACTTCATCATCGACTTGACCGACTTCTCCTTCATGTCGAGCATCAGGTCTTCCCGATCTGCCTTGATCTGATAGTCGATCAACGCCAATAAGAATTCATACGTCTTCTGAGGATGCTTGTCCGGTAGTCTATGGTAGGCATTGAGGCCGAACTCCATCTTCTTGCTCCCTTTGATCTTCCTGTAAAGGATGTCTCTGAGAGCCAGCTTACTGGGTCTGTCCTCGCTCCTCATCTTCAGCAGCAAATCATACCATTTGTTCCTGAACATGACCAAGTTCTTGTCGCCAGGAAAGTCAAGGTTGAATAGATGCTCGATGTGGTAGACAAGATCCGTTCTATCGGAAGTTCTGAATGATTGCATAACTAATGCCACCAACTCTCGTCCCTTCACGATCACCCCTTGTTGATGTCGTAGTTCAGAGTGTCGTGTAGCATCGAGGTATACGTCCTTGGCTTCGTCAGGTGCTTGTTTCAGCATGTTCTGCATGCCCATGGCCATCTTAATATCTATCGTAGCAAATCTGTCGCCACCTGAATCGCTAAGCAAATCCAGGTCTGGGTTCAACCCAAGAGCCTGCTCCAGCCATTTCGTCCATGCGTCGGTATCTGGATCTGCACATGCGCTCAGAACATTCATCAGCAGTTGCATCTTCCAGGTGTCAAGTTGATGGATCTTTGGCCAGGCCGGAATAGATACTCTCTCGGCCTCTTTCCTCGAGATTCTCGGTCGATCATTCTTGATCTCTCGGTTATCTCTCGATCTCCTTCGTCTCCTCCGTGTCCGATCGTCTTCTTCCTCTTCTTCTTCCTCGTCTTCCTCATCTCCTTCGTCGTCGTCATCCTCATCCTCATCATCGGGTGGATCATCCGGAGGTCCTCCTCCGCCACCAGCGAGGCTCAATTGACGTCGACCCGCTCCCTGCCCATTCCCATTGGGCGGGAATCCACCGTAATCCAATGGGGGCGTAGTACCGTTGTTTCCCCCTCCATCACCACCACCAGTCGTAGTAGTGGATTGTGGGACATGCCCAACAACCCCTTGCATCTGGGATAGGTGTACATCGATCATTGGATCACCGAAAGACGGAAAGAGGATCGAACCTGGCATCAGCGACGAATTAGGGATTTGATTTGAAGACGATGACGGGACTAACCCAGCCACCTTCTTGCCTATCCTATTCGAATTAGCCTGGGTTCCTCCCTCAGCGCGTTTCACTACTGCTCGTTCACGATGTCCATCTTTGCTGCTGGAGGCTTCCTGCGTCTCCAGCTTCTTGCATGCACGTAGTTCCTCGTTGTCAGCATCGAGTTGGCGTACAAAACTCTCTTCTTGCTTGAGCGTCGCCTCTCTTTCTTTCAGTTGTCTCTGAAGCTCATGCATCTCCTCGAGGTACTCATCGTACATTCCCTTAGCTGTCAATCTCCAGTACTCAGCCTCCTTCGACTTCTCGTCCATCGTGCACCGTTCCTCTTGTTTCTCTTCTTTGACCTGGGCTAACTCCAAGATCGCATCCTGACGATGACCACCTTCGACAGCAATCATCTGGTCCTTCATCGACACGTCGGACTCATACTGTTTGACGATCTCTTCTTTTTCGCGAAGCAAGCAATCTGCTCTCTTCGATTCCTGTTCCGCAAATACTGTAACGTCATTCAGCCTCGCCATCAGCTGTTCCCTGGAGTCCTCCAAAGAGTACGTCTCGGGGCGCTTGACGAGTGCATGCTCCAACTGTGATTTCAGACTTTGGACCATCTCCTCCTCGTTGAACTTCTCGATAGATGTAGAAGATTCTATGCCTCTGATCTGTTGCTGATAGGCTGATATCTGTTGTGAAGCCTCACGGTGTATCTGATTTGCACGTATAGCTGATTCCTGCGCGGCCGACTTCTCGCTTGCCATGTAGGATCTCATCAATGCAATCTCCCGCTTCTGCTCCATGATAGTTCCTTCAGCTTGCCTCATCTGTTGCATCATAATATTCGACTCCATGTCTTTCTTCTCCCC
Source organism: Effrenium voratum (assembly GCA_963377175.1). Lineage (NCBI taxonomy): Eukaryota > Dinophyceae > Suessiales > Symbiodiniaceae > Effrenium > Effrenium voratum. The sequence continues at coordinate 129,228 of CAUJNA010003433.1, forward strand.
GTACTGAAATGCGTTCATTTCCACCTTGCGCATCTGTTGGGCTTCTTCCTCAAACTTGCGCCATGCCTCAGCCATGTGGTGTTGGTGGTGACTCACTAGATGTCCCGACTGCTTGCTGGCAATCTCGCATCGTCTTTCCAGCTCCTGGATCCGGATGGTGCTTCCATAGTCTTCTTGGTTAAGATTCGCCATTGCTGCCGACATTTCATCAAGTGTCTTCTGATATTCCCCGATCTCCACCTCCATCTTATTCTTCTCTTTGATCACGGCGCGAAAATCTGCACTGGTGGGTGATTTTGACCTCCCACCCTTCGATGTCGATCTCACGCCCTTCTGCGACGTCCGTGGTGTCGCAGGCGAAGATGATGATCTTCTCGGTGGGGATTCTCTTTTCTTCGACTCCTGATGAACATCGATCTGCTTCCATGATCTTGTGGGAGTAGATATGTCGCTGAATAGCGCGGAACCTCCGCTCCCAGGTTCATCCTGTGAATCTGCAATCATATCCATCACCGCAGGAAGAGCCATCAATCCATTGGATCCCTCTGAGCTGCTGTTCCCAAAAGTTGCAGTACTTGGGCTCGCCGAAGACGCCATTGTACTGTGTAGGTTATCGTTCCTTTATTGTCCCTGTACCCGCAATAAACCAGCTGTCTCCCAGTCCAGTGTAGAGCTCGTAGTTACGGCTGATAACCTGTCAAGAGACGGCAAGGTGACGTCCCGTGGGACGCTGTGCACCGAACCCTCAAGCTTCAATACCAACCACGTAGAAAGGTGTATACGGACGATGCCGTTATAGCCGAACCCGTGTAAACGTTGTAAGGAAGAAGGAATGATAGTTACGACAGTGGTCCTGACGAATGCAGCGCAAGCAGTTGTTTTGCTCTTAATGCCCGTCACGTATGTGCGCAGTCACACATCGGATCTTGAACCTCAATTGTGTCTTGAGCCAAATGGCGATCAATGGAACTTGGGAAGCAACACCAACAAGGACCTCAGAACAGCTACCCAATTTCGGCACGGGGCCTAGAGGGTTTTAACACTAAATATGAGCACGTACCATCTCTACCTTTTCGCTCAATTGTCGTTGCTTCATCAACGGGTGGCAAAACAGTTTTAATCCAAAACCTCATCTTAAATGTATATAGAGACTGCTTCTCACGTATATTCATTTTTAGTCCATCCGTTCATAATGACCCTACCTTCGTTGAAGTCAAGAAATATCAAAAAACTAATATGAAGGTTGATGATGAAAAAGAAAAGTTATATTATGACACATACCAACCTGAAGAACTGGAAGAAATAATTAACACACAAAGAAAGATAATTCATTATATGAAAGAGCAGAAGATGAAGAAATTACATTCAATTTTAATAATTGTTGATGATTTTGCAGACGACCCTAAATTTGTTAGATATAGTAAGTTACTACATGGACTGGCAACGAGAGGTAGACACGATGCCATTAGTTTTTGTTTAAGTGTTCAAAAATACCGTGTCCTAGCACCAATCATTAGGTTGAATTCAAGTTCGCTGTATATCTTCAAGTTAAAGAATGTATCAGAGTTAATGTCATTCATCGAGGAAAACTCTGCCATTGTTGATAAAGAGCAACTGTTAAGTATGTATCATAAAGCGGTAGATGATAAGCCGTACTCCTTCTTTTATGTTAATATGAATTCCAAAGATGTTAATAATATGTTTTATGTTAGATTTGAGAAAGCTTTTAAAATAAAGTAAATCTATAGTTAATAATATGACTATGAAACTTTGTAGATGTGGTGGATTTTATCGTAGAGGTAATTATATTTTTCATACTAATTCATGGATACATCAATTTTATAAGTCAAGAGGACGAGCCATAACAGAAGAAGAAATAAGAATACTTTTTAATAATATTAATATACATGATGGTTATGACTCAGATGTCTCAACTGACGTGCCAGACAGTGATAATTAATAGCATTAAGCCATAGGCTTAATGTTATTAATTAAAATAATGACCAATTGCATAAATCAACCTTTGGAATGGCATAAATTTATTTATTACTTTTTTCTTCCTGTAATTTATTAACTTTTTCATTTAGTGTTTTTACACTTTCAATCAATAGTCTTTCTCGTGTATCTTCATCATCAATTTCATTTAATTTATCAATGGTGTATTATCAATATCAGTTTTCTTTTTGAAAAACCACATTATATATTTTATTTAGATTTTAAAGTTTCAATTTCTTTTTGAAGTTTATCCACTTTATCATTTAATTCTAATACTGCCTTATGAACCAACACGGGTAAAACTAAATAATTCAATCCTAAATACTCTCTATCTTTACTCACAACATTTTCAAATTCTTTCGGAATTGCTTTTAATACTTCGTCTGCGATATATCCTATATGAGTTTTACCATTATCATTTCTATCGTGTCTTTTAAACTTCTTCGGTTTAAATTTCTTAATGACATTCGTACAATTAGATTTGATATTGTCTATGTCATATTTCAAACGAGAGTCAGATGAATCAACGAATGTTCCGTTAATCGTAACAGTTGATGCTGTTAAATCTATATTTGTTCCTGTTGATGGTTCAATCAAATTACATAACAATTTCTTCGTTCCTTCAACCGTTACATTTTCATTAAATGTTGATGAAGCATTATTTGTAAAACTTCCAGTATTTACTGTTGTTCCGAAAGTCTTATCAATAGATAATAAAACAGAAGGTGTAGTTGAACTGTCCGCCACTCTAAATGAAGTGTTTGAGGTTCTAAATATTACATCAATTGTAGATAAATTAGTTCCATCATAATAAGTTGATATTTCACTTGTTCCCATCTTTATATCTGTTCCAGTAGTCATTGAAATATTATCTAAAATTGAAACTGTTGTTAAATCAAATGGTTGAATGGTATTAGTTGCTAAATAAGCATTCTGTATTGCTAAATTAGTATCAACGGTTACTAAAGTGCCACCATTAGGCGCTATATTATTACTTCTTAATGCTCCACCAGATTTAACATAAACATCATCAGCAAATAAGTTACCCATAACATCGGCAGTAGCAGTGTTAAAAGTCCATCCGGTAGAAATATTAACAGTTCCTACTATATTAGATTGAACAGCAGGGTCTCCACAAATGAACCTAATTGAAGAATTAGCATCGGTATTCCTCATATCAAAAGATGAAAAAGCACTAACATATCTATATAATTCACAATTTGTATCAATTGTTAATTTACCATCAGTAGCAATATTAACATTATCACAATTAACATCAGCATTTGTATAAATATTTCCTAATACATCAATAGGCTTACTGAATATTGTTTTATTTACTAATCCATCACACATCATATATTGATTGCTAGCATTAGTAATATCACCAACACTAATGGCTACAAAGTTAGGATGATGAACATAAAAACCTTCTGTTGCCGCGGGTGTGTATGTTTCTAAATATGGTTCTAGTCCAGTTATCGAAGTATTGATATTATCTATTTTTGTTTTAATATCTGTTGCAAAATCATTATTTGTAAATAAACTTCCCTTCATATACACACCACCGTCAAAATATGATGTTCCGTACATTTGTGCAAAATTATAGGCAGTATGAGCATTACCGTTAGTTGTAACTCTTGAAGCTGTTCCTGGTCTGCCTATAATCACGTCTCCTGTATTCCATCCTAGCAATAATTTATATGATGCATTACCTGTTAAACCTTGGTAGGCATCAATTTGACAACCTCTTTTAAATTCTACTCGTTGAGTACTTACAGCATCTTGTATTCTAAATATTGGATTAGTTGTATCTGTTAAACTAATGATTAATGGTGAGTTAATCGTTTGTAATGATGTATTAACTTTGTCTAATTTTTGACTTATTGATGTATCTTGTGAATTATTGATAGTAATTATTGAATTAATTGTATTTGTATTTCCTGTTATTAATCCTGCTAAATTATCTGATTGTAAAACATATCTATTATTAGAACCTGTAATATCTAAAATTGATGAACAAGAAAATAGTCCTGATACTTGTAAATTTGATAAAATTGTTGTATTATGATTTAATAATATTTTATCATTTTGAAAAATTGAAGAATAATTAAGTTCTACATCTCCAAAACCTCGTTGATTTAAAAACATTGTTGACCCTGTTAAACTTCCATAAATATAACTATCAAAATAATTATTATACATTTCAAAGAAATTATTATAGTTTCCAAATTCTGCTATTTTGAAAGTTGCTGTTGTTGTTATATTATGTATTAATGTATTATTTAATATCGATGTATCTAACTTATCTGATAATAAATTGTCTGTTGAAGTAATATTATAATATTCTGATGGATTAAATGAACCTCCATTTTGTAAATCTGATATTGCAGTAATATGTGAATTTATTGTGCTATTTAATCCTGTTATTAAATTAGAATTAGAACTGATATTATTAAAGTTAGTTGTTATAGTAGAATTTTAATTATTTATTAAATGATTATTTGAACTTATATTATTAATGTTTGTATTTATTGAATTAGTATTGTTATTCATTAAATGAGTATTTGAACTTATATTATTATTGTTTGTATTTATTGAATTAGTATTGTTATTTATTAAACTCGTGTTGGAAGAAATACTATTAAAATGTGTTGTTGATGTAGCATTTAAATTATTTATTAAATGTGTATTTGAAGAAATATTATGAAAAAAATGTATTTGAAGTTATTGTCAGATTACCTATTAAAAATGTATTTGATGAAACATTAACTAAATTACTTGCTATGGTGGTTGAATTGTTTTGAATGAAATAAGCATTTGAACTTATATTATTTGATAATACATTCACTTCTGTTTTATTGTAGGTTTCTATTTTTGTGTAAAAATTACTATCAATTTGTTGTTTAGTATATGTATCAACAATATCACTCTTAGAGTTTATTAAATCAATAATATCCGATTGGTTAGCATATATGTTTCTAATATTGGTCACCCCACTTGTAGCATTGATTTCACTGATTGTGTGTGCTACTACATTTTCAAAGTTTGTTAAATTTATTGAAGGCATTATATATTAATATTAGAAAATGATAATATTTATTTATTTTTAATATTATCATTTTTACTTATTTTTAATCTAAAATCTGGCAACCTGAATCCTTGATCGATAATATTTGTTCGCTAACCAATGTTATATAAATTGTATCTGGCATCAAAGCAGTATCCATAGTTCCAATCGGTTTGCAACGAATTAGAAGCTGCTGTCCAGATTTCGTGTTAATTCCAGAATACGATGAGTCGGGCACTTTTTCCATATTCATAGCAAAGATGAACTTATCTGATTTATACTGATTAAATTCAATAGATAAATGATGTTGATGAAATAAAGGTAAATTCAATGCTTTTCGTAAATAATAGAACGCTTGTGTTATGCTCTTGCAAGGGTATTCAGGAAATAGTCTTGAACCTAGCTGTAATTGAAATTCTAAATCAAGGTCAGGCTCATAAATTCCGGAGGTATTATAAGTAATACGACTCATAGGATGATAAAACCTATTGTATTCTTTATGAACTTCCGTACTTGCTCCTGTAAGGTCTGCTTTACCGAAAGTGATGAAAGCGGCAGCGAGTTTAGATACAGAACGGACAACAGTAGTGTTAATTGCAGACTGACCGACAACGGAATTAGACTGACAAATAATATAAGTATTATATGTTACAGGTAATTCTTTTCCATCGAGGAGGTGAGAAACGTAACGATTGTGAAGATCGTTGTCCAGACTTACTACATCACATTGAAGGAAGCAATTATTTAGTTCGAATTGACCACTCGTGCTTTTGTAAGTGTTAGTTCCATCAGTGGCAGGGAAATCACCAACACCAGGTGTAACAATACAATCAGTAAAATTTGAATCCAGTTCAAGTTCTAAAACAAGAGGACAAGCTTTTAACGGTATATACTTAAATTGATTGAATAGACCAAGCATCGGTTTAAATCCTACAACCATTTTTGTTTGAAAGCCTGGAATAGTTCCACTGTCATAAGCAGTTCCAATAGCACCAGTTGTAGGGCTTGCTACTCTTTGTGTTAAATCATCATCAAATCTATAACCAAAACTCTGGGCGTCTTCGTTGTCCCGTGCTCCTTTTGACATTAAGCAACTCATCATTTGATGATTTCTGTTGTAGTAATCAATGTCTTCAACAAGTTGATTACCAGCAATTAGTCGTGCTCTTCTAAAAAAGGAATAAGCAGGAGACAGAGGTCGTAAGCGTTTATTATTAGATGTTTCAAGGTTTTCAACAGTCATATAAACCATTACTGATTGAGGGTCTAACCAACTATTATCTTCGGCATTTAATGCGATTTTCAATACACGATTACCCGACGAAGGTTTATAAATGTTCGAACCTGACGGGAAGAATGACACAGAACGTCTATCATTTATATAACTTGCACCTTTATTTAATTTAAATGAGAGGTTGTCAATTAGAATATCTTCGGCACTAAAAGTTTCCATTACTATATATAATCTAATTTAGAAATAATTTAAACTAAATTAAAAAGTTTCGTATAATCCTTTTGATTAGAATTATTATTTTTAAATATTTTCATTTTCTTTTTCTTAATCTTATCTTCAACAGGATTATTAGATTTTTCTTTTTCTAATACTATTTCTCTAATTTCTTCATAAGAACTTTTCTTATACTTTTTATTTTCATTCTTAATCATATCATCCGTTGTTTCATTGTCATATTTCTTATGATGTATCATTAATATAATTTAGATTATTTATAATATCTCCTTTACCGGCTCAATGCTTCTTGAAACATCTTTACCTTGGTCTCCATATCCAGTTATGTAATCGTGGTTAGTAAATGGATTTAATGAACCAGTATAAACAGTTATAGCGCCACGGTCAGCAATACTGACAGGGTCTAAGATACTTCTAAAATTAATGTAATCATCCGTTATTTTAGACTTTCGTGATATAAATGGTGCTCCATAAGTGGTTAAACTTAATTCTCTTTCAGGGTAATCTTTTGTTATTTGTGCTCCAACGCTTGAACCGAGACTATGTGTTATGAGATGTTTAACTTCATTGTTTTCATCCAGTGCTTTTGATGTGTCTTTATACCGTTGTGAATATTTTGTCATCTTAAATGGCAATCCTACATCTACCAGAATGTCATTAACAGCACCTCCAAACGTTCCTTTTCCAAATGTTCCACTTAAATACATCTTATTTCCATCAATATAAAAACCTTTACCATTACCATAAGCTTTACTTAATCCTTGTGCATCAGTTAAATTAGAATTCGGATAATAACTATTTAATATTTTGTCAGTTTGTTTCATAACATCAGTTATTTTAGTTGTTTTCTTATAAGGCTGATAATGTTTAATTTTCCCATACTTCATTTCATAAATTAACTTTTTATTATTAATCATATTATTAAAGTTATAAATTAATTTTCTATTCTACAATATATTATGCTTACCTATAAGAAGGTCTATATTGACAGCGCTCATAGAATTAGTGGCACATCATCTAATTTTAGAGTCGAATTACCTGAAACATTACAAGCAGATAATGGAGTTCATTGCTACATTCACGAAGTAACATTGCCTAACTCTTGGTATTCAATTCAGTCAGGATTAAATAATATACTATATTTTTATTCTTCTCCATTAGTTCCAGATGAAGATAATACTAATGTCCATTGGATTGCTGTTGCACTGGCAGAAGGAGTTTATACAGGAACAGAATTAGCAACAGAAATAAAATGAAAAATACATGGTATTGTTGATAATGTCAATTTCTCAAATACTTATGAGGTTACATACAGTGTAAAAACTAATAAAATAACGATTTCTTCAAACTATGCTGATAGACAATTTGCTGTATTAACTGATGAACAGATAAACATATTATATGAAAGTTATGTTTGGAACGTCAGTTTTGACAAAAATAGTTTAAAGTCTGTTAATGAAGTTTTAGGAAATTATCAGATGAATGTTTATCAATATGGTAATCCTTATGTTTCTGGGTTTATTAATCTTCAACCCATTAGAAATATTTATATTCATTCCTCTCAATTATCTAATTATAATCAAGTAAATTTGAGAACGGGCGATAGTACAATTGTTAAGAAAATACCAGTTACAGCACCACGCAGGGATTGTCTTTGATAATGAAATGAATCCACTGGATTACTTAGATGTATCAAATAGAACCTTTAAACAGTTAGACTTTTGGTTGTCTAATTCATTAGGTAATGAAATTAATTTAAACGGTGTAAATGTTAGTCTGAGTCTCCTTTTCGTAAAAAGTGATATTATTTGATATTGGGTAAATGATATATAAAGATAAATTAAGTATAATTACTAAAGGAAAATCGCTATAAATACGGCACGATTTACAAAGTGTGGGACAATGCTTTTACAAAATGCTATATTGGAAGTACAACTGAAACATTAAGTCAAAGAATGGCAAGGCATAGAGTTTCTTATAATATATGGAAAAGGGGTTCAGACAAAGGTTATTATAAAGTATTTGATTTGTTTGATGAGTTTGGAGTTGAAAATTGTAAGATTGAATGGGTAGAAGATTACTCGTGTAATAGTAAGAAGGAGTTAGAAGCAAGAGAAGGAAAAATCAAAGAGAGGAAGAATGTATAAATAAACGCGTTGAGGGAAGAAGCATTAAATCGTATTATGATGACAACAGAGAACAAATATTAGAGAGAAAAAGGGAATACTACCAAGAAAATAAAGAAGAAATATTACAAAAAAACAAAAGATTATACTGATAATAATAAAGAAAAAGTATTGGAAAGAAAAAAGTTGTACTATACAAACAACAAAGACACCATAAATCAAAAGAAAAAAGTTTATGCTGAGACAAACAAAGATAAAATCAAAGAATACCACGCTGAATGGTATTCCAAAAATAAGGATAAGTTTAATGAAGACAGACAAACTAAAATAGATTGTGAATGTGGCGGTAGATTTTCAAAAAATCATAAGGCAAGGCATTTACAAAGCAATATCCATCAAGAATGGTTAAAAAATAAATCTTTTGAACATTAATATATATAGATTTTCCATATAGAAAATCTATATATATATTATATGACAAGTATTGAGGTAGTAGATGTTAATAATGAAACTAAAACAGATGAAACACCTATTATTAATGAAGTTGTTGAACAAAATGAAACAGTTAATGAACAACCAACACCAGAAGAAGTTAAACCAGAAGAAACCAAACCTGAACCAAAAGCAAAAGCAAAAGCATTACCAAGAACTAAAAAAGAAGTTGAATTAGTAGAATGTGAACCGTGCTCTAAAAGATGACATTGAAAAGTTTGAGACATTCACATCCTAAGAATTGTAAGGGCGCACCTACTGAATTATTACCAGTCAATCCACAAAAGAATATTAGAAAGATTCAACCAGAAGTAAAAGAAGAGATTAAGAATGAGATTAAACAAGAAGTGATTAAAGAAACCATTAAGAAACCCACGGCTACAGAACTATTAACCCAACATTATGAAGAACTGAAACAAAAGAAAAAACAAGATAAATCAGATAAAATAAATAAATTAACTTTATCAATGTTTTAAATAATAATCTAATTATTATATATAACAATCATGCTTATGAGAAGTCATAGAAATGTTGAGTTTAAAAGGGCGCCACAAGTAGAGAGGGTGTATGATAGTAATGATTTGTGGGGAGTTGCTTCAAGAATGAATTATTTTAAACAATTAAAAGAAACAATGGAAGCGAAACAATCACAAGGGGCATTAATAAAGTATAGAAACGATTTAGCTGAAAGCAACAGAACAGAAAGTTATAGAAAGGAATTAGACAGAATAAGAAACGTGTTAGACAACACACGCTCACCAGATGGAATAGTAACATCAAAACAACTGTTGGAAAGAAAGAAACATTTAGAAGAAATGATTAAGAATATTTCAGATTAATTTATTTTCTAAATAATTAATATAATATGATTAAATCAATAAATAGATTGAATACAACAGGACCAGTCAAAGTAGGTTCATTAAAATCACAGCTACATTTAAGACCTTCTTATGATGAATTGTGAAAAGAAACATTAGTAGAAGATGAAAACCGTCCATCAATTGAAAATGTAATAGACAGAAAAGCGACAAGATACAGATTAAACCAATATGGTAGTCAGTGGGACAACAAGGACAGCTTAGGATTGTTAAATCAGGAAACTATGAAAAGGAAGGAGGAATTAAGAAAAGCAGAGACATCAGCATTGACGTCTAAAATAACCAGTCGGTCTTCTTCAAAGTCCGCTTTTTCAACACCAGACAGTCCACTGACAGAACATGAAGAGTATGAAAATGATATAAAAGCAGCATTAGAAGAACAAAAGAGACAAGTAGAGGAAAAACGGGAACAACTCAATCCAAGCATAAACGAAGATTTGAACAAAGCAACATTAAGAGCAATACCTGCAGGGGTTGAGGTTCATTCAATGTCGGCAGGCGACGAACTACCACCTTTAGAACCCATAGAGGAAAAAGCAACAGTGAAAAAGGGTAAAGACGATGATGATGATGATAAACAAACATCAATTTCTCACGCAGAATTAATGGAAATGCAAGAAAAATCGAATGATATGGAATTACAAAATGTCGAAAATGAAGAAGTGGATGATGAACAAATTTTCAAAAAATATTTAGAATCCATAAAGTGGATGTGGCCGGCGTATTTATCGAAAAGTCCGGGAACTATGATGGATAATATCATTTCAAAACTACATCAATTCAATGTAATAAATGCTGATAAATACGATGAGTTCAAAGAATTATTAGATGAATATAACAATGCAAGCGTAACAGAAAGAAAAGGAATTCGTACTCGGTTAGAAACATACTACAAGGACAATGTTTATAACACATACTTCAAACAGAAATCAAGTTCATCAACTCAACAATAAAAAATCTATAATATTTTAATATGACTGAAAAATATTATGGATTAAGAAGAAGGAAAACTTTTGATGAAATGCTGAAAGAAGCAATGACACACAGATTGAAAATTGAAATCATACCAGAAAGACAGACATTTGACACATCAATTAACGATATAGACTTTGATGATTTTGACCTTTCAAAATACGATAGGAGACTATGGCCTAATGCTAGGGTTCAAACTGAACTGATAAGCAAGTTTTATTACACGAATTGACGCCGGAAATGTTTGATGAAGTAGCGCCGACATCACAGTTGTAGCAAAGGAGTTAGATGATGAAAAATTCAGTGATGCAATTTCAGACAAGACTAATGAAAAGAAAAAGTCAGATGAGCCAGAAGATGTAAAAGATACTGATTTAAAACAGTCTGATGAAAAGCAGGAAGATTTACAAAGTCTTCATTTAACATCATCATCGTCAGCATCAACCGTAAAAGAGGAAGAGAAGAAAGAGGAAAGCCCTGAAATAAAGTCAGTAAGAAGGTTATTTTTAGGTGGAGAAGATAAGAGCATATTTGAATTATTCCAACGAGAAAAGAAGACATCCACACCATCAGAACAATCGCGAGAACAAGAAGAAGAACAACCGAGGGCATCATTCTGGTCAAGACAACAGGTAGAAGCAAGAAGCAGAAGTCACTCACCAGAAGAAAGAGCAAGAGGTAATCAAATGAACAGAAGACAATTGGAAACAAGAAGCAGGAGCAACTCACCCCAAGAAATAGCCAGAGGTAGTGAATGGACGAGGGAACAAATGGAAACAAGAAGCAGGAGCAGAAGCCCCGAAAGTGCTGACACAAAAAGTAGCCGAGGTAAGAAGAAAAAATAAAACTAATTAATAATATTAAACAACATAATATTATTAAGTAGTTCATTTAACGAGCTTGTCAAGTAGTTCTTGGGGGTTTTTAATTTCATTAATATCTATATTTTGTTTTTCTATGTATTCCCTTATGGCTTTCTGACGATATGCCTTTTTGTTTTGTTCAATTTTGCTTTCCATCCATCCTTCTTTTTGTAGGTTCTTAAGATAATACAAGCGGTTGTATATAGCCATCTGTTTTTGTATCTCGTCCATTGTGTAGTCATCTGGGTTCAAGTCCTTAATAACATCATGATATTTTGATAATCTGGGCATTCTGTTAATATATTATTAACGCGGTATTTCTTTAAATAAGTTTTACATAAATAAACATATATACTATAAATAATTATGGACACAATAAATAACATTTCAAGAAAAACATTTAAAGAAATATTGACTATATAAAATATATAATATAAATATTATTATGACATCAAAAGCTGTAAAAAGAAATATTAACTCTTTAGAGAGCAAACTCGAAAGGAACAAAGGGAATTTATCAACACAACAAAAGGCAAAGGTTAGAGACATTATAGGATTATACACCGACAGGAAAATATCACAATACACAACAGCAGAGAAGATAGTTAATGATTTCATAAAGGCAAAATCAGAGGGCGAAAAGAGCAAGGCAAATCAAAAATACGACCAGATTATGAACAAATATGAAGAGAAATAACCCTTAAATCAAAGAATGAAAAAGAGCAAACAGGAGAACCTAACAAGAGGACACAAAACAACACCCAGAGATTACACAATCGGATTTCGTTTTTTTACTATGAGTGGATATGGAGCACATAAGGTAAAAGCATCGTTTAAAGACATTGAAGGCGGGACATATTATCCCATGCATTTTGATGATAAGCATGCGGGAGTGAAGACTGGAAGATGGATAGAGGAATTAGTCAAGAAGAGAATTTTTAGACTGTGTGACAAAAACCTTTTTAAGAACGTTATTAACACACTGGCACAAGATGACGACATCGCTAGGCATTACAAGACAATGAAGCACTATATAGATGCAGTAGTCATTTATGATGCCGACACGGTAGAAGGAGATATTAAAGATTATGACCCCAAAAAGAAAAATCTCAAAAATGCCAGTAATATTGGTATTTATCATAGATATATGGAAACAGAACTTGACCCAGAATATTGCACTTTTGAGGAAGCCATTAAGGTAAAGCATTATGTTGAAAACGAATGTTGGATTAACACATTGAATGATTTTTACGGACAAGACAAGAACATGAAGAAGATGACCAGAGAGGGTATTTTGAAACTCATAGACAAAACAGACGAGGAATTCAAAAGCCATGGGGCTTCAATAGAAGACATGAACAAGGTATTTGAAGAGTATGCCATCTCCGCCAGAATTTTCGATATTGTAGGTAATTTGATTTTTTCATTTGACCCACCAAAAAGAAACCATAACATTAAAACATTCTACGCATTAATAAAGAATGACCATATATATACATTAAATAAGGACTTGAAACAATTGAAATCAAATTTAGGAATAAAGAGAGAGTATAATATCAATGTTAATGCTTCTACCGACTTTTATTTAAACCATAGAGAGGACCCCATTAAATGCATCATGATTGAAAAGCTGGATGACATATTAAAACACACTGAGCAGGATGAATACACAATGATTTACACACGTAATGATTTGGCAAAATTGTATTATCAAGCGAAGCAGAAGGGATATGACCCGAAAATTAAATTTAGTGCATGTATCATTTCAGAGTTGATGTTTCAATTCAGGATTAAGAAAAGAATAATTACATACAGGATAAAAACACAAAATTTGATTAATGCCTTCAATGCAAGTATAACAGTAGAAACCGAAGACACCTATAATAGGATGTCAAGGGCGATGTTTGAATTCAACAAATCATTATTTAATCCACTGCATAAATCTTATTATAATGACATTGATGTAGAAATTTTAAACAGATGCAGGACAGTAGCACCCGCTGGTAAATTTCATTACTTTTATCATAGTAATGAATTACATATAGAGATTGACCAGAACAAGGCATATACACATAATTTAACTAAAATCGTAAAAATTCCAGTGTTTAAACAATTTGACATTTGGATGCCTTATGATTATGGTAAACATGATTTTAATAACATGGGAGAATTATGTTTATTCTTAGTTAAGTTTACTGGAAAACAAACATCATTATTTTTTAATAAACAATATAATTTAATATATGGCATGTTTTTAGGAGAGTTTATTGACGAAGTCGAAATTTTATATTTTAAAAAGCCTTCTTCGATTTATGAAGTAGATTATAAAAGTATAGTTGAGAACCTATGGAAGACTAACATATCAAATAATTTAGGCGAAGACATCAAGGTTAAGAAGTTGATTTCGAATGTAAATATCGGATTGTTAGAAAAGGGAACTAACAAGTCTCAGAAGAGTTTAGTATTTGATACATTAAGTGAAGCGTTGTATCATCAAAATCTGTATGGGGGAAGAATTAATAAGATTAGTGGATTTTATGATGATAAGGTTTTGACAGAGATGACAGATGAATATATTAAAGAATTAGAACAGGAAAGAGGCGAGGGATGGGTTTTAGAATTTAAGGCTCATGATAATGATGATGATAGGTACCGGAATTCTGATGATGGTACATATAAATTTTGGAAAAATAATATGTATTATCATAATCATTGCCGTGAATGTTATAAAATTAGAGATGGTAAAAAATACGATATCAAAAACGTTGAGAAAGAATCAGAAATCAAATATTACACATTGACAATGACAAATAAACAAGACTTAACCAATGGCTTTAGGTATATTAAGGAACTACTCATGCAACGACATAATTTTAAAATGCATAAAGATTATAAAACATTGAAAGACAACAATATCAATGTGCATAGTGTTAAAACAGATGCCTTCATTATTGATAGGAAAAATATTGACAAGGCTAAAACATTGATTAAGTTTTCAACCAAAAGGGGAGGATGGAGAGCTGAAGATAATAAACAAGTATCACCACCGAGCGATATATACAAAATTAAGGCTAATGAGTTATCAGAAATTCCGACTTACAATAATGTAAAAATTCGTGTTAAGGACGAATACGACACCAAAAGCATTTGTGAGCAAATTGTGTCGTGTAATCCGGTTTTGATAAAAGCAAAACTGGCTGGAAGCGGCAAGAGTTATATAGGCGAATATATGAAAAATCTAGGTTATAATGTGTTATTCGTATGTTCTAATAACAAGCAGAAGCAAGAAACCGAAGCCGACGCCGTAACATTAAACAAGTTTTTCAGTATTCCAATAGAAGCTGGAGAAAGACTACCGACATTTGACCATTCTGATTATAATTGTATTGTGTTTGACGAGCTAGGCATGGCGGGTAGTTATATTTTGAACAGAGTTATGGAGTTTAAGGATAAGCATCCCGAGAAGATAATTATAGGAACTGCTGACGGGAAGCAGTTGAAACCTATAGCTGATTTAACTAACACCCAAGACCACGAGACATATTTAAACAACTGTCTTAATCAAATGTTTAAATATAAGATTTATCTTAAGATGTCTAAGAGACTTAAGACAGAAGAAGATAAAATTAAATTGAATGATATATATAATGACATTTGGAAAAGTAAACTGCCCTTTAAGGAAATAGTAAACAAACATTTTGAAACCACAAGCGACATCATGGAAGGAGAGCATAACATAGCCTATACTAATACTAGGTGTAAATGGGTAAGCAAGACCGTAAGAAGCAATTTAGGAAAGACAGATAAATATGAAATCGGAGAGCATGTGATATGCAGAGTTTATAAAAAAAGAAATGGGGCAGGTGTTTAATGTAAATATTACTTATGAAATTATTAGCATTGATGATTGGAAAGTAGAAATCCAAGATATCAAAAGTAAAACTATATTCATGACAAACACCACGACTTTAGACAAGCACTTTATACCTGCGTATTGTGCTACATGTCATTCGTCTCAAGGGGCTTCTGTAGATAAAAGCATTACTATACACGAATGGGATAAATCACATTTGGTCAGCCGTGGGTGGATTTGGACAGCCCTGACGAGATGCAGAGATATCAATAAAGTCAAGTTTTTCAAAGCAGAAACAGATGATACTGACTTAAATGAAGCACAATTAACCAGATATTTAGAACATAAGATTAAACAATATAAATTACAAGACATGAAAGCAGAGAGAGAGATAGACAACAAAAAATATATTGATGTCAAATGGTTATTTGACAGGCTTAATACCAGATGTAATAAATGCAGTTCAGAGTTTGACATAGAAATAAATAATGGAGTAATTAATAGTAATATGACAGCCCAAAGAATAAACAACGATTATGCCCATCATAAGGAAAACTGTATATCTTACTGTTTAAACTGTAATCGCCGGGAAAAATAATATCTATCTTATTTTATATGGCATCTAAGCAAGATGTTATTAATAATGTTTATTAAGATAAGGGAGGCTTCGGGTCAAAGAATCGCACTTTACAAGAAGCAAGGAAAAAGGATAACACAATAACTATAAACGATATTAATGAGTTTTTTAGGAAGAATGTAGAACAGAAAGCTAAACCGAGAGGGCAGAATTCATTTGTCGCGCCTAACGCATATTATGAGTTTCAAATTGATTTATTTTTCATTAATGATATTCCAAAACAAAAGTTTAAAATTGGTATGCTGTGTATTGACATATTTTCTAAATATATGGTAGTTGTCCCGCTTATGTCAAAACAGCCAGCGGACATTTTAGCAGGACTGATGGAATGTATTAAAACGATGGGCGGGAAAGCGAAGCTTTTTTATATTGACGATGAAGGAGCTTATAATAATCAAAGTGTTATAGATTTTTTGAAGGATGAAAAAATAGAGTTGCACAGAACCAGAGGGCACCCAGCATTCGCGGAGAGGGCAATAAGGACGTTTAAAGATAGCTTGTATAAGAGGGTTGAAAACGATGAGAAGAAAGACAAGGCTATTCAATGGACAGACTACATACACGAGATTGTATTAACTTACAACAATGGAATAAAGCACACTTCACACGGCTTAACTCCGTCAGAAGCAAGAAAGCCTAAACATCAATTAGAAGTGAGTTTAAACTTAGGTATGAAAGCCAAAAGAAATAGAATTTATCCAGATTTAAGTCTAGGAAATGAAGTTAAGATATTCAGGAAAAGGAAACCAAATGAAAAGGAGAGAGTAGGAAATTACACAAAGCAGACTTACAACATAGCAAAGACAGAAAAGACATTAGGACAAGAATATTATTATATTGAAAATTATGACAGGTGGTTTTTGAGACATGAGTTATTAAAGGTATAAATTTATTTCTTGGAAAAAAGTATTTAAAGAAATAAAAACTATATATATTATAATAGAAATGATGGAAACCGAAATCAACAATTATACCAATAAGAAATGCTACGACTGTTGCCACTTCAAAAAAGAAAATATGGAATTATACAAATTAAATTTACCTAATGGAATAGTTAATAATATTATTGATTATGCTTTGAGTGAAGAAGACGAATGTAAAATTTGTCAGGAATGGAGAGAGAAACAAGAATTAATCAGATGTCATTTAAATCTGAAAAGAAGGAATAATAGAAATGTTGAAGATGACATCTTAATATTTTTAACTGTGTATGAAAGACCGCCTTACGATTATGTTAAACAGTTTCTTAAAATCAGTAAGAAAAAGTATGAAATGATTAACCACATTTTATGGATATTGTTATATCGTAGAAGAGAAGGGTTTGATGTAAAAGAAGACATTAAATCAAATATTGAAGATAAAAAGTTTAATGTTAAAAATACCGTGAGAACTATTAATATTATTATTAAAATGATGTATGAAAGAAGTAAGATGTATCAATTAAATTATTATCCTGAATTTAAATTATAACCATACTATAATAATAACATGTAAAATATTATATGTTATAATTATATTTCAATATTTAATTTTATTTCTTGGAAAAAGTATTTAAAGAAATACAAACTATATATATTATAATAGAAATGGAGTTTCAAAAACTACCAGTTGAAGTTATTAATAATATTATGTCCTATAAATACGGCAAGCCAGAATATATGAAAATAAAGCATAATCATATTGACACATTGAAGAGAATACAAGGAAGATATAAAATTGACAGAACTGACATAGAAAGAAAAACAAAGCACTGTAATAATTTAGATGGCGATAAAGTAAAGAGACAAATATTCCAACATTATGTTTCTAGGAAGGTTCCATTAAGCATTGAAAGTATTGAAGATATAGTTATGAAAGAAGGGGATGAAATAGATAGCTTAATAGATAAGTATGTAGGATATGAAGGTTATCAAGCAATAATAACAGTTGATGTATGTTTATATGTAAGGTTTCATAATTTTAATTAAGATGAGGATGATGAATATAGCAGGTATTGTTTTGATTTTTATAGTGGTAGACACTTAATGGGTTCTATAGACCAAGATAATTTAACTGATGTAATGGAATACGCAGTTGCAACAATATGTAGAAATATTGATAATGAAAGGGATATAATGAATATTGTAGGAGTAAAACACATAAGGTTTATACTAATTATTGATGAACCTGAATAATAAAACCATACTATGATTATAACATGTAAAATCTTATATGTTATCATTATAATGTAAGTATAGCGGTTTATATATTTAATTCTAAATCCTACAAGGAGGGCCACGCCTACTAAAATATATGATAAAACTGATGAAACGAGAGAGGGGGAGTGATGTTGTTGCTGTTCTATTTTTTGTCTGAGAAATGGGAAAATCGTTTTTAGACAGTTCGAATATTTTTGTGATGACAAATATGTTTTGCAATATATGTTGCAAAATTTATTTTTTTGAAATGGATGAGGCGAGGAGATTGAGGAAATGATATTTTGAGAGGTATATGATGAAATGAATGAGGCGAGGAGGAAGGAGAAAAGGATGGCGGAAATTTTGGAAAAATGATGAGAAAAAAACGGATGAGATGGACAGAAAGGAACTTAGAAAAATGATGAAAACAAATAAGGGTAGAAGATGGAAGATGAAAAAAGTTGTAGGGTGGGGGGTATGTATGAAACAAATTTATTTGTAGGCGAGGCCCCCGACTACTGATTAGTGGTATTTGCCATGGACGGTGAAAAAGCCACATCCGGCAAGAAGACAGTGGCGGTGCAGATCAATATGGGCGGAGAGGCGGTCATCACGGTGTCTCCAGAATTGTTCAAAGTGGCGGGGGAGAACAAGCTTTGTACAATAGGCTTTGGCACTTGGGAATGCCAAGACGCTGATGGACTCGTTTTTGTGGATTACTCTCCTGCAGTGTTCATACCGCTAGTGGAGTGGCTGCGGGAGCTGCGAGATGCAGAGCCAGGACAGACGGTTTACGTGCAGGTGCTGCAAGAGAAGAGAACGGCATGGATCCGTATGGTGAACGCCTTGTCCTTTCCAAAGCACCTCCTCCGGAAGGCGGGCATCAATGCTCATGAGCTCTTGTGCATGGGCTATTCCGTGGGATGCGCACGTGACTTCGAATTCACAGCTGAGGAGCTTATCCTTGCAGGGGCTCAGGCTGCGGGAATCCGCGAGATTGTTAAGCCTGAGGAGCTGCCAATCATCTTACGGCATGTGGCGGAGACGCATGGCACATCTTTGACTGCAACAGGTCTATGTCAATTCCTGGCGCGAAGTGGGTTCGACGCAGAAGAGCTAGAGGCCGCAGGAATCAAGGAGTCACCGCCGCCATCACCATTACCTCTCTTTGGTGATCCCGCTGGCAATGGCGGCCTCTTCGGCGAAGCCAGCGGCAGGACTTCCCTCTTCGGCGAAGCCAGCGGCAGCACTTCCCTCTTCAGCGAAGCCAGCGGTGGGACTTCCCTCTTCGGTCCTCCCGTTGTTCGGTTCAAAATGCCGGCTGCCGATCTCCACGCTTCAATCGATGGCGGTTCCGCCTCTGGCGTAGACGGAGTTTCGACCTTTCTCGCCTGTGGTGCTGGCAGCTCTGCTTGAACGATGGCAATCCTTACCCCCCAAGAGGAACAGCGCGAGGACGCCGAATGGCATCAAAGGATGTCGGGCGCGTGAGCGAAGTGAAAAGATGCCTGCGAGGAGACCGCTTCTTTGGTGCTGGGAGATGCGTAAGCCGGAGCCAGTCGCATAAAGAAATTCCACATGCGTGCAGCACCTTGGGATGGTTGATGGATGTTGTATGTATAATTGACATGTATGGCATTGTATGGCAAACGAAGAGGCATGTAATTGTCTCCTGACAGGTGTCGTTCTAGAAGCGCTGGCCCGACTTTGCAAGAGGTTGAACTGACTTTACTTGTTTCCGTTTCATTGCTGTGCTCCGCCCAGAGCCCCACACTGTTCCATAGCAGGCCCCTCATCTCAGCAGTCACCGAATGATTCGCTCACCTTCTGACCCGGAATAGGTCGCCTGGCGCACCTAACATTCAAGCTCAAGGCCGTGCAGTTCAAGAATCCCAGCACTAGGCAGGCTTTTTCAGCAAGATGTCGCATGGGCCGGGGGGAGGCAAAAACTGAGAGAAAGAGGGGAGACACCAGAGGAAGATTGAATAAGTTGATCCTATTTGGATAAGTTGGTGGGTCCCGCCATGGGCGTATTTGGCCGGCCGGGAAAAGGAAGCCCGCCATATGATCCATGAAAACAGTGCACGCACGTACAGAAAGTTAATATCTATATTTACATATACATATTACGCGTTGTGTTTCATTCGAGCGGCGGCCTGTTGCCCGCAATTTGACAGTGGTGGGGAGAGGGGCATTATTCTTGAATATTTTTGAACATGTGCACTGTGCCACACACGTAGAAGGTTTTGCGGAATGGACTTCTTTCTTGGAAAGTTCGCGGAAACTTTGTATCTTACCACTATAAACTGACTTTCCCTTCTGCGCATACCCGCGGAAGCAAAACTTGTAAAGCGTACGCCGCGGAAGGACGCGGAAACAAACGATGAAAAACATACCGCGGAAGCCCGCTGAAGGAACCCTGCTGGCCTGCGGTCAATATGCGGAAGCGTCCACGGAAGCTTTTCAGGGGAATAAAAACCACCACTCATTTATGCGCACACGTAAACGCACCTTTGACGTAGGTCCACATGCGCATGTTTAAAACGTTTGGCCCGTATCCCGGTCCCAACTCAGCGTTTGCTTGTCCGACGACAAGGTCCGCCAAGGTCAGCTGCAGTTGCGCTCTAAAAAGGGGATCTCGTTCTTTCGGCCCCCAACATGTTGTTTGGCCCACACACCACACGGTAACATTGTAACATGGAGGTCAAACAAAAGGGTTGGGTCGGAAACGCTGGGTCCCTTGAGTTGCAAGGAGTCGTATCTGTTACTTTGCCCTCACCCATTCGGGGTTGGAAAGGTCCGCATAGGGGCTTGGACAAGGGAGGAAGTTGCCCGATATGAATCCAAACAGACCCATTTCCTGAGTCAAAGGGGGGAAAGTGAGAAACCCAAGTTGGTTTCTTGGACTGAGGCGTTCCGCCAGGGGGGTGAGCCATCAGACCAATGGGAGCGAGGCGGTTCCTTGTTAGCGTGTAGAACAGACAACTAAGCTTATGATTTTCAACCCCCCTCAACCCCCCCCTAAAAACCCTTCTCAACCCCTCATTAAAACTAAACTTGTGACCCCCCCAAGCTTTTTAGAGGCCACATGTCGCGAGGCATTTTGTGAGTCTCCATGGCACCTTCGGAAGGATTTGTTTCGGGGCGGCCTTACCCCTGTGGGAAAAAAACAAAAACAAAACAAAAGCCACCTGGAGGCTTTGGCTTGGGTCCATCTCCCTTTAGTTTCAAAAGCAGCAATTGGATCGGGTATTTTCATATATTTGCCTTCACGAAGTACGAGTCTCTCTTGTAAGTTAGAAGTACAATCCCACACTTGTAAAGGTTTCAGTCAGAATCCCAGGGTTCTGACCTTTGAAACCGTTGAGTCGGGTCAGATGGGGTTGGGGACTGGTAAACCGGCCTCCCTTGGAACCAAAAGCCATAGCAATCGGGTTGCCATTGCAACCCGCGGTGACTGTTGGTGACTCAGGAACCATTGTTTGACCATGAAAGATCATAACCCCCCCATGGCTCCCGTTGCTATGGCTTTAAAACATTATTTTTTGTTGGAGGGGCCTGAAAAGGGGAAGCGCGCTTTGATTATGTGGGTTAAAACCCTCATCCTTTGGGAAGAAACGTTTCTGGGTGGTCCCGGAACTTCTGTGGTCCTTTTCTTGAGACGTCAATGGGATCGCCTGAAGCAGTGTGGCATGCCGAGCCTCAGGTATGGCGAGCTTGGGCGCCTACAAATTCTCACGTCTACTGGGACGTGCCTGACGTGTGAGGAGGGACCTGGGGCAGGCAGCTGTGGCAAGGTGTAACCGGTAGAGACCCCTTCATGTGGGACTGGTCCCTTTTGACCCGCTTTCAACCCTGCTTGTTTCATCTTGTTTCATTTGTTGCCTTGCTGGTGCGTGTCAAACCCACAGATGGACGGGCCACGATAGCCTTCCTCCTATGGCGGCTTGTTGAAGAGTTCAAGATTTCTGAATTATACCTTACCACCTGAAGAAGAAGAGAAGACTGGAGCGGATGGGAGGCACAGCTCACATGTCTAGCCGAATTGGTTGCGCCCCTCTGAAGAGTCGGTCGATACCCCCAGTGCAGTTCGAGCTGATTCTGGAAGGCCTCATTGCATGCCATGATTGACACCTGAGCAGTGGACAATATTAAAACCGTTGTGGCAGTGTTTGGGCGGGCCCCTATCGATTCGTAATGTTATTGTTGAGTATTCACCTGGCTGCTTGGGGCTGGGGTGGTTATTGCCATAGGCCTCATGACCGTAATTGTTTCTTGGCCACACCTCTGAAAGCCAAAGCTCGTGCGCACAAAAAGATCACTTGAGCCTTTGTGTGGGCTTGCTTGAGCTGGCAATCGAGACCAATGGCAATGTAAGAGACCATTTGAGAATGGCTCATGCGATCCTTGTGCCTGAAGTGTTCTTCACGTGATTACTGGCTCGAACATGGCCACAACCATCACAAGCAGACGAGCTGTTGCCGTCAGTTTGTCGCGGGTTTGCCGGACGTCTGCGCATGTACACCAGGACGCAAGCATTCACGAAACCCAATAATTACTGGCCAGCCACCCAGCTGTTCAGAATCAGCATATTATTGGGTCACTCATGATCTTTTGAACAGCCATTAGACGACAAGGGCCATCTTTTTCAAGAAGGGGTATTGCTCGGGGCAAAACGAGCTCACCCATCAAGGTTACTTCCCTGGATTCCTTGTTTCAAGTTTGTGTTTTTGTTGGTAATTTGTCCAGATGCTATGTTTCCTGGACGTTTTCTTCACACTCACAGTATGCTGCGCGCATTGCGACATCCCCTTCCAGCTACTTTTTCTGTTGGCCAGGAGAAAAGTGGGGGGGAAAGTCTGATGTCAGTTGTGGACACAATGAATGTTGACTCCACCATTATTCACCCCAAGACAACGACCGGCATCCCCCATATTCACCTGCCTAGGCTATGATCAACCAACCACGTCAAACATATGTCCCCCACCCATTGTATCATTGTATTTGATATGTGTTGTTCATGTTCCAACAGTTCTGGGTGCCACACATCCCTTCATTATCCCCAAAGGAAACCGGAACGGGGATCTCATCTCTGTTTGGCAACCACTCCCCTGCCATACTTTGGCAGGATTCCTCGGTTTGCAGTTCACCCAACGAGCCGGAGAGCCAGGAGCGGGGGCTCGGATTTTCATCGTGGAGTTCTGGTTACGGATGCTCTACATATAACCAATGCGGTTTTGGGTGAAAAGTATTTACCCAGGGAATCAAATGGGTACACGTAATCCACGAAGTACCCAAAGAACCCAATCACACAACTCAGGGAAGTTGTGGCTGGGACCAGGAAGTGGGGCGTGACAAAGTAGTTGGATTGAATGGTGAAGGAAAACAAGTAGCAAAGGGAGACCTCAATCAAGCCCAGGTAGACCTGCCAACCAGCCAGGTACCCCCTACACCCAGAAAGCAGCAGCCCCGAGGAACTTTTCCTGGAGGATGAAGCTGTCCGCCGATGTATGGCGCCTGCACGCAGATTCAGGTTTTACCTGCACGGGAGATAAAAGTCTTGAGCCAGGCAGCGCGATTCGCGCATGCCTGTGAGGAAATGACACGTGAACAAAACACACCCCCCTCATCCGACAACTGTGCAAGAGAGAGGATGCATGAACAGTTGAGTTCACGACGAATGAGACCAAACAAACGTTAAAATACGGACAGCGGTGCGCCTAAACGGCATCACCCGCGCCCCACTTAAAATCCCACCACCACCCCGAATTAACAGGGCAACGGGATTTTCTGTCGAGTGGGCCACATGACCGTACAGTAACGAGTGAAAGGAATCAAGCATTGATCCCTCTTCTGCCATTCACGTGTGGGACATAGGCCGAATGGGGAGAGGGACCCTGTCCGGGTCACCGTGCCTCCCATGGGCTGGACCAGGATGACGTGTTGGTGTCAACGTTGAAACTTGGAGGTTGAAACGTGAAACGAAAAGAGATGAGACAAAGACTACGGCCAGCTCAGCACTGTATGTGCGAGCAAGGCCTCACCGAAGAGCTTCAAGAGGGATACCACCGGCGCGCACAGCAGCGGTCCAGAAGGGACAAGAAGACCATGCATCAGCGGTACAGGAAGAAGCAGTACATCACGGCGGCGGCGGTGCTTGAAAAGGTAAATCGCCGCGCCACGTCAGCTGACCTCTATGTGAAGAGCAGCTCTAGCCCTGAACGGGCGAGCGCGAGAAATGTAGGTCGGCTAGTGGCCGTGACTGGCTGGCCTGTACGGCCGCCTATCACGAGGTGGGTCATCGTACCGTCGATCACGTCGGTCCGGGCCTCGCGAGTCGGGAGGACCCGACTGCATACGGCGATCGTCAGGTCGACGATCACGCTGATCGCGAGGGCGATCACGAGGAGCGCCAACAGGACCTGCACGGTCCCGGTGGTCATCTCGATCGCCGCCTCTTCGACGGTCACGAACGTCCCGTGGAGGTTGGTGGCGCGAACCTTCATGGCCGCGGCCACGGTCAGCGCCTTCGCGCTCGTCAGGCCGATCATCATGTCGATGCCTATCATCGGGTCTGGGACCTCGACCCCTCCCTTTTCCGCGCCTACCCTGGCCCTTGCCTCCACGGCGGGCATCGCGCTCAGGGGATGGATCACGATGCACATGACGGTCTCCCTGTCCGTGCCGGGCGCCGTGCGCCGTCCTAGACCGATCTTCAGCACCACGACCGTCTCCGCGTTGCGTCATGGATGGAACACCTGGGGGAAGTTCCCACTCGTCATCGTCGTCCGGCATCCGGGGAGTCCGAATTTCTGCCGCTGTGGGCATTGCTGCCGGTGGAGGGGACTGCTCTCTGGCTGGCCGAGCGTGCTCAGCCGAGCGCTGCTTGGTCACAGCAGGCTCTCCAGAGAAGGGATCCTTCTGCTCGAAGAATCGCCGAGGGCGACTGGCGCCCTGGCCAGCGGTGCCCGTGTCCTGTGCAGTGGCGCCGTCTCCAGGCTTGGGTGCCGCCTTTGACTTCGAAGATGGCTGACCCTCTGACGGGATGTGCATTGCGTCCCAGCCAGATTCAGGTGCAGGGACCCGCCCATGCTCGGTACGCCTCGCCTTTGGCTTATCGTCCTCAACCTCGCGTTCGGATTCCGTGCCAGGAACTTTTGTGTGAACTGCGCGGTCATCCGGCTCAGCGAATGGATCAACCTCAGCCTGAACGGCGGGGGTGATGTTTGGTCGAGGGATAGCAGGAACTGGGATCGGAGGCGGCGGTGGTGGCGGTGGAGGTGGTGCCTCCTCATCCTTAGGAGCTAAAGGTGCACTGTGTGACGGTGGGAGGGGAGGAAGGGGCGACTGCACGTCACCACTCAGATGTCCGCGAAATGCGTCTCCGGCCGAAGGTGAGGGTAGTGAATCAGGTGGCCCAGGGGGCGGGGGTAGTGGAACTTCATCTTCCTCCTTCTCAGCCATTGATTCGTCCCCTTCGTCGCCCATTGTGTCTTGCCCATCATCGTGCTCCGAGGCCGATTCTTCCTCTTCTTCATCAGACCGAAGTAGCCCTTCCTCTCCAGTGCTGTGGCTTCCTCGGGCGGCCCCGTAGGGATCCTTCTCAACGTCCTCAGCGGCGACCAGCTTCACACCTGTACGGCGGAATCTCTGGGGAGCCCGGTGACGTGGGCGATGCCTCTTGGGAGGAGGAGATGGAAGGTTGAGCCGCGCAACATCATCGAGGGTAGGAGGACGCTCGGAGAGGTCGACATCGTACGCCACTCGATCGGTGGTGTACACATATTCATCCATCGCCAGCTCATCCCCGAGATCGATGGCCTCCCCACGATCGATCCTGTCCTGAAGCCTGTCCATGGCCCTTCGCAGGCGGACGGCCGGATCAAAGCCCTCACTTCTCATGATGGCTTGGTTGATCCCAACATGTTCTGCAAGGCGATGCACTTGATCCTTGAAATCCTTGCCCGTAACATCAGCCGGAAGGATGGGAGACAGGTGCCCCGTCCGCAAACCGGCGAGGTGTGCTTCAGTGATGTAGTAGGACGTGTAGAGCCCGCTTTTGACAGGGTTGAAATTGGCTGTTGTTAGGCGGCGGCCCCACTCGGGGGCGTACCCCTCGTGTTGCTCGAGAAAGTCACTCACGGTACTGCCATTGAATGCCACACCGCGCCCGATAACACACTTCGCGACCCAATCCTCCATGGACTGGTCAACGGTGAACCGGTATTTCACGTGGTCTACCTCCTCAGCGATGTTCTCGCATAGTTTCTTAATCACCAACAGGGGGTCAGCCTTGTCAAGGTGCTTGGGGGGGCGCATTCCGTTAACCAGCATCGACATCGCCTCAATGGCGGGAGACTGGGAGTACAGTGCAGGCCCGATGGACTTGGCGTCGTGATCGGTCCAGAGAAGGGGTTCAGCTCTGATGTACCTGCCTACCCAACGGGGAATGATCCCTTCCAGACGTCCCGAGCCGACTCCACGTGGCAGGACCCGCTCATAGAAGATGGGCAGATAGCATGAGACGCACAGGTGGGCGCCCACCGGGTTCTGCGCCATGCACCGATGGCATGGTGCCGAGTTAACCAAGCGGACGTGCTCGATCTTTGTGGCATTCGGGTCGGACTTCATTTCCTGGTAGCATGCACGTGAGTTTTCAGGCAAAGTGCCGACGAATGCAGGGCTGTATGTCCATGGTCGGAGGTACACGATGGTGTGATCATCTTTCATGTGAACTGCACGCCAATATCCGATGGCGACGTTCTCGCGTGACGCGAATGTGCCTTGCCTAGTGACATGCATGTCGCCGTTCTCGAGCGCAAAATGCCTCGCATCGATCGCCACGACTGTATACCGTGGATCGGATCGCTGACGGCGACCAGAGGTGATAATGTCCGTCACGTCATTGGGAACATCCTTGTCAAAGAAGCTCGCGGGGCATTCACCGTGATTGCACATGGATAGGTACTCATCCGGACGGGAGGGCAGCATCTCAATGAGTGCCCGACCGCGTCGCAGAATTGCCCCGCGCTCCATAAAGAACCGGTAGTCACTTAGGGGAATCACCATGTACAGGGTCTTGGGCACCAGCTTAGCGCTGATGGGAAGACATACAGGACTGTCATACAACGTGAATTGATACCGTTCGCGGAAGGATTGGTAATCAGAGTCAGCACCAATCTCCAACGATCTCAGGGCGGCGATGCGCGCAGAACCAGGAATGTATTCCTGGGCTTCGTTGCGGAGGACGGTGATGATGACTTCGAAAAAGCCGATCCCCTCCTTCATGAAGGCGGCCAAAATGATGCGTGTCATGTGTTCATCTTGCTCAAGACTGGTGCCGAAGAAGTGATAGAGAAGCTTGGTGAGATGACGAATGGCCATCACATTGCCTTGGCCACCCGCGAGAGCCTTCTCTAGCTCCGGGTCAGGTACAGCACCGGTTTTCCCCGGCTGTCTGGCCTTGCCCTTCATGATGTCGCGGATCTCGGCACATGTCCTCCGCAGAGAGCAGTAGGGATTCTTGGGTAGGTGAGTCATCAGATGTCGAAGGGTAATGGCGTCGGCCTTCCAGTCCTCAGCATTCTTAAGAGGCCCATGCCCATCCAACTCAACAACATCACCCTCGAGGTCAGCCTCAAATGGAGAAGCGTCGTCGGGAGACGCAGGGACGTCCGAGACTTCATGTCTCGGAGCAATAGGATCGCCCTCAACGGGCATCTCTTCAGGAAGAGCGAGAGGAGCAGGAACTGCTGGAATATCATCGTGCACAGCGTCAGGTGGGGAACCAAAACAGCAGCGAGAGACAGGGAGATACGGAACGTTATTCACAACGTCAAGCACGATTTCCCGCCCATTAGGTCCACGTAGAACAGGTAGGTCACCCGCGGGCCAGCTGAATGAGTAGCCTTGTTCCATGCACCGTTTGCCGATAGAGATAAGGGAGGGAGTGTTGCTCATGACGTGAGCGTCAACGACTTCCTCGATGTCGGTCATGTCAGCGGTGATACTACCGAGCGTGGTGGCAGTACCGTTCGCAGTCTGGAGCGAATGGGATCGTCCAATTTTCCGGATCATGGTCCGTTCGGAAGAACTCAGCTCGTTGAGGCCGATGAGGTCAATAGGACAGCCAGTGTCAGCGAGCCAACGAATAGATCTCTCTTGACCAGGTGCGGATGGCAGTGATGACATCCTTGAAGCTCGAATCATGAAACGCCTACGGATAGGATTGGATTCGAGGAAATCACCCTCCTGATCAAGGGCGACTTGCTCCTGCAAAGAGGCGGCGCGTAGAATGGCCTTCTCGGTATGCCGCGCTATGGTGGTCTTATTCGCATCTTTGAACTCGCCACGGTGCGTATATCCAGGATTACGACTACGTTGGGGCACGTGTCTAACCTCCTTCATGGGGTTGTCAGCATCAACGATGAGATCCTCGACGAAAGGAGAGTCGATTATTCGAAGTTCCCTTATCTGTTGGTGAG
Organism: Effrenium voratum; assembly: GCA_963377175.1. NCBI lineage: Eukaryota > Dinophyceae > Suessiales > Symbiodiniaceae > Effrenium > Effrenium voratum. The sequence continues at coordinate 158,240 of CAUJNA010003433.1, forward strand.
GGTCAGCCACAATGGGTGCAGCTGAATGCCATGCGTCGAGCTTGGACTCATCAGAATAGTACCAAAACGTAGTCCTGATATCTTTGAATCCACCGATAGGAGAGAAAAGGGATGATCGACGATTAAACTCGCAGATGGGAAGATCCTGAATGATGCGATCTTCACTGATCAGTTCAGTCCTTCGCCACACCAACCATTTCCGATCTGGACCGCCGCCGGTTGTGCCTTGATACATACAGGCATTTTTGTCGGTTCGTGACCAGATTGAGGCGTCTTCTGGTGGTGCAAATCGAATCTCTTGATCGTGAGGGGAGCTCGAGCTGACCTGCATGGTGTTGCCAATTGCCGGACAAGCGACAAGATCAAAGAGGGAGACCTGTGGGTGACGGCCCGCCCCTCTCAGAAATGCTCGTCAACTCCCGGGGCAGGACTGTCAAGACGAGGTCCATGTCGGTTTGCTCGTTGTTCTTCATGTTGATCAAGGGCGGGAGCACTTGGCTTCGGAGGAAGGGGAACAACATCAGGAGGAGGCTTGACGTGCTTGTAGCTGCATTTGACCTTGGTACACTTACCATATTTAAGCCATTCCTGACAGTATCCGGGATAAATAAGATCAGGATCGATCTTGGGAGACTTGGGCTTATCGGTAGTGTGCGCAAACTTGCATTCGGTTCCCCGATTGCATACACCTTTCTCCCAGTCATAACATATGCCGGGGGCGGCAGGCGAACCGTTGTTGGAGCGATCCCTACTTGTATCGCGCCTATCACGGCTACTGCGTCTCGGGTCGTCGGATCTCCTGCCTTCGCGGCTGGATCTTCTCGGCCGACCCTCCCTTCCAGGGGAATCGCGTTTGGGCCTACCGTCACGGTTGTCAAGGTGCTTGTCATCCCCAAAAGGAGATGGCCTCCGAACGCCTGGCGCAGCAGCATTCCTATGCGGGGATTGACTGTTGTTGTCCTCAACGTTGTGACGTGTACGCCATCGAAAACCATTGCGAGCCGCTTTCATGATCCATTCATAGTTCTGGACCTCTGTGTGTCTATCCCAATGCTGTATGTCGGGTAGAAGGCACGGTGAGTGTCTGACTTGCTCGAAGAAAATGTGTTGTAATACAGTAGGATCTATGGGAGCAGTTATGCCGCCAAGGTAGCCCTCCCATTTGTCGAGGTATTTCTCGAGTTGCGGTTCTCCAGAACCGGCACTTCGATTGAGGGTAAGGCGGAAAAGCTCATTCGTGCGAATGGATTGACTACCGACCTCGTCAGGGCGCAGATAGTCAACCAAACACCAGAGTATCTGCCTGCTCTTCAGCCTTGTTCCCCGTTTTACCTGGGCTTCCTCAGTCAATCGGGCGATGCGCGAAGTGACGGGCTTGGACATGATGCACTTCCTCAGGGCAGTGTTGAACGCATTGTCAAGAGTGGGATAGAGGCAATCGCCATCAAGATCTTCAATGCACTTCGCATTTTCGACACTCATGACCCAATCCATGGCGTATTGAGAATCGTAGCTGAAAGCATTGCTGACGATCTCCCGAACGTTGGTTATCCAATCACGTAGCTCATGTGGACTTGGCTCCTTGGGTAAGTCAACCGGGGCACATTTACTCGCCGCAGGCGGGAGGCTACTCATCATAGGACGAACGGCCTGACCAAACACGTTGGGAGGAAGAGTGCGATCCCTTCCAATTGAAAGGGCACAAGAGGCGCAGTATCCGAAGTGAGAGGGACAACATGCCTCGCACATAGAGGCTCTACACATTTCGCACGTGGCAAAAGCTGGAGCCTGGCCGGGAACATTAGACTTGACGATGATGTTGCATCGATCACAGGTTCGCTCCTCAATGGAGGACCTTCGGGTATCTGCACGACCAAGGCAAGAAGGGTCAGCACTCGGATGGATGTGAGCTCCAAGACCAGGAGGATGACCAACGTCGGCGCGCCCAACGACTCCTCTTGAAGTGCTACGTAGTAGCAGAGATTGAGGATCACGGTATTCAGCGGTGCCAGGTTCGTATCTGCCTCTTATCACTCCCTGCGATACGCCATGTTCAACATGACCAGTGAGGACAGAGTTGAGCTTTGCACTGTAGTGATCCTCGCGTGGCGCGGAAGTGCCAGAGCGACCGATGACCGGCGACGACATAGCTCTACTAGGCATAGGGCCAGCGGAGCATCCGGTATATCCGCCGCCACCGTCATGGTTGGGGCGAGGTGTGGTGTTCCCGGCGTCGTTCCTACCATCGGCAGGTCTGGAACCGGGTTCCGGTTTCCCGTCATGTTGATGGCCGCCTCTGAAAGGGTTCTGATCTTGATCACCAGGATTGTAGCTTGGACCACGATGCTTGGGCTTACCTTCACGGTTAGACCGCAAGCATCCTAGGCATACAGGAGAAATAGCGTTAGAAGCCCCCGCCTCGCTCAGAGAAGCAAGATGTGAGTTACAGTAGTCATCATGACACACCGTACATTTTTGCAGGCCATGTCTCCCCCCTTTTCCCCTACAAGTGCGACACCGAGGAAGGAGGTCACTACACTCAGTGCAAACTGAGCAGTCATGATCGTAACATTCATTGCAAACGGATTTGCTACATTTCCTGCATGGAAACCGAGGCTCGCGGTGAGGTCGATCATGTGCCCTTTCAAGAGGGCATCGTTCCCTTGGGGGTGGAGCTGAACCAGCACCTCGTGTTGTGGGAGCGGCAGCGGTGATCGGCGATCCAAAATTGGGGACGGAAGGAGTACACGGTGGAGTAGTAGCAGGAGGGACGGGGACAGGTGACATGGTACGCCGAGGTACAAATGACGGCGGGCCCGATGACATTCCCTGAGAGGAAGGTACGGTATCACCGGATTTCTCCCACGTGTCCATGCCAGTAGCCAATGAAATTCCGGCACAGGCCGAAGACGAGGCTCGTAGCTGGTGATCGCCCCGAATCTCATCAATGATGAAGTGCAGCTCGTTCAACCTGAGAGCCATCTTCATGACGTGCTCTTTGGTCTCCCTTACTGTCTTCGAATCCTCGGAGTCTTTCAGCAACTTCATGTGCTTAGCGAGGATTATTACATTCTGCTTCAACTCGTCGTATCGCTTAGACTGAGTAGCAAGGCGACTTGCGACCCCATCACCAAACTTCTTCATTTCGGTCTGAGAGACAAGCCGTTGTACGTATGATTCGATGTTTCCTCTCACAGACCGCTCATTGCTAAGGGTACCCTCCATAGCAATAACGCTCCGAGAATTAGCTTCAATATCATCCTTCATTTTACCAATCTCGGCTTCGAGCTGGCCTATGTCGGAAAACTTCAACAGCTGCACCTTCATGTTTTCGAGAGTTTCCGCTTGCTCTCTGAGCTGTGAAGCAGAGATGAGGACAGCCTTTGACTTCTCGTCATATGTCTTCAACTTCTCGTCAACGTGCAACCGCATCTTGTCTCTCCAGGAATCGATTTCTCTGAACTTGCCTTCATGGCGTTCAAATGTGCGGGCAACAGCATCGAAAGAAACTTCGACCTTCTTCTCAAAGGCATCAAGGCGTTCCTTAATGGAACGTACTTCATGCACGCATTCCTTGACGTTTTCCTTGCAGCCCGCAATCTCAGCACTGCACCTGCCGATTTCATCCTTGCAGCCCTTTATCTCGTCTCGAATGGAGATGAGCAAGTGCTCCATTGCAGAAGGACCATCACCCTGATATCCAGCTCCCGATGATTGAGGTCCACTAGAAGTAGAAGCCGGAAGGACGCTCTCTTCAACATGTCGTCCAGGTGCCACTCCTTGTCGAAGGGCATCAGGAGGAGTGCCGATGTTGAAAAACTTTGCGGCATAACCTTCATAGTTGTTGCCACCCTTGGGTCGCTGGACATTTATCTTATTGCTGCGCGTCCGATCCTCGGTAGGCCTGATATTGCGGTTCCTAGGCGTCTGCATCACAGACTCATCATCATTGTCCTTCTCAGACATTGGCGCATTTGAGCTTAGGCCCGAGCCCCCTGAGAGAATGGGGATGTCAACTGGCTCGGATGGTAAGGGAGGACGAGATCTCATTCGGAGGGCAGCTTCACGCTTCTCCGCCGATTCCGAGCTCCTCTTTACCGATCTAGAGTCAAGCTCCATGTCGCAAGGGTGCGATCCAGCCTCGATCCTCCCGCTCAGTTCGGGTTGTGCAAGGTCAAGGTGTGGAACCGGAACATTCAGCTTGGGAGATAGGATTTTGGATACCCTACTGGGTGGAAGCGAGACAGTTCTCCTCTCAATTGAAGGATCATGAATATCTTCATCAGGGTTGCCTGGAACAGTTTCATCATCAGCTACGCCCTTGATGGGCGGCTGATGAAACGGAATGTCCATTGGATTGAGAGGAACACGCCCATCAGCGAGGTCTTCCTGTCCGGAGGCAATGCTGATGTGGGAATCTTGTGTCTCCTCGACATCAATGACGATGGGCCCAGACTCCGCTCGGGTCCTTGGACCATGTAGAATTCCGCCCAGGGCGGAACCGAGTCCATCATGATGATGCAAGCCAGCTGAATGCGGCCCGCACTTCGAAGGTTGTTGAAAGGGCGGTTGATCTCTGTCCTCGATGGCTGGGTTACCTGATGTGGATGTGAAGATTCCTGCATGCATTGATTCAGTGACATCAGGAAAATCCTCAATTGGGTCTTCATCAAGGTTATCAGGATTATCAAATGCCTCGTGAGGAAACTGCGAGATTGCCGAAAACTCGGGAATACCGCTTTGTGAAATGGGAGCACTCCAGTCAGCCTCATACAATGAAGCAAAATCAAGACCCGCGATTTCCATGGGGTTCCCAACCTCGGCGACGATCTGACTGAGATTGGCGGGAGTTCCTTGAATTCCCATGCCGATTATCTGGTCAACCTGATCCCATGTAAGGGACCAAGGTTGATCAGATTGAGTCTGACAGGGCTGGCGGAGGTCCTCATCACTTGCCTGAACGGCCTCAAACGGTAGAGTCGTGGAGATGGACCTCACGTCCTGATTTGGTGGAACCACATCCTCTGCACGAGGGGTTCCGTCCTCAATTTGAAGAACAGCAGGATGAAGTGGAACATCTCCGTCATCATCAAAAACGACCTGGGAGAGGATCCACTCGTCATTAACCACTCCGGGGTGTGGTTCTGCGGCCGTCATCGGAGGAAGAGGCCATAGTCGACCTGAACGGTCAACAGTGGCGGGTTGGCGCGCGAGGCGCTGGACGGGGTCTTCGCTTTCTGCGAACCCAGGTCCACGATGAGAAGCTCCAGAAGAAGTCATTGAAGACGTAGAGGAGCAAAAGGCGGGTCACGACCCGCAACCGGGCCACCAGCCACAGCTGAATGCTGTTTACGGCTGATAACCTGCGGTTTTGGGTGAAAAGTATTTACCCAGGGAATCAAATGGGTACACGTAATCCACGAAGTACCCAAAGAACCCAATCACACAACTCAGGGAAGTTGTGGCTGGGACCAGGAAGTGGGGCGTGACAAAGTAGTTGGATTGAATGGTGAAGGAAAACAAGTAGCAAAGGGAGACCTCAATCAAGCCCAGGTAGACCTGCCAACCAGCCAGGTACCCCCTACACCCAGAAAGCAGCAGCCCCGAGGAACTTTTCCTGGAGGATGAAGCTGTCCGCCGATGTATGGCGCCTGCACGCAGATTCAGGTTTTACCTGCACGGGAGATAAAAGTCTTGAGCCAGGCAGCGCGATTCGCGCATGCCTGTGAGGAAATGACACGTGAACAAAACACAGAATTAATTAAGTTAGCGATACAATATATCAAAAATAAAAATGTAAATATTAATATACATGGGGAAAAAGAAAAACAAAAAGAATAAGACAGAATCAACTGTTTCTTCAACAGATGGAGACAGTGAAGAAGTTATTAATAAAACGGCAGTTGTTGAGTTTGCTTGTCCTATGTGTAAAAAGATGTTGGAAATGAAGAATGAATTAGAAATATCAAAGAAAGGGAACTGCAAATGCAGTTGTATACCAGTTGGTTTTAAAATAAGTAAATCAGATAAAAAAAATGAATATTGATAAATCCAAAGACGGTGTTATAAATTTAGAAACAGACGTCCATAATATTGCTATACGCTTTGGGAGGGGAGTTACTCCATCCGATAATGGAGAAAATGAAACACAGGAAACTATACGTGAAATGATGAAAAAATAATAGTTAAAATTATTTGTATTATTATTTATAATGCAAGATGTTATAAATAATATTATTAAATTCATTGATGTAAAAGAATTGAAATTAAATAATTTTATTGAAGCATATAACGAAAATGATATATTAATTCATTTTGTTAATGACTTTAGAAATAGTAAAATTGATTTTAACATGTTTTATAATTCTATTAATTATGTTGATTTATTTGAACAATCGGATTTAAAATTTTATTGTAAAATAATATATTCATATACTTTAAGATTTATTGCTAATTATGATAATAAAAATGCTATTCAGTTTTATGAAATTACATTGAGAAAAATGAATAATATTTACAAGAATAGTAACATTAATGTTGTTAATGTGTTTGAATGTATTAAATGTTTAATAATTTATATTACAGATAATATTGAAAAGTTTCATAAATATTCAAAATTTAGAAAAACTATCATTTGTAATTTAATTGGTAAATTGAATAATCATTTAACGAGTTACACAATAACTAATTTTGAATTGACTTATAATGATATATGATTTTGTAAAATAAAAAGTTTAGTTTTAAAAGTTTTATTTTATAATATAATATATATTTACATGGACGAAGGATTAGAAAAGATTGTTAAAAAACTGAATAAGGTTTTAGAACAGAATAAGAATATTTTAGAAATCTTACAAGAAATGGAAAAGAAGAACCCATTCACAAACAGTTATCAAAGTAAAGAAGTAGATAGAACCAGTGGCGAATATAAAAATAAAAGAAATATTTATTTAAACAAACTTAATAACAAAGAAATTAAAGAACCAAAGTCTTCCACTATGACATTTTATCAAATTGACTATGATGAAGATACAGGGGTTTATTCATAATATATAAACACTTAATGACAAAACAACATACAAAAATAGAATATGACAAGGAACTGACACTTTATGTTTAATCATTAACTAACAAAATTTCGTGTCTCAAAAGCGGTTTGTTTATTTCTGCTACTTTGTAAGTTTTATTGCCCATAATATCATATTCAATTTTATCAATATTGAATATTTTATTAGACCATTTAGGGTTATACTCCTTTCTGTCGGTGTAATTGCCCCTTTTCTTTTGGAACACTTTGACCTTATCATTTACTACTATTCTTGGATATTTTCTTTTGTTCTTTTCTCTCAGATTGAGATTGACTTTTACATTTATTTCATTGTCGTCCTTGTGTGCTTCAGACGGTGTCATCCTTGTTGATGAGTGTGATGTGCTGTTATACTGTTTCAATGCTGGCGTTAGGGCGTCGGTCCATTTCATGTTGTTAAACCTAACTCTATCGTGAATTTTGTTTTTCATCGTTCTAATAAAACGCTCGGCTACATTTGCGTGGGTCTTCGTGACGATGTGGTTTATTCCTTCACTGTTGAAGAAATCCTGAACTTGATTTTTAGTTGCAAGCGCGCCATCGTCATCTGTATAGACCCCAAGGGGGTAACCCATAATTTTGAAACTTTCCTGAAGTGCCTTTAGAACACTAGCACCATCACGATTGAACATCGGAACAACATGTGCCAGTTTACTGAAAATGTCAATGGTTACCAACGCATACATTGGAGTGTCCTTATCCTTAACAAGTGGCGTCATATACATTATGTCACATTGGTACTCCCATCTAGAAAACGGCGCGGTATAGGAATTAGTGCCTCTATAATTTTTGATTTGTTTATTTGGTTGTTTCTTTAAGAAAGACTTAACATCCTCTAGTGTTATTGTTGGGTCTTCTTCCTTTGCCTTTTTATGTGTTGCTTGAATACTACCATATCCAGTATCCAGATTGTAATAAACATTACTTATAACCTCGTCTTTTGTTAATCTTCTTGCCATTATATTATTAATTAGAAAGAAATTGTTTTAAACAAATGATAAGTAAAGATAATTATGGAGAATCGTTATAAAAATGGCAAGATTTACAAAATAACCGATAATGGTTATAACAAATGTTATATAGGAAGCACATGCGAGACGTTAAGTCAAAGAATGTCACGACATAGATTTAAATATAACCATTACTTGAAAACTGGTAAAAAGGAAACGAACATTGTTTTAGTGTTTGACGAGTATGGTGTTGAAAATTGTAAGATTGAACTGATAGAGGAATTTCCGAGTGATAGTAAATCAATGCTTCAAAGACAAGAAGGCATTCATATCAGGAACAATGACTGTGTCAATAAAAAGATAGAAGGAAGAACACATAAAGAATACCGTGAGGACAATAAGGAAAGACTAAGTCAAAAAGGCAAAGAATGGTATGAACATAATAAGGAATACTGTGCTGAAAGGGCAAGAACAAAACGAGAATTATTTAATGACGAAGTAAATGAACAAGCGCGGAAAAGTTATTACAAACACCAAGACGAAATAAATGAAAGAAGAAGAGACCAATACCAAGAAAAGAAAGAAGAAGTAAATGAAAGAAGAAGAGAACTATATGATGCAAGTAAAACTACGTTGAATGAAAAAAGAAAAGAAACAGTTGAATGTGAGTGTGGGTCAATTACAAGAAAAGCAGATATGAGCAAACATATTAAAACTAAAAAACATCAGGAATGGTTAAAGCAAAATCAACCAGAACCCGAACCCCTCAACATAAAATAAAAACTACTTAAAGAAATATTAACTTATTATATTAAGTGAAAATATGACTGAAATAAGATTAGAGGACTTGAATTTAGAAAATGTCGGAGCGATTGCCGACTTATCAAACTGGACACCATCAGACGAAGAAGATGATGATAATGACAGTTATAGAAAGGAATTAGAAGAAGAGTCGAACAAAATAAAGGATTTCATCAAGAGACGCCCTTTGCCACCAGTTGATGAAAACGAAGAATTCTGGAAAGATGTTATTAACAGGTTTAGGGATAATAGCGGATTAAACTTGATGACAATATACTCATTTGTTAGGTTTGACATCATGAAAGAAATGTATGAAAACCTAACAGATGAAGTCATCATAAAAGACTGTGGTAAAAAGTTAAACCGAGATGGACAGTTTAATGCTATGATTATTAATCACTATATCTTATCGGGAGCGATACGGAAACTAAACATAGAAGACAGTCTAGTAGATGGTCAGATGCGAATTATTGAATTCTGGTGGGATGGAATAGGTGGATGGAAAGCGTGAGTGATTTAGTTTAATGATATTATTCTATTATAATATGACTAAACAATGTAAACTTTTATAACCTTTAATTATACTGTAATTTTAACCTATAACAAAATTTCAATGACAACACATATATCAAAACAAATACACCACCAACACCCCAGAACTTGATAACTACTAAAAGGGCCAACTCTTTCAAATGAAAAAAATGTCGGCCCCCAGAAAATCCACCCCTAACACCCTACAACAAAATATAGGATGAAATCAAACAAGGGTGTTAAAACATTGGATAACAACATTTGACCCAATAACCCCAACACTCCTCCCTCTTCACCCCAGGGCCCCTACTTTCTCCATTTTTTTTGGGGGGGGGGGGGGGGCGTAGCGAAAGTGACGGATTGCAGAACCTTATGCCGCATGAAGTTGCGAGAGTGAAATTTGTGCAGGGTGTTTAAACCAGAAAAATCCATAGTTTGAGCCACCAAACTCCCAAACTGCCTTTGGTTTCCGGCCAGGGTATGGTTCAAACAAATTTGTTGCCCAACCCTGTTTGTGTGTGTGTGTACCCTTTCTAGATGACATACGGCCAAAGCAGATCCTCATCGATCTCTCCACGGACCTCACGAGATGAATCGACGTTCTCCATGTCAAGGCTTGGTGTGTTGTTCTGTGTCTCTTTGTTTGCTTGCTTGCCCGCTTGCTTTCGTTCTCTCTTTCTGTTTTCTGTTCAGTATTTGTTTGGATGGTTGTGTTGTGCTTTGCTGTGGTATGCTGTGCTTGGTTGTGTCATCCCATGCTGTGTAAGTGCACTATGTGGTTTGGCATTGTCGTACTGTTATCAAGTATGACTAATATAAAGAGGCAAACAAAACACCTGATTGCCCTATGCTCATGATCTTATCATATGTTTAATGTTACCCTACTCCATTCTATGTCAGCCCGTGTGCCTGGTTTGTTTCTTCCTGTGTTGCAGGCTGCTTTTTGAGTTTCTTTTTTTGTTTTTTTTTTCGGGTCTCGTGTCCAGCTCCCGGCATCCATTTTGAGGGGTGTTTTCGTGCAAGGCATTTCCCTGGGTTCATTCATGGAGTCCCCCGGAAGAAATCCCAAACAGGTGTGGGTTAGTTTGGTTAAAAATAGATGGCACTGGTTTAGATGGGGCGTCTTCCATTTACCAGGGCCGTCGATTTTTCCAAAGGCCACCTATGTGTGTTACTGTAGAGGTAAATCCACAAAGGAAGTTTGACAACACAACATGTTCACGGCTCTAAACGGTGGGTTAAAGGGAACCCCCCCCCAGACATATGTTTTGAGAAGCCCTCCACATGTGGCCCCCTTTTCTGGCCCTAGCTTCCCTCAGAGACACTTGGCCTTCCGCTCTGCGGCGATGGCCTAAACTGCTGGAAACTCGGTGAATGGGGTCCACACGCGCTTACTGGTGCTTGTGCCGGAACTATCTGGGTATGTGTTTGTGTGTGTGTGTGTGTTTGTGTGTGTGTGTGTTTACAGGGTACCCTGCTCAGGTTGGTCTCAGGGGAACCCAACAGGACAAACACCACCCAGAGGGGTCGCCCTATTTTGACACATACCCATTTCCCCGAACCATTATGCAGGCTCAAGCTGTTGCGCTGCTTCAAACCAGATGTCCTTATGAAGCCTATAGGGTTTGCTTTCTAAGCCCCTTTGCAGGTACTAGTAAATAAAGACACCACTCGAAGCGGGCTTCTACACGAATAGAAAGTCTCCGTTTATGTTCAAACAACTTCTGGAAGTTTGCGTTGTCAAATTATAAGAAGCTGACCGATTCGGGGGTAAAATGAGCGAACACCCACAAGTTGAATCCCCCCTGTGGGGATGCCCCAAGGTTTCCGGTATGGGATTCCTTGTTTCCGGCTCGCAAATGTCCGCTGGTTCGAGGAGTATCAGGTCCAGGCTGCCTGTTCGAGCAAGTTCGTCTTCGGCAAGAAGTTTAGCTCCCCGGTTTTGAAGCGCAGTCATGGACCGCCAATTTGGGCTATAGAGGATAAGCTTTTCCACAGAATATGTCTTATGTTCCCCTGTGTTAAAGGGAATCGATCACTGACATATCCGTTAAGCCTCTAAGCCCAGGCAGGTGATATCCCATAGCTTTCTTTAGATCCCTCAGGACTGGAGGGCCCCTACTCCTTGGCTCCTTTGAGTAGCAGAGGTCGTTAATTCTGAATGTTAGCGGAGGTCCCTCAAAAGAAAGAATATTGTCCGCGGGATAGGCTTCATCCGTCCTTCTTATGCACCACCCCCCCCCCCCCAACAACTATTTGTTTTTTTGGGGTGGGGGAAACGGATGTCATATATATATATATATATGAGAGTCGTCCGAAAGGTCCTTGTATTGCAATATGAAGGGGAAGACCTTTTGGTCTTAGTGTTGACCTCCGCGAAAGTTCCGCGAAAGGGTCCGCGAAAGTTATTTTTTGTTCGCGAAAGTTTTGCGTAACGGTCATGTTTTAAGTCAATGACGCAGTTCGATACCCTGCTTGGCCGGAAGACTACCGGAAGATTAGCGGAAGACTACTGGAAGACTACGGGAAGACTACCAGAAGACTACCCGAAGACTACCGGAAGACTGCCGGAAGACTACGGGAGGACTACCGGAAGACTACCGCAGGATTACTGGAAGACTGCAGGAAGATTACCGGAAGACTCCGGGAAGACTACCGGAAGATTACTGGGAGACTACCGGAAGACTACGATCAGAAGACGACTGGATGACATACCAGAACACTACCGGAAAACTGCCGGGAGACTACCGGAAGATTACCGGAAGACTACCGGAAGACTACTGACTACCAAAAGCGCAAAAGGCTACGGGAAGAAGACTACCATGCGTGCGTGTGCTCTTTGTCAAGAGCTCTGCGCTCTGAAGCCTGGGTGGTTTTTCGCGAAAGTTCCGCGAAAGTTCCGCGAAAGATCCGCGAAAGTCGCGCCTCGATTGCAAAGGGGAAGTACTTTCTGAGCGCCGCTTTATTCAGTGTACAGACTAACTTTGTAAAACGCAAGTTGAGCCTTTCCAGCCGGAGCTGTGGAAGTGCATGTCGTGTACTGGCTTGGTGCTGTCCCTTTTCAGGCGCCCCTTCGGTTCATAGCAAAGGCAAGTTCTTGGGCAACAGCTTGTGAAGGAAAGACCCTGTTTCCTTTGGGACTTACTTGTTTATTTCAGGGATGTTGCAGAAATAGGCCCGCGAAAGTTCCGCGAAAGGGTCCGCGAAAGTTAAATTTTTTTTCGCGAAGATGGCGGTTTCCGGGAACAGGAATTTCAGACAACAGCCATATATATATATATATCCTTTGTATGGTGGCATATGGTGGCTATATAGTGGCCGTACACCGTTTTCAGCCTGCCCCGGCAGTGAGTGGTCTAGGGGGTAGTGGAAACCATCTTGGACAGTCTTTGTTATTGTCCAGGCTTCTTGCTCGGAGTTTGCCATTTGCCATTGAGCACAAGGTTGGCAGTAGCCGGCGGACATGAGGCAATAAAATTCTATTCATAGGTGTCTCTTTGAGGTCGTTTGGTTCTAATCATTTAAATTTAATGGTCACCCCTGATTAGTAAAGGGCCCCGCCCCTTTCAAGGTCGAGAATGTTTGGACAAGCCCGCAAAACGGAGATTCTTGGAGGAGCCCCCTGATTAATCTGGAGCCCCTTCAGTCCTCGTCCTTTTACTTCTGGCCCCTTCCCAGCAAATTGAACTGGAAATAGGAACCTGGAGAATCTCTTCGGTCCTTGCCTTCTTGGCCCCTTCTGGGCAATAGGACTTTACATGGCAACATCAGTTTGTTGGTTTGAGCCCAAAAGGGCCCTATCGCAGGGGGGGTGTGTTCTGTTAATGAGGGGGGCTGGCCTTCAAGGGGGGTCGCCTTTGTGAGCTTGAAAACCTTGTCATGTTAAACAAGCTTTAGTACGAAGAATGCATTTTGGGGGAAGCACATTTATTTTGGAAAGTTTGAGGGGTTTAATGGTGGCTTAGTATTGGTGGGTTTAAGCGCGCATTCAGCAAATACTAAGCAAAAAGGAAAGCCGCTTTTCTACCAGTTGTTTGGCTTGGGGGCCGCAAGTGGGGTACCTGTATTTGTGGATTGGGTAGATGTTTGTTTGGGCAAAACCTTGTTGGCCCTTTACTTCATTTAGTATTGGGGAAGCACAAGGGGAACCTTTAATCGGTTTACTAATCGCGGGCTGACATTACCAGTGCCATCTTTCTGATTGCGGTCACCTTTGGTTCTGGTGACAAGGAACTGGATGGACAAACTGTGAGCTGATCGATTCAGGGATAAAACGAGCTCAAACAGACATTTGATTTGTTAAGGTGCTGAACCGTTTGGATTAGCCCAACAGGCCACCAAGACTGAGCCGCATACCTTGTGTGGCATATTCCCGACGTGACTTTAGTGTCCAGCGGTTTGTGCGGAGTGTGTCCGTTTCCATCTCCAAGGACTGGACGTTGCTTAAAGCGGCAACGGTCACTGCGACTGTTGAAAGGTAGGAACATGGGTCCGTAGCTTTGGTCTGGGTGCCAAACAGGGGGAGTACTACAGGTTGCAACCCGAATATGGTGTCCAACGTCTCAGGCACCGTACGCCCGTACGCCCGACCGTTTATCTCAGGTTGGAAGGTCCATGCAGATTCCAATGCCAGTGACATTGTCGCCGCTTGGAATTGTTGCTGTGGGATTTTTTTTCGTGACGTGCGCTAAGCGGATTTTGCAGCCGAAAACGCGAAAACGGGAAAACCGCGAAAACCGCGAAAACCGCGAAAACGCGAAAACCGCGAAAAATCGCGAAAACCGCGAAAACGCGAAAACCGCGAAAACGGGAAAACCGCGAAAACCGCGAAAACTGGAAAATCGCGAAAACCGCGAAAACGGGAAAACCGCGAAAACCGCGAAAACCGCGAAAACCGCGAAAACCGCGAAAACCGCGAAAACGGGAAAACCGCGAAAACCGCGAAAACGGGAAAATCGCGAAAACCGCGAAAACGCGAAGACAGCGAAACGCAAACACGGGAGAACGGTGAAATGGCGCAAGCTTCATTCAAGAAAAAAGGCGAAAGCCACGAGAGCCAGCAACGGAGTTTTCAGGTTTTCTTGGTTTTCTCGGTTTTCTCGGTTTTCTCGGTTTTCCGGTTTTCTCGGTTTTCTCGGTTTTCCGGTTTTCTCGGTTTTCTCGGTTTTCTCGGTTTTCCGGTTTTCCGGTTTTCTCGGTTTTCCGGTTTTCTCGGTTTTCTCGGTTTTCCGTTTCTCGGCTTTCTCGGTTATCTCGGTTTTCTTGGTTTTCTCGGTTTTCCGGTGTTCTCGGTTTTCTCAGTTTTCCGGTTTTCTCGCGCGAATTTTGCGCTATCGTATCCTGTAATATCCTATCATGTCCTACCTTACCCCGTGTTAGCCTATCTGAACATGTCTTATCCTATCGTATCCCATCATAGCCTATCTTATCCTATCTATCTATATATCTAGTTATACATATATCTATTTATATATATATATTATCCTATACTATCCGTGATTATCTTATCATATCCTGCCTTGCGCTGTCTTATCATGTTTTATCATGTATTGTCCTGTCTTCTCCTATCTTACCCTAGCGTAGCCTACCTTATCTTTTGTGTCTGTCTATCTATCTACCTATCTACCTATCTACCTATCTATCGTATCTATCCTATCTAGATGTCATATCTATAAAAGCGTTCCTATCTGTCCTATTTAACTCATCGTATCTATCTTATCTAGGTTATCCATCTTAGCTATCTGATAAGCCTTATACGTCTATCATATCGATCATACCGATCATATACTATTTACCGTATCTATCTTGCCTACCTTATCCTATCTTATGATATACTATCCTAACTCATCCTATCTTATCCTACCTTATCCTAGCTTATCCTAGCTTGTCCTATATTATCCTATATTGCCCTATCTTTCCCATGTTGGCCTATCTTGCCGTGTCTTATCCTATCTTAGCCTATCTTATCCTATGCATCTATCCACCTATCTATCTATATACCTACCTATCTCTCTATCGTATCCTATCTTATCCTATCTTATCCTACCTCATCCTGTCTCATCCCATCTAACCCCATCTTATCCTATCATAGCCTACCTTATCCTATCTTATCCTATCTTACCGTACCGATCCGATCTTATCCCATCGTATCCTCTCTTATCCTGTCTTACCCCCTGTTATCATACCTTATCTTGCACTTGTCTATATGTTCCTATCGTATCCTATCCTTTCTATGTATCTATCCATCGATCTATCTACCAACCTGACCACCTACCTAGCTATCACATCTATCCTATCTCTCCTATCGTTCCTATCTGTCCCATCATATCTACCATATCTATTTTGTCCTATCTTATCTATCTCATCTATCTTATGTGTCATATCTATCGTATCTGCCTTATCTACATGACCTACCTTGTCTTTTCTTATAATAGATTATACTGTATTAACCTATCTTAACTTGTCGTACCCTGTTTTATCTAACCGTATCCCATCGTGTCCTAGCCTATCCCATGTTATCCTATCTTAGCCTGTCTTACCCTATCTTATCATATCTTATATATCTTTCCCATCTGTCCTATCTATCCCATCATGTATAGCTTTTCTATCGTGTCTATCCTGTCTATGTGATTTATCTTATGCCTTATCTGCCTTATCTGCCTTATCTACCTTATCTACCTTGCCTACCTTTACAGCATCCTGTCTTAGCCTACCATAATTTATCTTACCCTACCTTATGCTATCTTATCAGGTCTTGTCCTGTCTTATCCTAACCTACCCCATGTTAGCCTATCTTACCGTGTCTTATCCTACCTTATCCTAGCCTAGCCTATCTTATCCTATGTGTAGATCTATCTCTCTCTAGTTATCTATCTATCTATCTCTATATATATATATATATGGAATCTTAGTTTAGCCTACATATGGAATCCTAGGTTAGCCGATTTTATCCTATCATGTCCTGCCTTATGCTGTCTTATCCTATCTTATCCTAGCTTCCCCTATCTTATCCTATCGAATCCTACCTTATCCTATCGAATCTTATCTTATCCTATGTATCTATCTATCTATCTATCTACCTACCTATATATCTATCCAGCTATCTGTCTAACCTACACACCTACCTAGCGATCTATCCTATCTATCCAATCGATCATATCTAGCCTGTCTATCCAATCTATCATATCTATCCTATCTATCATATCTGTTCTATCTTTCCTAGTTGTCCTATCTATCTCATCGTATCTATCTTACTACCTTCTTCTATCTTATCTACCTGATCAATCATATATGCTTTATCTACCTTGTCTGTCATGTCTACCATATCTATACTATCTGCCTTATTTGAGATACCTAACTTATCTTATCTTATCATGCCTTGTCCTGTCTTATCTTATCTTAACCTATCTTATCCTATCTTATCCTGTCGTATCCTATCTTATCCTGTCTTATCCTATCTTATCCTATCTCATCCCATGTTGGCCTATATTGCCATGCTAAGTGCTGTGTATCTATCAATCTATCGATCTATATTTATCTTATCTCTATGACCGCTGGGGCTCAAAACGCAAGTCCATGAAGCATACTAACAACGGAAACTTGCAGCGAGCACTTGCGAAAACCGCGAAATCCGCAAAAAAACACGAAAAGCGCGAAAACGCGAAAACCGCGAAAACCACGAAAACTGCGAAAACCGCGAAAACCGCGAAAACCGCGAAAACGCGAAAACCGCGAAAACGGGAAAACGGGAAAACGCGAAAACCGCGAAAACCGCGAAAACGCGAAAATCGCGAAAACCGCGACAACGCGAAGACCGCGAAACGCAAACACGCGAGAACGGTGAAATGGCGCAAGCTTCAAAAACAAAGGCGAAAGCCACGAGAGCCAGCAACGGAGTTTTCATGTTTTCTCGGTTTTCTCGGTTTTCTCGGTTTTCTCGGTTTTCTCGGTTTTCCGGTTTTCTCGGTTTTCTCGGTTTTCTCGGTTTTCTCGGTTTTCTCGGTTTTCTCGGTTTTCTTGGTTTTCCGGTTTTCTCGGTTTTCTCGGTTTTCCGGTTTTCTCGGTTTTCCGGTTTTCTCGGTTTTCCGGTTTTCTCGGTTTTCTCGGTTTTCCGGTTTTCTCGCGCGAATCCGGTTAGCTCCACGTCGCTCAAAACAATTGCTTAGCATGCTTGCCCTGGTTGTTCAAGCCTCCTATAGTGGTTCTTTTTTGGAAACTTCCGCCACCGCCTTGCGCGGTACTACTTGTACAGAATTACATTAGGTCGGTGGCGAACGACCCCCTCCCAGAATACCGCACAGGGTAATCCATGATTACGGACAGTTGCATCTGCCGCCACGATTTCAGCCTCTGGGGTTGAGTGACTAACACATGACTGCCGCTTGCTGTTGCCGACCAACGGGAATCGAGTATGTTTCCCGTGCAGGTTAACCTGACAACCTGAGGTCGACCGAAGAGAGTCCGCACAGCCCGAAAAATCAGCATCTGCATACATGGCCACTTGAACCTGATCCAATGGATCACCGACCCACCCGATCATCTTTTTCTTCTTGGACCAATTGACGTAACACATCAAATGATGCAGACGTTTGTCGTCCTCCTTGCTCCACTTTGTCACGTGACGTGCTAGTGAGTTGATTGGGCGAAGCAAGTCGAACCTTGCTAAGCGTGCCGCGTAAAGCAATTTCATGAGCACACTAGCCGCATGTGGTGCTAACTCTCCCTGCACGAGTGGCGACGTCTCCGACTCGGCCGCTCCGTCTGGAGTGAACGGAACATCAGGATTAAACGTATGCTTGCACCAGGTGCATTCGACCTGTTTACCATCGGTATAAGGCCGTCTTGCAGGGTGATCCTTCGCATCCTCCGGAAGCGATGGCGTCTTGGCATCCTTCAACTTGACATGACTTCCCACGATGTCCCGATACTTTTGCACAGACATTTCGAGAAATTCCTCCATGTCATAGGTCACCGTATTGACAGATGTACCACCCAAATTGGCAGTCCCTTTGATTTGATTGCATCCCAAGTATAGACCCAGACCAGTTTCGGGCTCGATCTCCAGCTTGGTCCGAAGAAGATTCCATCCCTTCGATAAATTACCTTTAGGTCCTGCCATTTTGAAATCATCCACATAGACCACGAGCAGCAGGTTGAGTTCCTTGTGAACGTATACGGATGGCCATTCCGCACCCACAGGTTCAAATCCCACTCCCGTAACTCCTTTGTGGCAATGTTCTTCCCAGAACGTCCCAGCATCAGGGTGGCCATACAATGCTTTCACCATTCTGACGCACGGTCTCTTGAATTTGTCCCAGCTGCCATCTTCTGGCCAACCTTCCCTGGGTAACTCCACCCATAGGGCCGGCCCCTCGATGTAGGCCTGGATATATGCCTGTATGGCGTCGGCAACTTGTACCTCCCATCCTTCTACGCATCCAAGGAAGTCCGCCCAACGCGATGCTGCGAAAGTCGCCGGACTGTTGCCTAGATCATGAAATATAGCGTCAGCCATGTCCTGATCCTTGACTTGATTGCCCAACAGAACCACCCGGTACTTGAATTTCCTTCTCGGATCGTCCGCAGGCAGTTGTTCGTTCTTTTCCACCATTATGCCATGGACTCTGGCGAAATGAACGATTTCTTCCAGACGACGAGCCTCCGCTCGTACATCATCATATTCTCTGACATTTTTCATGTCGAAAACAAATTGTTTATGCAGACCAGCCCATTCCTTGCGTATAGCCTCTATGGCCTTGGGGTTTGATAACATCTCCTTCTTACCCACTGGCCTAGAAACCATGGCGTTGTGGAAACGTGGAAACTTCTCCCGTAGTCGTTCTCTATGGACATGGGTGCACGGTACACATGGCATCTTTGGAGTTCCGTCCTCCCAACTGTTGGGTTCCAAGTCCTCGATTGTGTCAACGTCGATCATGCCGACATAATCCTCCCATGCATCATCCTCGTCTTCATACCTTGCGCACGAAGCTGCATGAAGTTGTGGATTCTCTCTCCACTATAACCATACCATGAGTCGCCCATCTCCTTCGATGACGACCCTTTTGATTTCTTCGAGATCATCCAACACACTCGAGTCAGTACCCAGTGTTCGCATTGTAAGGATTCTGTCGAACTCCGGAAGGCTCAGCACCACTTTGGTGTCATTCAGTTTCGCCTTCCTTACCAGTTTCCGCCATTGTTTCGGTTCCGTGCAGGACCACCTCTCAATAGGTTTCCTGATCCAGTCCCCAGTGCCCCATTTGTCTTCAATCACTCGGAAACCAACTTCATCACGGATGTTCCTGTCTTGAGCACTGTCTACCTTCTGTATGCTCCTTAGAACTGTTCTCCGTAGTCTTTTGGCATCTTTGGCGCGTTGTCTGGCCGCAGCCGCATCTTTATCGTCTTCCGTTTTCTTGGCCTTCTTCTTTGCCTTCTTGGCTTTCTTCTCGGCCTTGGCGATGCGCCTTTCCAGTCCCTCTTTGAGGTCCCTCTCGACTTCTGCAGACACATATTCCCACATCTTCCTGTCAACGTGAGACATTTTCTTCCATTCTTCAGGAGATACGGTCGACGGCCTAGTGGTCTTGCACGCTCTCCGGCCATCGATTCCGACCTCATAAGCTACTCCTCTGACGTCCAGCTTGACCCTTCTGCCATCGTCGTCAACGTAGACTATCCCGTCTCCTGACTTTCCCTTGCTAACATGATCCAATTCATCCGGCGGCTTGGGTGGCTTGTCATCAGCGAATCTGTACCACAGATAGGTATCGATCGAAACTTCTTCCCCACCTCGAATCACTGTTCTGTAGTGGTCTTCCCCTTTGATGGGATCTGTGGATATGCAATCGAGTACTTCCGCCGTCTCAGCGTCGATTGTTGTCCGACCTACCACGTCTTTCCATCTGGGTCCTCCTCTGGCATTTGACGTCTGAAACACGACTGCCTTGGGGTCCCTCCGACTCCAACGCATGTACCCTGGTTCCAGACCTGCAGGCATTGGGATTTCTCCCTTCGCCCCTTTGTGCATAACCTTCTTGCTCTCGGGAGTCTTCCCATCCGAATTGGTGGGTGGTTCGGCTTTCTTCTCCTTCTCCGTTGCATCAACATCCGCGACGGTATCGTCAATGCCGAACTTTTCCTTCACTTCCTTCGACCGATCCTTAGAACTTCCACCTCCGCCATGTGGTCCATCCCCACCCGGATCATCATCATCACCGTCCCCGCCATCATCGTCGTCCCCAGTTATGTCCTGAAGGGCTTCTCGAGTCTCTCTCTCCCAGGAAGCATCTATCAACTCCTGGAGATCCCCGTTGACCTTCTCATATGTGTTCTTGAGTGGAAAGCTGAGTGGACAAACCATCACAACCTTGTCCACTATATGAGGTTTCCGGAGACTCATCAGAACAGTTTTGCATCCCGCGGTCAGATCGGCATCCAGAAATTTGTCGAGTTCCCACACGAGCATCTTGCCACTCCACCTCATCCCACTCTCGAGTTCATATCCCGCGAATACGCCCCTCATTGAACGCGGCGCAAACTTGTGAGTGTCGTCTCTTGTAGGTGAGGGTTTGAAATGGACATATGCTCCAAGCGGTATACTCTTCCCGCCGAAGTGGTCGCCGTGCATGTGGAACCATGCACTCTCACCGTCGACCAACTCCACGTTCAGCAAATGGCAGGTTGACGTTAGTGCGAAAGACCAGTAGCATGGAGGCAACCCTGCAGCAAGTAAACAGGTACTGACCTGATCAACCACATAGAGATTGTTTCTCTCAGCCAATTAGTTGTTCCTGGGCCTACCAGGTAAGGAATGATCAAAGGTGATTCCAAGTTGTTGACACGCACTCGTGAATTGAGGCGCATAATCCGCATACGCCACTTTGACCTTCCTCCTGCCCATGAACTCCTTCATGCACCTGACTACCTCCTCCGCTGACTGCTCAGAGGTAGGATATGCCATCCGCACTCCAGAATAGACGTCTCGTACCACAAATACATTGGTATCCGTCTCGGTTCCCAACCGGCCCACTCTCTCAGGCGTGAGATAATCGAACGTCACCAGGTCCCCCCATTTCTTCAGCTTTTGGCTGAAAGCTCCCCGCTTGGTCTTGAAGTGCCTCATTTTCGCCCTGACGCACGAATCACAATAGGGATTTGCATATCGGTGGGTAACCATGTGTTCCAACGTATTGGCTTCGTGCTTGAGTGTCCCTTTCTTCCTCTTCACACCCCTTCCAGCTTCAACATCGACTTCTATCTCATCTTCGTCGCTGCCTCCACCTTCGTCTCTTTCATCACCCATATCCTCATCACCTCCTCCGGGATCATCTGCTGGAAGCGCGATGGGATCGTTTCCCGAAGCCGACATACGGTCATCAGGGCCTTCACCCACCGACTCACTAGGATACGTGATAGCACCCAGAGCAGACAATGTGAGCGCGCCCAACGGCTCATGCTCCGTGTCATCATTGGTCACGAGGTACGGGATGTGATCTTTCACCCTTAGGCGAATGACCATCTTTTGATCATCGAACATGACAGGTTCTTCTCCGGGCATCCACAGAAAACCATAGCCATTATCGCTGCACCTCTTTCCGATCGAGAGTACTGATGGTGACTCCTCCATAACGTAAGGGGAAATGGTGTCCTTGACTTCGTCTATCACTAAGTCCACCTTCTGATCTGTGTCGGTTACACCATTCGCCGTCATAAACGTCATGGATTCCGAGCTCATTCTCGGATTAAGTCCCAACTTCTCTACCATCTTCTGTCCAATCAAGTCGTGTCCGCAACCGGTATCCATAAGCCATTTGATCTTCCTGGGCTTACCGGATTTGACCACCATCGCGATTGCATGTTGGGTCTCTCTCATGGACTCGAAGTCACCAATCACAGGATCATCCCCTTTCTTCCTTGCCCTATCCACGAAATCTATCTTCTCGAGATTGTCACCAATCAGCTTCAGCTCCATCGTGTAATCATCGGACAATGGAATGTGGATAGATGTCTGAGAGTTGCGGAGATGATTCTCCCATAATTCTCCCGATTTCGCAGCCCTGATCGCAGCAATAATGCTTTCCTGGTACTGGTCTTCTTTGGCTTCCTCGGTGCTGACTCCCGTCTTTCCATGATCATCACTATAATACCTCTCAGGAAACTCTTGACTGCCGATATCGCCATCATCGTACTCCACCCAATCCTGGAATGTCACGCTCTTCGCGTGTTTCCCTTTCTTCTTTGGGAAATATAGCCGGGCCTTTGGTGGCGCAGGTGCGCACTCAGTCTCAGCATCGCTGTCGATGTCCTCCCAACTGCAACATGACTCCGCTTCACTCTCGGAATCCTCCCATATGGAAGTGGTAGCTATTACCGGCATGGCCTTCGCCTTCTTCTTCTTCTTCTTCTTCCCCTTCTCAGATCCGGCCTCACTCTCCGCATCCGAATCCTTCTCTGCCGGTGCCGAGCTCTTCGGGTGCTTGAACTTGCAGTCCTGCCCCTTCTTGCAAGTCCCCTTCTTCCAGAAAGAACATATTCCATCACCCTTGGAACGATCTCCAGCGGGTGAACTGCTCCGCTTTGGACCCTGCTCAAATTTCTTCTTCCATTCATCGGTGTAGGTGCTCTTCTGATGACTATATTTGCACTCAACTCCTTTCGTACACTTTCCACGGTAGAAGTGGAATTGGCACGGTATGTTCTTGGCGCCCCCAGGGGATTGATCTCTTGATCTGGATGGAGATCTCCCTCGAGGTTTGGCTTTGTCCTTCGGTTTCTTCTTGTCCGGGAGAACCGGTGCCGAGTCCTTAGGATCCTTCGCTTCAGTCTTCGCCTTTGGTTTCGGCTTGGGCTTCTCCTTCGTAGACGGAAGGGCATTGCCTAACCTGTGGTCCTTGAGAGATTTCTCCTTGTTCTCCCAGTTCTTCTCCTCCTTGTCGGCCTTGACCCGTCTCTCTATCATGTCGAGCAAGTACGAATGGGTTTTGTTGACATTGTCCCGTTCCATGTGCTCGTAGAGTTTGAGGTCCAATTCCAATTCTTTCGAGTTCCCTTTGAGCTTGCGGTACAAAGTATCACGAAGTTCTTCCTCATGTGGGACAGACTCTGGTTTGATCCCTGCAATGATGTCCAGCCATCGTTGCTTGAACTCTCCCATCTTCTTGTCACCCGGATAGCTCAACTTATACAGGTGTTCCACCCCGAAGACGAGGTCGAGGTCATAGGTCCGGAAGCTTTCCAACACCATGAAAATCATCTGCCTCCCTTTGATGCCCTTACCTTGTTTAATAAGTTTCGTAATCAGTTGTTGAACTTCCAGTGCCACTTCAGACGCCACATCTCCAGCCGCCTTGATCATCTTCTCCATGCTGATGACCAATTTACTGTCGACGCCAGAGAATCTTGCCCCTCCACTATCGGACAAAGATTCCACAGAAGCACTTGGGCTGAAGGCCTCTGCCAGCCATGCTGACCATGCCTCGCTATCAGGGTCACCGCAGCCAGCAAGAACATTTGAAAGAAGTTTGCCTTTCCACATGTCCAGTTGATCGATCTTCGGCCACGAGGGTACACTGATTGTCTCTGCTTCCTTCCTCGTCACCTTTGTCTCGGTGATGGTGTCCGAGGACGATCCTGGCTTCGCATGAGTGGGAGATACCTTAGGTGAACCGCTTCTTGATCGTGGTGCAATCCCGGGTGGTGGTGCAATTGTATTACCAAAATTCGGTAGTGCGCTGGATTGCTCCCCTACGAGCTCATCGTACCTCTCGGTCACATCATCCAATTCATCACGCAATTGATTCCTCTCACCACGGAGGCGAGTACAAGTATTCCGCAATTCTTCGTTCTCCTCCTCTTTTGATCGAGCATTGGACTCAGCATCTCGAGCCTCTTTCAGTGACTCCTTGGCCTCCTCTTCAAGCTTCCTTCCGCTCTCCTTCGCCGCCAAGCATTCAGCCTTCAATGTATCCATGCTCTTCTCGTATTGCCGTTCGCTGAACTGTTGTAGTGATGTGAATTGTTGCTTTAACGCATCATATTGCTTGTTCGACATGTTTTCACACCATTCCAATCTCTTCTTAGTTAGCTCAGCTTGTTCCTCGACCATTCCGAGAGGAGCGGACAGGCCGTCACCTTTCGTCCTGGCCTCGGTTAATTCGTCTCTCAATTTGAAGGCAAAAGCCTCCTCCTGCTCCAAACGAAGTCTCGTCAAGCCCACTTCCGCCTGAGCTCTCTGTTCCAAGTTGCTGATCTCGGATCGAGCCTCGTTGGCCACTTGTAGTCTCACAGCGTCCGCTTCCTGAACTGCCAACGACTCAGCAGACCTCGATAACTGTCGCACTTGCGCTCTCAACGCGTGAATTTGTGTGTCCTTGTTGTGCATAGCGTCATGATGAAACATTTCCGCATTGTTTTCCCTGATCTGCATGGATGATTCTTCATCTTCCAGACTTCTCCGGAGTTGTGCGATCGTATGATCCAACCTCGCTTTCTCTCCTCTGCCGAAGTTGACCTGCGATTTGTACTCCTCCGCTTGGCTGTTCATCTGGTGCCACGATGCTGAAACTTCGTTGTACTCCGTTTTATACCGCAATGATTCATTGTTCAAGTCCTGGGCCATGACCTCCAATTCTGAGATCCGTATCCCCCGGTCCTTGAAATGTTCACTTGCCAGGTTTTCTTCGTCTTTCATTCTTTCATAGACGTGTTTGACCTGGTTCTGAAGGGTGTGATTCATCCTCTCCAAATCCATTATCCGCTGAAGGCTCCCAGCCTCATCAGATTCAAGATGATTGAGAGTTGACTCCATCCTGGCACACTCCAATTTCAAAGCACGATTCTCGTCATACTCCAAAGCTGCTTCATGCATTTCTGTCTCAGTCTTCTTTTGGAATTTCCGCAACTCTTCATCGAGTTGTTGGTCCGCAGATTTCAGTTCGCTCGGAGACCCTCTCGGCGAAGATGATTTGTCCGCTTTCCTCGAGTTACGAAGTTGTACTCCATCATCCCCTCCATCTGACGGTGCTTTGGAGCGTGGTGGAGTTTTCGTCTCCATAGGCTGATCTGCGCCAGCGTCGCCGCTCCCTTGTCCAGCTGATTCTGGCGTTCCCTGGGACGATATTCCGGCCGCAGGGGCAGCCATCGATCCACTGAAAGTAATGGAGGATCTGCCATCTGACATTATCGCAATGAGTACTGCGCCTTATGGTAATTTTGGGAGTTGATGGGTATGGCGACGGGACAAACCCTGACGCCACCGATCACTCCGGTCTCACAACCGTGGGACAGACCCTACGGCTGATAACCTGAGGATCGAGGTTGTCCCGGCAAAACAGGATGTAATGCCCCGGTGAATAAAGGCAATGCCCCTAACACGTAAGTATTCGAGACCGCCCCAATCCACACGACTCGATATGGTTGTTCACTTTTGTCGCACAGGCCATCCAAAGTATGGTCTATACAAGCTTGAGCCATACAGCGTGTGTGTATTATATACACAATGCACGTAAGAACAAGGTTCTATTCACACTTTCTATAGTGGCTATATATATATATATGCTAACCCCCCCCCCCCAGGGCCCACCTTTTCTTTACAAATCAGTTAAAACATTGTCATTTTGAAAAAATGGGGAGGAGGTGATAACTACACATGCACATATATATATATGTATATATACTATGTACAACAAGTATAACATGTTGCAAACATGGTATGTGTAGATGTCATCTGCCTGCAGCCTTGTCATCAACAAACTGAGTCTTGTCAGTCCCTCTTTCCTTGGTCATGTCAGAAGATATTCTTTCTTTATTTTATCGTTCATTGTCTTTTTATTTCTATCTTATCTCTTGATAATTTCTATCTATCATTTCCTTTTCGTTATCTTGCTTTATTATTTATCTCTTTTACTTTCATAATCTCTTTATCTTTTCATGTTTATCTCTTCTTCTTATTAATTATTTCCTTTCTTTCATCCATTATTATTAACAAGAATTAATTGGTTATGAGATAGGATTAGAAATGCAAATAAAAGAGACGAATGAAAAAGGAATAGAAAGATAAAAAGAAGAGAAATAAAAAGATGAAAATAATATGAAGATAATAATTACTAAAAGCTGTGACAACAATGATAAAGAGAAAGGATAATTGAAAATCATAAGATTAGAACTAAAAAAAATAAATAAAAAGGAAAAGTAAAATAAAAGAAACAAATAATAATTTATGTCCTTCTCCTACAGTCAATTTCCTCTTCCTTGACCAGCCCTTATCTGTATCTTTCTTTATTAGGATTTACCTTTATCTGTCTCTTTGTCCTTATAAGAATAGAAATATATTCATCAGGAAATAGGATTATATCTCCAGAAAACCAGAACTTCTATAATATAAGCATTACATTGCATGGCTTTCTTATGATCTTCTTTTTAGTAATGCCTGGCTTGTTTGGAGGATTTGGAAATTATTTTGTACCTATCTTTCAAGGATCTCCAGAAGTGGTATATCCTAGAGTCAATAATTTTTCTATCATAATTCTTTTACTTTCATATCTTTTCCTAATCCTTTCTTTAATCTCATAATTTGGAGGTGGTACAGGATGGACATTATATCCACCATTATCCACTTCTTTTATGACTTTATCACCTTCAAGTACAGGAAATCTTATATTAGGATTATTAATCTCTGGTATATCTTCATGTCTTACATCTCTTAACTTTTGGACAACAATTCTAAATCTGAGATCTTATTATCTTATATTAAAGACTATCCCATTATTTCCTTTATCTTTCTTGATTACAGCTTTCATGCTTTTATTAACATTAATCTTAGGACTTGATTAATAAATCCACCCGGAATAATGACTTTTCTCGCCCCGGGCCAGAAAAAATCCAATACTTATTTTTAATTAGCCAATACATAGTTTAGTCTTGGTGCCCCAGTTGACACAAGAAATCCACCCGGAATAATAACTTTTCCGAGGCCAGAACTCCCAAAATTCGAATACTAGTTTTAATCTCCCCAATAATAATTGCAATTCAAACCCGGTGGCCAAGCAAACAAACACAAGGTTTCTTGGGCTCCAGCACTGCCTCCCCCACATCAAAGCAGCCCCCCTACAACTATGCTCCTGCACTTAAGACCTCCAATTATTTCTTGCCTTAAGCCATGTATGCAAACAAAGCCATAGCCAAACTAGAAAAGATTAATTAAGGTGCCTAAGTGGAAGCCTGCAACTTTCAAGAAAAACATTAGGCTAGATTTGGCAAATTGCTTACATGACTTTGTACTAGAACACTAGGAAAATCATTCCTGCATGATGATCTGCACAGCAGTGCTTGCAGATGGCTAGCCCCCCTACAATAATAAGGCCACCCCACAATTATTTCTTGCCTTAAGCCATGCATGCAAACAAAGCCATAGCCAAACTAGAAAAGATTAATTAAGGTGCCTAAGTGGAAGCCTGCCACTTTCAAGAAAAAACATTAGGCTAGATTTGGCAAGTTGCTTACTTAACTTTGTACTAGAACACTAGGAAAATCATTGCTGCATGATGATCTGCGCAGCAGTGCTTGCAAATGGCTGGCCCCCTTACAATAATAAGGCCACCCCACAACTATTTCTTGCCTTAAGCCATGCATGCAAACAAAGCCACAGCCAAACTAGCAAAGATTAATTAAGGTGTCCAAGTGAAGCCTGCAATTTTCAAGAAAAACCATAGGCCTAGATTTGGCAAATTGCTTACATAACTTTGTCGAAGGAAGTTTAGAAGTCTAACTTCCGACAATATCGACAATTCAAGCAGAGCAGTGCAGAGCGAGAGATAGAGAGAGAGAGAAGAAGAGAGAGCAGAAGAAGTAGCAGAGAGAAGCGATGAAGAAAGATGAAGCATGGTGTGCGAAATGTTAGAAAGGTCGCGAAATGCTGTATTTTTCAATGTTTTGAGCCTCCAGACGGCCCAGAAGTTACCTCGGTAAAGCGGCGGGTGCGGAGCCTTTGGTCGGAATTGCTGGCAAAAAATCGCACGCGGCCTGCGCGCGGTGAACATTTGCAAGTCAAAATCGTAAAAACACTACATTCCCGGCACACTTTTGGAAGATGCAACTTTCAAAACTCGCACGCGGCCTGCGCGCGGTGCACATTTGGAAGTCAAAATCGTAAAAACACTACATTCCCGGCACACTTTTGGAAGCTCCAACTTTCAAAAATCGCACGCGGCCTGCGCGCGGTGCACATTTGGAAGTCAAAATCGTAAAAACACTACATGCTCGGGCTACTTTTGGAAGCTCCAACTTTCAAAAATCGCACGCGGCCTGCGCGCGGTGCACATTTGGAAGTCAAAATCGTAAAAACACTACAGGGTCGGGCTACTTTTGGAAGCTCCAACTTTCAAAAATCGCACGCGGCCTGCGCGCGGTGCGCGTTTTTAAGATGCAATGTAGCTTGACAGCGGTAAAACGCATTGGAATGGCAACGCGCAAGGCTTTCATCTAACTTGGAAAAAATGCGTGGCGCCTGCGCGCGGTGCGCGTTTTTAAGATGCAATGTAGCTTGACAGTGGTAAAACGCATTGGAATGGCAACGCGCAAGGCTTTCATCCAATTTGGGAAAAATGCGTGGCGCTTGCGCGCGGCGCGCATTTCTAAGATGGAATGCAGCTTGGCAGTGGTAAAACGCATTGGAATGGCAACGCGCAAGGCATCCTAAGCTGCCCTGTTGAGTTAGTCGCGCTCTAGATAGATAGACAGACAGACAGACAGATAGATAGATAGATAGATAGAAAGCTGGAAAGATAGAGAGACAAGTAGATTTTTCGATAGATAGAGAGGTAGACATTTTCTTCCAGTTTTTGTCCGAGCGGTGGAATAATTGCCTGTGAAGACATGACCTGTTGATTTCTTTTGTGACCGTTTGGCCATGTTCGTCACAAACAAAACATGATTGGTTTTCAATTTGGCCCCAAACATGTTTGCCCTGGTTGTTCAAGCCTCCTATAGTGGTTCTTTTTTGGAAACTTCCGCCACCGCCTTGCGCGGTACTACTTGTACTACTTAATCAAGAGCAAAGATTACCTATCTTATCTGGTACACTTCTTTTAATGTTGGGTGATCTTCATTCTAATACACTTTTCTTTGATCCAATATTTGGAGGAGATCCTATATTCTATCAACATTTGTTTTGGTTTTTTGGACATCCAGAAGTTTACATCTTAATAATTCCTGCATTTGGGCCCTGTGCAGGTTTTGGTGATCTGAGGTCTGGTTTTTTGGGCCCTGTCGATGTTTCGAGGTCTCAAAGCTCCAAAACCTGCACAGGGCCCAAAAATCCTAAAAATCCAAAAGATCCAGAACCATTGCAGCTGGACTCCTGGCATTGGTTCTGGATCTTTTGGATTTTTAGGATTTTTGGGCCCTGTGCAGGTTTTGGTGATCTGAGGTCTGGTTTTTTGGGCCCTGTCGATGTTTCGAGGTCTCAAAGCTCCAAAACCTGCACAGGGCCCAAAAATCCTAAAAATCCAAAAGATCCAGAACCATTGCAGCTGGACTCCTGGCATTGGTTCTGGATCTTTTGGATTTTTGGGATTTTTGGGCCCTGCGCAGGTTTTGGTGATCTGAGGTCTGGTTTTTTGGGCCCTGTCGATGTTTCGAGGTCTCAAAGCTCCAAAACCTGCACAGGGCCCAAAAAACCAGACCTCAGATCACTAAAACCTGCACAGGGCCCAAAAATCCTAAAAATCCAAAAGATCCAGAACCATTGCAGCTGGACTCCTGGCATTGGTTCTGGATCTTTTGGATTTTTGGGATTTTTGGGCCCTGTGCAGGTTTTGGTGATCTGAGGTCTGGTTTTTTGGGCCCTGTCGATGTTTCGAGGTCTCAAAGCTCCAAAAACGCAATTTTTCCAATGTTTTTGCTTGGTTTCTATCAAAACCAACGCAAATACCAATGTTTCGTTGCAAGGTCATACTTGGATATGAAACCGGATTCTGGTTTCAATGTCTTCCTCTGTTATCACCAAGTAAAATAACATCTGTCATCACACTGCAAGTAGAAACCCTTTGAAAACACTGTAATTTACAGTGTTTTGAAGCATTCAACTGAAACACATTTAGAAGACAAGAGTCATCTTGATGTCAAGACAAAGTGCAAGGTGGGCCCTGGGGGGGTTACCATATATATATATATAAATATAGTGGTTACATGTCTAGATGTTCCCTTGGTCTTTCTGGCTGGCAAATAGGGTCTGCAAACAAAGTGAAACACATCATCCACCCCGTTGCGGTTTCGGTTAGTTGGCACTCATACACCTTGCCCTCAGTGACCAACCCAATTGCCTCGTCAAAGGCGTCCAAGCAGGCACTGATAGCCTGGCCGAGTGGCATGCGACCCGCATACCTGTGGGAGTCATCTGGCGGCCCTTTAAGGCCAATAGGCGGACATGTGGTTTCTAAGGTTCAGGTTTGTATAGGTTAGTAAATGGTCAAGCCCTTTGAACAAAACAAAATGACGTGATTACCTGTTGTTGGACCTTCCGGAGACCTCATGTGGGCTTGCAAGTGCCAAGTCCAGTTGTTTCACATTGGGCTTAACTGCAAACAGAAAGGCAGTGTTTCAAACCTAGGGGATCTTCTTGGGCAGTTTACATCAACTTGCAAAGAAGGCCAACCTGACAGACAACAAGCTCTTTGAATGCGGCCCCTAGTTCTGACACAGACTCAAACGACTCGGGACAGTAACTACTGTAGCACTACGCAAGCTATGTTGCACGCGGTGTGCAACCGTCCCTCACATGAGCACGGTGAGAGTATGCAGTTCCTCCCAAACGGACAATACACTACTGGAAACTTTGACCGAAGCTGGATTGTCCGCACTGAGTTGCCTTTGCATCAGTTGCAACTGAGTGTGGCATGAACATGAACTATCAAAGGGTGGACAAGGACCTGGAATTCAAGGTTATTCTTGTGGGACAAAGGCTAACACAAATGGCTATGAGTTTTAACAGGGAACCACCTCAAAAGTGATTGGTGGACATGAATCTCCGCATGATTAAATGATGTCCACCAAAGGGCCGCTGATTAAAGGTATAACCCAAATGGGAAAACCACAAGGTCAAATGGGAAAAGCGTTGGTTGCAAGTTCCAGCGGCTCCAAAAACTGCTCTGCCATGTCCCGCCTTGTGCGACTGGGCGCCTGTGGTGCTAAGCGCCATCTGCAGCGCAAGCTGCCATTGCCGCCCTGCTGGGCTCCCGGTGGTTTGCAAGTTTGGGGCGAGAAAAACGCCGCAACACCTTGCCAGCAGCCCCCAACGGGTTTTGGACATGGAATATGTTTTTTTGGGGGGGGGTTCGCTCGTAATCCGCGAGCTCCTTATAAGTTGAAGAAACGAAGAAACTATGGGCCTGATGTTGAAGGGAGCCCCCCCAGATTTGCGGGCTAGTTCTGTTGAAAGTTTTAGCTTGCCAGCCGTGGCTGCCAGGATTTGAGGTTTGAAAGCTTAAGCGGTATGCCGTTAGATAAGTCACAAAACTCGGAACACCAAAAGGAAGCCAAGCACTTGGAGGGGTGCGTAATGTCAAGACATACCCATCTCACACAAGCCCAGAGCATATGACGGTACCAACGAATCGGGATGGACACCATCAAGTAAGCAAAACATGCTCCTACTTGCTTCCACAAACACAAGCTCGTTA
The DNA here is from genome assembly GCA_963377175.1 of Effrenium voratum. Taxonomy (NCBI): domain Eukaryota; class Dinophyceae; order Suessiales; family Symbiodiniaceae; genus Effrenium; species Effrenium voratum. The sequence goes on from CAUJNA010003433.1 coordinate 190,288, forward strand.
AAAACCACCAGGAGAATACCCCCCAGTTAAACATGGAACTCCAAAACCTACCATGTTTAAAGGAATCTCCTCTTGGGAAATGGACCCCTTTGTTGGGCTCGGGTTCAATGTTAATTTGTAGGAAAACTAGTGCAGCTGCAACGCAAGTTTGACAGTTGGCATTGAACCAGTCAGACCGGTTCGCGCCGTCCTTTGCTCTCAAGACCCTTGCTGCTTATCTTCAAGCAACATATCTCCTCCGCGAATTACATGGAACCCCAAAGAGGGCTCAGATGAAAGGAGATGTTAAAAACGGATCGCCACCTGGAGAGCAACGGCTATATTACCATGCGGTATTTTGAGGGCGAGATTCAATCGCCACTCATGTGCCCAACTTCGTACACCCATGTTGGATGCAAAGAACTGGGAATGGGCGCGTGTGCTCGGAAACTAAGTTCAGGGAGGCGCTTTTGGCTGCGCACGCAGTCCTCTCTCAGATGTTTGGTACCCGTTGACTTTTATCTCTATGTCCTCCGGGTCGTAAAACCAACTACTTCCACAACTAGGTGCGTTAGGAATGACAAGGCGGCAACCTTGGAAGGCTGAAACGCCAATCAGCCAATCAAGCGCTCCCAGCGAGCACTGCGCCCCGAGAGAACGGCTGATTCCTTCAATATTGCAGGTGGGAAACAAGGAAATGCCTGGAATTTACCATGGTGGATGTCAAATATGGGATCTGGGCAATCCATACCACGTTTTGGCCTTGTGCAAAACGAAGAAATTTGGGTTATTTGGCACCAACCACGTGCCCCTGGAGTCTGCGTCCAATATGTATTATACACATGTGCATATAGATATAGATATTCATATGGAGGCGGCGGTGTTATGTAATTGTTTAGGGTTGGCTCTGCAGGACAATTGCTCAGGGTTGGCCCTGGGTGAGAGACATGTTCGGGCCCTTACGCATGGGGAGGATCTTTGGACCTTTGGAACTTTGCGCCCCTGAACCCTTGCACCCTTGGACCTTTGAGAAAGGACAACTCGAAACATGGGACCCTTTTGCCCATGCGCTCTCTTGGGCACCGGGTGCTTGAAAACCGCAACTTTTAATTACGAAAGTAGTACGCGAAGAGCATTCCCAGAGCTCCGGCTACAATATCGCAACTTCTAAGCACAAAAGTAGGCGAAGTGCACTTCCGCAGCTCCGGCACGAAATTCGCAAGTTTAAGCACAACAAGTAGTATGCGAAGCGCGCTCCCGCAGCTCCGGCTGACAAGTCGCAAGTTTTAAGTACAGAGTAGTACGCAAAGAGCATTCCCGGAGCTCCGGCTGCGAAATCGCAACTTGTAAGTACAAAAGTAGTGCACTCCCGCAGCTCCGGCTGAAAATTCGCAAGTTTTAAGTACAAAAGTAGTACGTGAAGAGCTTTCACAGAGCTCCGGCTGCAAAATCGTCGCAACTTTTAAGTGCAAAAGCGGTAGTGCATTCCTGCAGCTCCGGCTGCAAAGTCGCAACTTTCAAGTGGCAACAGTAGTGTGCGAAGTGCGTTCCCATGGCTCCGCCGGGAAATGCCACATGGGCTATGGTGAAACGAGCTCGCGCTCTTCTTCAGGCAGGACGGGATCCCACCCCGAAATATGCTGGGGGTCAGTAGGATAGACAAGTAGCGCAGTAGCCTACCCCGGTTTCTCGCCAAAATCAGGGCGGGCACCCAATTCTCACATGCCTGGGAGCAACTCATATCCGTGGCTCACTTGATCCTGGTGGCCCCTCATTAGCAGCATGCGGCAGCATGCGCGTGATTTCTGCAGAACAGGACTAAGTTGCCCAGCGCCCTTCGGTGTGAGGTTCTCTGCAGCATGAACCAACAAGATACGGTGTTCGATTTTCCAGCCACTGGAGAAGTGAGAGACCAAAGAACCTGACACGGCTTTCAATTCACAGGCGCCAGGAAAGGCGGACCAGCAGGCAGTTGCACGTCAGCGGCACCTCTCCAAATCACCTTTTCAAAAATCCAATTTCCCGGGTTTGAATTGGTTACACATCGCCTTTTGGAGAGGCCGGCCTATTCAAAGTGAGTGGCCTTTGGCCGGCCGGCCTTTCTAAGGGGTGATGGCCGTTAAGGAGATTGATTGATTGAAAAAGCCATGGCGACCTGGCAAAATCTTCTCACGTTTTCAAGTTTTTCCACCGAGTACTTGGGTGTTCGTAACCCACGTCAGGCAGGTTATTTCACCATGGTAAGTAGGATAACTGGGCTTGGTTCCCTTACAACCATGGTGACATACCAAAGAGATCATGCTGTAATTGAAATGGTTTTGTCTCAAATTGGGGAACCCCAAAAATGATTGGTGTTCTTTTGGTTTCCCTTTGACGCCAACCAAAAGCGGGGTCCCCCCAAAAAGACACCCAAATACGCCTGTGTATCTTGGTCTGCGAGCGACCTGAAGTTGTACCAGGGTTATGATATCTCGCTCCTCTGACCATATGTGTGTTTAAACGCGTCTACCAAGAAAAGGGTTCCCATGAGGTAGTTGTTGTGGTTGATGGTCCTGCGACGTGGAAATTAGATGCGTCAAGCCTGCGATCTGAGGAGGAGGTGGAGCCTCTCGACGATCTCTGCGGCCGAATAACGCTGAATTCGGTGCCATCTTTTCCGTCAAAGCCGCAGCGGACAAGGCAAAGAAGCCATCACGATTGGTCTGCGAAACACTCTCGGACAAACTGGGTCTGCCATGCTTTCACGGGCCTGCGGAATGGAACTTGATGTTTGAGGCCTTTTATTTGGGGTGTCCATTTCAACAGGTTGGACTGGCACAGCTGCCGGTTTTGACAACAACAGGGGGGTCTGCAGAAACGTCGACGTTCCAACAGGGTCTGGTCTCTAGCAAAAACTGCAGTTGCATAGGCGGCGGGCCGGGCAACAAACAGGTTGAACTGGCACAGCCGTCGGTTTTGGGAACAAAAGCGGGGACTGCAGAAACGTCGACGTTCCAACAGGGTCTGGTCTCTAGCAAAAACTGCAGTTGCATGGGCGGCGGGCCGGGCGACAAACAAGTTGGACTGGCACAGCCGTCCGTTTTGGGAACAAAAGGGGGGACTGCAGAAACGTCGACGTTCCTACAGGGTCTGGTCTCTAACAAAAACTGCAGTTGCATGGGCGGCGGGCCGGGCAACAAACAAGTTGGACTGGCACAGCCGTCCGTTTTGGGAACAAAAGGGGGGACTGCAGGAACGTCGACGTTCCAACAGGGTCTGGTCTCTAGCAAAAACTGCAGTTGCATGGGCGGCGGGCCGGGCAACAAACAAGTTGGACTGGCACAGCCGTCCGTTTTGGGAACAAAAGGGGGGACTGCAGAAACGTCGACGTTCCTACAGGGTCTGGTCCCTAGCAAAAACTTGCAGCAACAAACAGGTTGCATAACATGCAGGGGTTCTGGGCCTGGTTGCAAACAAACAAGTTGGACTGGCACAGCCGTCCGTTTTGGGAACAAAAGGGGGGACTGCAGAAACGTCGACGTTCCTACAGGGTCTGGTCTCTAGCAAAAACTGCAGTTGCATGGGCGGCGGGCCGGGCAACAAACAAGTTGGACTGGCACAGCCGTCCGTTTTGGGAACAGAAGGGGGGGCTGCAGAAACGTCGACGTTCCTACAGGGTCTGGTCTCTAGCTAAAACTGCAGTTGCCTGGGCGGCGGGCCGGGCAACAAACAGGTTGAACTGGCACAGCCGTCGGTTTTGGGAACAAAAGCGGGCCGAACTGCAGAAACGTCGACGTTCCACAGGGTCAGGGTCTGGTCTCGGGCCGGGCAACAAACAGTAGCAAAACACTGCAGTCGACGTTCCAACAGCATGCAGGCGGGCGGCGGGCCGGGCAACAAACAAGTTGGACTGGCACAGCCGTCCGTTTTGGGAACAAAAGGGGGGACTGCAGAAACGTCGACGTTCCTACAGGGTCTGGTCTCTAGCAAAAACTGCAGTTGCCTGGGCGGCGGGCCGGGCAACAAACAGGTTGAACTGGCACAGCCGTCGGTTTTGGGAACAAAAGCGGGGACTGCAGAAACGTCGACGTTCCAACAGGGTCTGGTCTCTAGCAAAAACTGCAGTTGCATGGGCGGCGGGCCGGGCAACAAACAAGTTGGACTGGCACAGCCGTCCGTTTTGGGAACAAAAGGGGGGACTGCAGAAACGTCGACGTTCCTACAGGGTCTGGTCTCTAGCAAAAACTGCAGTTGCATGGGCGGCGGGCCGGGCAACAAACAAGTTGGACTGGCACAGCCGTCCGCTTTGGGAACAAAAGCGGGGACTGCAGAAACGTCGACGTTCCAACAGGGTCTGGTCTCTAGCAAAAACTGCAGTTGCATGGGCGGCGGGCGTGCTTCTGTGTCTATGTCTGCGCGAGCGCGCGTCTCAAGCGGCCCGCGTTCAGAAAGCCACAGGCTGGTCGGCGCTGGCCACCATCAAATACGTTGTCTGATCCGAGCTCAGCGCTCGGATGCAAAACGGCCACACTGTCAAGGACTTCGAGGTTCAACGTGTTTGGTTTGCCCCGCCCTGCCCCTTGTTTGCATCAAACCGCAGCAGCGGTGCAGGCCAGGAAAACAACCACGAGCAACCGCTTTAGTGTTGTTTGGGGCACTAGTCGAGGACATAGCCCCCCTCAAGGGGGGAGGTGCGATATGCGCTTGTACAGTCGGGGCCATAGACCCTCCTGGGGAGCTCAGGTCTCACTGTCAGTCTGACCTCTGTTGATGGCCCTCTGCCATCCACGCCACACCAACGGTTAAACACGCTACGCCGGGCCACCCTTCCCTTTACAGCCCTTACATCCCTTACGTCCTTGCACCCCCTCAAATATCCTACGCCCCTCGTCCCTTACATCCGCATTGCACAGCTTGAAGGCGAAGGCGAGCTGGCGCGCCGGCGTCTGCGCCGCAGCCCACCGCAAAGCTTGGCGCATCAGCCACCGGGTCGGCCATTCAGACAGCTCGGCGACGTGACAAGGGGTCCACTGATTTCCTATTGTGACGCATGACAGCATCCACCTCTGGGGCCACTTGAAGCGATTTGAAGCTAGGTTCCCTCTTGGCGGGGTGATGTTAGGGGACATATACGGACTCCTGATTGAACCTGCAGGGGAAAACCCGAAGGCTCAGGGCTGACGGCACAAGTCCTGTTGCACCATGCCAATCTCATCTACTCACCACATGGCCAACCAATTGTCAAAACCTGCTGGGCCGGAAAGTGAGCACGTGCAGGCACAAGGTCACAACCAGAGCAAAAATGTAAAATGCACGCAATCGCGGGTCGAGATTATAACGTTACACACCACTTCTGCATCTCTCGGCCCTGTGGACGCAGAAGGGCCTGGGTAAATTAAAACTGAGCCTTTGGGCCCTTGGACTGTTGCACCTCGGATTATTGGAGCAAAGTTGGCCTTGAAGACCATGAACCGTTGCAAAATGGACCCTTGTCGCTTGGACCCTTGTCTTGGGGCAGCACCTCGAACCCTCGTCTTGGCGCGCCAACCCTAAGCAATTAAAAAACACCGGGCCCTCATATGGATATATCTCTCATAAATAACATGTATACTGTATACATATATATATATGTACTGTATTCATATAATATAGATACCTCTCACAAATACACATCAACATGCAGCATGAATATGAGCACATAGGATCCCAAGCTCCCCTACCCTAACCCCTCGAGACCCCCTCGACTTCCCCTGGGTGTTCAACCAACTTAGTAGATAGGTTATAACCATAGGCATAAGGGGACTAACCCCAGTTGCACCTCGAAGAGGAAAATCCAACTTTGAGGGGGCGAATGTGCTTGTTCCAATAAGGTAGCCTAATTAAGGACCACCAAGTTACCTGGAAATTGGTTTGAACACCCATGGCCTGCTGTGAAGGAAAACCTGAATGAGAAGGTTTATACTGGCTTGAATTGTTGAAGCAAGTAGCTGGCTGGCCCAACCCTGGTAGAGAGAGCGACCCTCTGTTTGGGGTTGACCATTAGTAAGAAAACGGAATCCACTCAACTTGTTCAGGCGTCGACCGTCTGAAATCCTCTTTGGCCATCTTTACAACTCTTGGTGGTATGGTAGAAAAATCATGTTTTTGTTGCAGCTCCCACTAAAAATTAACAGAACCAAAAAACTTAAAAAACATGCCAACAACAGTGAAGGCATCCTTGTGTGTGTCCTTTCCTGTCGAACCGTGCTTCGGGTAAAATGGTCCAACCCAAAAAGTGACTAAAGTCCAAAACGGAACTCAGGGAGTGAGCCAAGCAAAAACCACATTTGCCATGTCCGCGAGCGGAGAGTCCCAGGCCGAAAACCAACAGCTTCCATTTGTGTCATCGACACCCAGTTTGGGCGCCTCACAAATCCAGGGCCGCACAAATGCCGAGTTTTCGTTTGGTTTCCATGTAAAACCACGAAAAAGGCTCCCTCTTCCTTCGCAAATTCTTGGCGTGGTAGCAAAAAACGATGTGTTTTTGCAGCCCCACACAAAAATGAGCAAAACTCACAAACAAAAAAACATGCAAAACAAAGCGAGGCAAAGGCGCTCCGTGTGGGAAGACCATAGCTCCAGCGCCAGTACCCAGTTGCCTCTGCTCAGCGCGCCGCTAGCGCTGCACAGCGTCACCTGGTCCGCCAAAACCTGCAGATCGGAGTGGTCAACATGGATCCCTATTAGTGGGATATGGGCGCGCCTTTTTAGGGTACCCCTTTTTGCACTGTTTCACCCGTAGAATAATTCAACTTGTCCACGTCCTCTGTTTGCACCTACCTAAATAGGGTAATCATGTTCAATAATTAGCTTCGTTATTCGTTTCTTTGGATTGAACAAGTTCACTGAAGAACTATTTGTGAGGTAGAATTAGAAACTACAAGATGTGTATATATATAAAAATATAATATTATCCAGCTCCCTCAAAAACCATTATGATTATTGATGTTCCTTTCTCTTCTGCGGGTCCTACAGCTAAAGAAGCAATATTAAACCCACGTCTTGCAAAAAGACTAGCAATTCTTGTTAATACCCCAGATTCATCTTGTACAAATGCTGACGATGTGTATTTTGCTAATCTACTCTCTGTGATATGAATAATTTTGTTTGTATTCTTGAACAGTTTATATACATCAGATAATAAGTATGTTCAAAATGTTTGTGTGGAAACTACCATACTTCCATTCGATCTACGAAACAATGTTAGTTGCTGTTGTTTTAAGCCAATTTTGGGCCTCAATGTAATTATTGGGGTGCCAAATTGATAGCCTGCTTCCAATATTCAGCCGCTTTATCAAAAAGGACTTTTGCCACTTCTGAATGCTGCTGTTCAGTTGCAGTTACACCTTGATAATGATAAATAACCGCAAGAAGGGAACCCCCTGGCCCCCCCCCCCCTGTAGCCCAGTGCCAGGGGGCTTATTCCGGATGGAAACAGTCCCCTTATGGTAATGGAATACGTGTAGGTCCCCGGATCTATTCCAGCACGGATTGATCCTGACAAATGTCCCTGTGGATTATCTGGATAAGCCCTGGTGGATTATGTTCTGTAGGTAAACCTGTAAAGCGGCCTGCAAAGGTCCTTTTCTCTGTATGCGGATGGCTCTGCAATACAAGTGACAAAAAGGGGCCTTGAGCCAAATGTTACAATGTGAGACATCATGGTAATTGCATGGAAGCCAAGTGACTTGAAAAACAAGAACAAAACAGACACAAATTTCTTTTGGCTTCCAGCATGGAAATGATGCTGTACTGTATTATTGGCTGCATGGCCTATAGCCGTAGCCATTGTTTTATTGAAATCTGTCCGTAGCCATATGATTGAAATTGAATTCATCCTGTTTTCTGCTCGGATGATTTGCCTTCTGTACTGAAGATGTGAGACACCTAGTTATGTCAAAATGGGAAGAATGCAAGACACTATACACGTGCCGAAGGTGTGAGACTATTGATCGCTCATTGAGATATTCTTGATGTGCATGAGGATCAATTGCATTGGATTGTCGTGGTGTCAGTGTCGTATGGAATTCTCTCTGCTTCGCACTGCGAGCTGCTATCCGGATGGTAAAATAATTCACCAGTGCTTCCTGTTCCACTGGAAGCTGCTGTCGGATTGGCTGCCCCAGTTATAGTCCTTCCAGCCTTGGTAGCCGAAATTCTTCCAACCTTGCTGTCCGGATTGAGACCATTTTTGCGACGGTGTCTCCTTCTCTGTCTTCTGTTCACTCTTCTTCCTTTGGATGAACTTTTCATATCGCTGAAGGTCTCTCTGCTTGTTGGCTGCGCAACTCCGGATGTATACAAATAGTGGAACATGAGAATCTGAATCCTGTGAGCCCACCATGAACATCTGATTGCTGATGTGCTTGAAGCGTTCGGAGGATGTCACGATGTAGTCGGATACGGTTGCCTCCGGATCATTTAGCATCGCCGTACGCTGAGTCTTTGACATCTTTGCTGTTTCCTCTTGCCGATGAGCATTCTGGATGTCTGTCTTGCCCCAGCCAAAGACGAAGGTCATCATACAATCGGGAAATGTCCGATCATACCCTGATCCAACTGTGGTATGGATGTGGTGGCGAACGAGGGATTTTATCGTGGATGTTGTCGTCATGGTTACGTCAACACGATGCTCGGATTTCTCTGCTCCTTCGTTCCACATTCTTTGATAGTTCTTCATGAGAAAATTCATGAGGCCTTCTTCCGGATTGTACACCTCTTGATGCTTGCAGTATGTATTTGCGGACTTGTTGGCATCGCCAGTCAAGATGTCGCACTGATATTCGGTCACGAGTGGTAGGACTCCCTTCTGGATGTCCTCCATGGCAGCGCCGTGAGTGATGTTCGGATGGATATGGAAAACTCCGACTGTTGCGAATGGAAGTTCTGCTCGGGTCACATGACGGCTGTCATAGTCCATTCGGGGATTTGCAACGGATTTCGGATATTCTCCATGGATCTCATCATTGGCGTGAATCTGGATGACCATTATCTCTCCGTTCTTCCCATGCTTCTGAACGGATGTGCGAGGTGGCAATCTGTTTCCAACGAACTTCGAAGGATTGTTCTTCATGGTCAATCCTCTGGTGGCCAAGCAATCGGATGTCGGAGTATCGTAGTCCGGATCGGTGCAATTGGCCTCAAGTCCAAAAAAATAGCATCGGAACATTCCGAATGTTGTACTCCAGCATTGCGACTTGGTTGAAATGTATCGTGCCAACAATTCAACTCGTGCATGTGGTCCACCTCTGACGAAGCAAGCAATGGTCCTGGATGACCATTGTTTCAACACTATTCCTTTGTAACCGGCCTTGATGAACAGTCGGATGATATCATGGTTCTTCTCATCCTTGGGATCAGTGAATAGATCTGCCTCATTGATACAGAGGATGTTAGCACTGTTCTTGATCAGTTGCATGATGATCGGTCGGTCTCGGACTGGCCAATTCTTGAGTTCTCTTCCTTCCAGTTTCGGGTTCCTCGCCAGGTTTCCGTGATTCACGGTCAAAAGGTTGAGCATAATTCCGGATGAGAACCCTGTTTGGTGCAGATAGTCAATCTCCGTGCCTTCGGTTCTCGTGAACAAGGATCCAAGGATGTCCGTGTATTTCTTGATGACCCGTTGATCGGTGTCATATCGCAACTTCTTGATTCCTAGCGGAAGCTTGAGCGGATACCCGGATTTGTCTTGGCATTCACGGAACTCCTCGACTGTGGGATTGGTATCTGAAGATTCATAGTAGAACTCCAGCTCATTGAAATTGGCCTTCGGATTCACGTGTCTCAGGGATCTCAGTTCGCACTCGCTCAATTGCTGACTCAGACTGTCCGGATTCGTCCGATAGGTCTCCAAGAGCTGCTGGAACTGGATTCTGATATCGTTGAATTCCTTTGCTGCTTCGGGTTTGGACATGCTGCGAGTGAAATCTTCCTTGTTGAAGTCTGCATGAAACTCTTCGATATCGTCTTGCTGGAGGAAGTCCAGGATCGAAACTTTCGGCTTCACGGATCGATCATCTGTCGACTGCATGTCCTCTTCATCATGTTCACCTGAGTGTCTTCTCTTCTTGGTCTCGCTGGATGGTTCCTTGCTGTCATGACCGGATTCATCCTTCGTGTTGTGGATCCAGTTGTAGAATTGAGTTGAGAATTCCGCGATCCTGGTTTCCACAGTCTCCCTGCTGTCTTTGTCCAAAAGGTTCCTCAGGATCATATTGTTCTGAAACAACATGGCTCCATCAACATCGAACATGGCAACGATATTGTTCGGATGAATGGTCTCTTCCGTCAGGATGGTGCGTTCTCCACTGGAATGGAGGTTGTACACATTGTCCTGGGCGAATGCAAGGATCAGCAGAGCGTCTCGTCCCTTGGGAGCATATTGCAATACCGGATCGGCAGGTTCGTCGTCATAGAGAACGTCATCGATGCATGCAAGATGGACGTGCTGTCTTCCTCCCTGTTTGGATGCCTTGCCTGGTTTCAGGCCTTGCTGCTGGATCTTCTCGAGCTGACTCGCATATGTGACATGGAATGCAAGAGTTACCGGATGGGTCTCGAATGGCACAACCTTCTTCGGAGTTGCAGGTCGATTCTCATGGGATGATGTGCCGGATTGCCATCTCCTGTACTGAGTCTGCTCATCGTCATCGTCGGCATCGACAGTCTCGTAGGATTGAGGCAGTCCATAGGATGGTTCGGTCCATTCCGGTTCCTTCTTCTGACCTGACCCAAGCGGGCGGCCAATGGATTCAATTTCCACGTATCGGGAATGGCCTGCCGTGCAGCGGATGTACATCTCCATGTCCTTGTCAATGAAGTAGTCTTTTCCATCGGGCCGGAGAGCAAATCGTGCGGATGTGTCCAATAGGCCATTGATCCATCGGTGCCTTGGAACGATCTCATTCCTCGCCACTCTCTCATCATATGTTCCGTCAAACTTCGGATAGACGAATGCGATTTCGAATCGGCATTTTCCAAATGTGGGGAAGACTGTCATCAGGAATATTCCTGGTTTCTGTCCGAGGAAATTCCTCGCATGGACGATCTGCAGGAGCACATCCCAGAATTCAGCGGATCCATCGAGATTGACCTGGATTTGCCTTCTGCATTCCTTTCCTGGTCGTGCATTATGCCTGAGGTTCTCGGAGAACAATCGGCTCAATCTCTCCACTCTCCAGAGGATGAGGTTCACGATGTGTCTTGCATTGGATGGATCGAGACTGTGCTTGAAACTTTGGCAAAGATGAGCAACATTCCTGGTGGTCCTGTCCATATCGATCTGTCCATTGTGGTTCACCGTCGGGATGACTTCTGTTGAGTAATTCTTCGGATCGTCGTGGATGTAACAGCAGAAGCAATAAATCTTCTTGATGTACTCCATCCATGTAATCCGACTCGCCGTCCTTGTCCTTGCCACGGATTGTGGATGGCCAATACTTGTCAAATCGTGCTTGAAGCCATGCCGGCCTTGACCTGCCAGGTGATCGTTCATGCTCAGGGATGTAGTTGAAGTCCTCGTGATCGAGATGAAGGTACGCACACTCATGGTAGTACTGCTCCACGAATTGCAGGAATTTCGGATTCCAGAATGGTTGTGGATGCGTGGTCTCCTTGCAAAACTCGATGCTGCGGATTGGTTCTTCACTCTCGATTCCCTTGGGCATGCTGGCTGCCGGATTGCTGGATTGGCTCTTCCGCGATGCCTGCTGTTTGATACCAATGGACGGAGGAGGTGCCTTCACAGTGAGACGTCTTGGAAGTGGAGGTCGACCTGCATTAGCTGACCGGATGTCAAAATGCTTGTCGGATTCTGACTCCTCATCCAAGGATGCTGGTGGCTGCGCCTTTATCTTCGGCACAAGTTTCAGCGGCGGTACCGATGGCGGCTTGGGCATAGCCTTGCTCCTTGGCTGTCCCTCAGAGGGTACGCCTTCGGATTCGCTTTCCTTCTCAGACTCGGAATCGCGATCATAGTCGACCTGGTCCATGTTGGTATCTTCATCTTGAGGATTGGATCTTGTATCCTGATCGTCGTTGATGTCTTCCATGGTGTAGTCGGATGAGTCCAGCAAGCTGTCCTTGCTTTCCTCATCTTCTGTCTTTCGAATTGGTGATTCCTTGAGCGGGGATGCACGACTCTTCCCGGATGGATTCTTCCCGGATGACTTCGTCGTGTTCAGGAAGGTGAAGACATTGGAAAGGTTCGGCATGTCTTCGGCAATTTGCATACACGGTCGCAAAGATTCGAAATGGTTGTAAACCAAACTGGCTGCGGATGCAGACACATATTTCTTGAGATTCAAGAATGGTCACATGCAATGTAATCGTCACGGCACTGAGGATTTGATAATGCAAAAAGAAAAAATCATGCAATTGAAAATGGTGGACATGTCACTCATGCCCAAGTTCCCCAATATGCGAACATGGATTCGGCTATGCCGATACCGAAAAATGCGACTATGTCTGGTCCGTGTTTTGTATTGTGTGCCAGCCATTCGACCAAAAATGCCTTGTTCTGCAACATGGTACGTAAGGGCGGATGAGCGTCAACGTTCATGAGGTTACCTGTCAATACTGCCTTGATGAGCTCATCGGCCTTAGCAGAGTGCTTTGTAAGTGAGTCTGCTAAACAATCTTCACTTCGTACATGTGCTAAATCGTGCATCTGTCCACTATTGCTTTCCTTTCGAAGCATCTGGATTAAATGCATTGTTTCTTTCTGTTCCGGTTGATGTGTTGTGGATGCTGTCGTAACAAGATTATTAGCATCGGTCCGGATGTGAACATCTGCGATTTCGCCTGTTATGTCTGACCAGAGTCCGCGAAGAAATAAAGCTGAACCGTAACAACGCATTAGTCCATGTAGTTCTGCGACAGTTGTGGACATTGTTGTAGCGGTGATCTTATGCGTCTCATAGTCAACCAGTGAGCCTCTCGAATTCGATGAGCCTTGGCGAAGATCTCTCTGTTCAGCAAGAAAGATAACATGCGCGCGTTGGGATGACTTATCTTCATTGTTTCGATAGGATGCATCGGGATACCCAACTATGCGTGTCTTTCCCCGAAGGGGCCAGAATCTCATACTTAGCGGGATGCTCTTGATGGTTCTGACTGTCTTGTTGATCGCGCGAACATCTCCAATGGTCGGTGAGGATGCCTTGGATGCACACCTGGAGAATTGATAGCCAATGTGGAATTGCGTCCGCGATTGTAACCAATTGATCTGACCTAAGACACTTCTGTAAGCAGTGTGCATTTGAGGAGTGAGTGGAACATCGTCCTTTAAATACTTGTCAAATGTGATCTCCTGAAGTTCGTCAATGGCGACATTCTGATGGACATTGATGTACCAACCGTATTTGCCATCTTGCTTCCACTGGATGCGTTGTCCTACGAAAAGGCAATCATTCTTGTCTTCTGAACCGACTTGGAAATCTCTACGAAGTCGACCCATGATTTCCTTCTCAAACACGTCATTACCGGTCATAAGAAGATCATCAACATGTAGAGAAAGTGCTCCATGAACTTGTCGATTCTTGGCATTGTTTCCAGAAACGGGGTCCATGAGATAGTCAACAGCACCTTCTAAATCGAATGTATTGGATGGTTTCTTTTCACTGATCGGTGCGGATTTTGGAAGCTGTTTACCGTAGTAAACATATGTACATCTGTCTGCCCTGGTGGGCACTAGACCGTATGATCTGAGTGCCGAATCGAGGATGTTCCACCATCTGCGTGGTGCATCATTCAGCCCATAAGCAGGCTTCTTCATGCGTGCTCCAATGTGTGGTGGATATCCCATTTCAGGAGGGATCTGACAAATGGTGTCACGATTCTGATCGTATGCCTCGCCTTGGAGAAATGCTGTCTTCAAATCCATGTGAAAAATGTTCCAGCCCTTGTTTGCGGCTGCTTGGATGGCAAGGCGGAAACCACTCCTGGATGCAGCAGGACTGTCTGTCTGCTGATCATTCTTCTGCTTATCTTGAAAACCCCGGAGGACCCAACGAGCCTTTGTCTTCAGGAAGTTTCCGTCCTTATCTCTCTTTAGAGTAAGGACCCATCGTCCGGTGACCCAATTCCTGACATGTAATTTTCGTGTATCGACTAAATCGAACACTTCATTATCGAGCCAGGATTTGCACTCAAGAAGCTTGGCTTCAAGGAATTGCTTCTGATAAGCTCTTATCTCTGTGGCTGTTGCTTCCTTCCGCTTTTTACCAATGAGTGCGGGTGTGGATGAAGCCTTCAAGGATTCTTGCTTGGATGAGTATAAGACTAAGAGTGCTCGGTCATCGTCCGTCATGTTCTTGCAAAGTCGGTCAACATGATTCTTGTCCTGATACTTTCGATGAGAGAATCCACATGCACTGGATGGTTTGAAGGTCCCTTTTACATGTCCAAGAAGGACAGGGTTTCCTTCGATATCTCTCGGAACTGTAAAGGATCCAGTGTTGGAGCATATCTTTTGCTCAGCTGTCATGAATGACCAATGTGCTTCATCAAGAACAAGATCTGCTTCCTGATCATCGTATGGTCTTGTCCTCTGTGAGTCTTCGGATTCACTGTCTTCTCGGTCAGTGTACTGGATGGTTCTCTGTGAACTTCCAGTGCCGGATGAAGTTGGAACGTGAGGAATAAGTTCTTCTTCACTCTCATCTTGCATCGGCAAACTGATTGGATTGTTCGGATTAAAATTGGATGAAGCTGCAGGTTCATTTCTGGGAGATGATACAGGCGTATCTTCATCATCGCCTGTCTTCTTCTTCTTCTTCTTTCCTGTCTTCTGCTTCTTTGGTGGACTGCTCTGCAACGGATTAGTTGTCTCTTCTTGTTCAAGGTGCGGCAGTTCAAGCTCTTCATCGTTGTCTTCTGCTTCGGGATTTGTTAAGATGGCAGGTGGTGATGGCACCACGACAGTTGGAAGAACCGGTTGAGATGGTTGTGACTGAGACGGCAAAGTAACATCACCCCCCAGTCGTTTGAGTCCACTTGAGGATGAAATGGACTGCTTTTGCCGTTTGACCCCGGGATTGCCTCCGCCCGGTCGGTCATGTGGCGGCAGTTGTGGATCTATTGGACTGTCTGGTGACACACCTGGTGGTGCTGGCGGCATAGGATGATCGGGTCGATCATGCTGATCAGGCTGATGCGGCGGATCCGGTGGAGGATCTGTCATGTTCTCGTCTGGTGGTGTAGGCGGTCTTGGATCAGGCATGGGTTGGTCCGGTTGATCAGGTGGCTGCTGTGTATCTGGCTGTCGAGGTGAGTTCAAGGGATCCATGGGATCGACTTCGACAGGCATCGGTTTGATGCTTGGTGCATCTGAGAATGCCTGATGCACGGATGAATACATCACTGCATGCCACGTTTTCGGATTGAAATTTTCCCAATTGCACTTGGATGCTGGCAAGACGCAAATCCTACTCAGCTGATCAGGCTGCCAGAAAGCAATGCATGCATCGTCCGGCGGTGAACTGATGGGCATGTTGATGCCAATAGTATGGACGTATGCTGTGCATGCATCGTATTGTGTGGATGAAATGCATAGCTGTCTTAGCTTCTTGCATCCATTCCACATGTTCTGACATCGCCAGTCATTTGGATCTTGTTTGAAAACATCGATCTCAGTTCCCGGAGGATACTGTTTCAGTGTCTTCTGAAACTTATTGACTAGTGGATCTTGGATTGTCAACGGAGGGACTTCCTTGTTGAACGGAAGGTCCTGGATTCTGACTGCAGTACTGCTGCTGGTCATGTTGAACTCCTGATCGATGGCGTCCATCTCCTTGCGAAGGATGTTGACCTCCTTGTCGGTGAACGGCTCGAAGATGTCCTCCAAGAGATACACCTCATTGTCAAGCGGTTTCACCTTAAGGTGACGCAGGATGATATGCGCAAGATCCTGACAGAACTGGTAAGGGTATACCTGTGCCAGTTTAGTTCTGCTTCCGAAAGTGCCGGCATTTCCTTCAAGATGCTGATGTTCGTGTTTCACCGAACTGGTGAAGTTCTTGCACTTTCTGAAGATTGGTCTCATTACCTCTGGAGGCAAGCAATGCATCAAGCTTGTTGGCTTGAGACATCTGAGTCCGGATTCAGGATCTCTCAGTCCGAATGCACAAAAATGGAAATCTCCCCAGGTGACGGATGGATCTGAGAAGAGTTGCTGCATGCACTTCAAATACCAGATCCTGGATGTCTGAGGATTTTCGATGATGAAATATCTTTTGTGCTTGAGCTGATATCGCGCAATGGATGCCACAAACTCGACCATCGGGATATAGCGCTGTCGCTTCTCCCAGACCTTCTGTTGATCTTGTTGGATGTTCTGCATGTTTGACCATGGTCCACAGACAGGTGCCATGAGGATGAGATCAGGTGCTTGTTCTCGAATGATCTCCATGACCATGTGTCGTCCCTTGGATGTCATTACGTCAAATCCCGTTCGGATGTCGACTGGTGTCCCAACCTTGAGACCTGTAAGTGCACAGCATTGGCTGAATCTGGCACTTCCTGCAAAAATCTCTAGGACGTGGATCTTCCCTTTTCGCACACAGTTCCAATGTGCTTGTTCTGGTATGGATGTTCTATCTTCAGTCATATCTTCCACGTGCATAGATCCTGCGGATGTGAGGGTCTCAGATGGTGTTGGCGCCAATGGTGATGGCTTCGACTTCCCAGCGATGCGTAATGGCCGTGAGGATGCTGGCCTTGGAGTTGGAATGGATGGCTGCTTCTTCTTGGAATCGGATGATGTTCCTCCCGGATCTTGCCGTAAGGATTCTTGTTCCTCGGGCAGCAAGAAATCGACTCCAGGCTTCCCCGGAGGGATCGTCTCATCCTTTCTGACCTTAGTCAGGTTGACCTTGATGAGTCTTGTTCCGAGATCAAGTCCAACCATTGCTCCTTCTAAGGAAATTACCTTTCCTTTGAGCCAAACTCCTCCTTTGCTTCCATCGGAACGAATCTTGGATTTGTCTTCCTGCCAGTAGAATACCTTGTCCTTCAACTGCAGAGGTTTGGAACTCATTCGGAGATTCTGTGCAAGGTCTCGCCGGATGTCTTCGGATTGACGAGCTTCTTGGAACGCCTGCTTCGACAACTGCTTGATTTGGATGGCTGTGAGCTCTTCTTCATTCCGATCGATTGTCAACTGAGTTGGAGTTGCGACATC
Organism: Effrenium voratum; assembly: GCA_963377175.1. NCBI lineage: Eukaryota > Dinophyceae > Suessiales > Symbiodiniaceae > Effrenium > Effrenium voratum. The sequence continues at coordinate 207,464 of CAUJNA010003433.1, forward strand.
GAGTTGGATGAGATCTGCTGGTCTTCGTCCGAATGCAAGTTCCAAAGGTGTGACACCCCCGTAGGTTACCGTTTGGTTCCTGACAGTTGCTGCGGCCTTCACCAGCTGTCGGTATGTGATCTTCTTCAATGTGGCAGGTGCACTGCCGGATTTGATTGAATGAAGCATGATCTTTAGCTGAGCCTTCAAAAGTCGAACTGCTGATTCAGCTCGATTTGGCCATGGTGTGTTGGGTCCCAACGAGATTGGTGTAATATCGAGGGATTGATAAAAATGTTCCCATGTCTCCGTCATGAAGGCTTGATCGCCGACAACGGATTTCGGCTGCAGGTGGTACTGGTCGAAGTAGTTCCTGAGGACAGTAATGTTCTCGGATTCTTGGGTAGTTTTTACTACCTCAGCAGTGAGCAACGTTGTTGCTCCATCCAGGATGACAAACACAATGATATGTTCTCCAGTTCCCAATGGAACTTGACAGTGATCGATGAATGTCATGTCCCCGAAGGTGTCCGCTCGAAGTCCACTGGTCTTGCTTCGTGATGGTGCTTGTTTTGCCGCTTGGCAAACTTCGCACTCACTTCGGATCTTGTCAAAGAGGTCGTAGATTGATTTTGGCAAGTGGAGCGCACGGGTTCTGAATCGAAATTGGTCTGCTGTCATATGATGATGCTGGAGGTGGAGCTTCTTCAACTCTTCCGGATTTGACAATCGCTTGTGGATTCTGCCTAAGGCTGTTGGCAAAGAAATCGGTTCTTCTGCGGATGGTGTGATAGGATCTGGCTCAACAGTTGACTGGCCCTTCTTGTCAATGATCCTATCTGCGGCTGATCCTGAACCTGATTCTTTGTCCTTAAGCGGATTGTCCCCGAAAGTGAAAATGGTCTTACCTTTCCACAGGTTGATTAACGGTTTGTTCGCCTGGGAGGTAAGCCTCCAATTGTCTTCAAGGATTTCTGGATCTCCACCCTTGGATGCATCAATTATTTCTGTGGTACGTTCTCGGCTGATGTTGTCAGGATTAACTGGACATTCCTTTGCTCCATTCGGTGTGAACAAAGCCTTGCGAGGTGTTATGTGCACACGGATGAGCTGCTTGTTCTTCTTGTCGAGTATCCAGTGGTCCTGCTTTGTAGACCCAATAATCTTTGGAGTTGCTGTGTCCTCTTTCGTCTCGGATGATTTTGATGCACACACTGTTTCACTCTTCGGATTGTCCCCGGAGGGAAACTTGATGCTGTCATCATCATCATAGACATAGTTGATGAGGCCTTTCCGAGCAATTTCTCCGTGGGATTTCACTCTTGCCACACCTGCAAGATCGACGAGTGCATGTCCTGTACCGGATACTGGAACTGCTTGACGATTCATACCAAAAGCCTTACAGGTGATCTTGTCACACTGAGGTGTATGCTCGATGGTCATGTACAGGTTCCGCATCTGGCTAATGCTCAAAAGGATCGGTACAGTTCCTTGTTCAAGGATGTCGATGTTGGTACTGCATGGAGGTGTTGTGTGATATCGAAGATGCAAGGTCCAATTTACCTTGGCTGTCTCTCCATTGGCAAAAGTGAACTTGGTCTCTGCCGGAATGTACTGATAGGAGATGAGGTTCTTCATGGGTTCGATGGCCTGAGTAAAACGCTGGATCGCATACCAACTGCCCATGGATCTGGTACATCCATTGTCCAGGATCGCATAGGTCGGATTCTGCTGAGGGTTGATGACAGGCGCCATCAGCTTTGTTGCCAAAAGGCTTTGTTTTGCTGTTGCTGTCAATGTCTGCTCTGAAACTGGATCGTCTTGGATCAGCTTCTCCTGGATGGCTTCTTTCTCAATCTGCTCATAGGCGTCATGGAATGCCATCATCGCTTGTCCTGCGCCGGATGTCTCATGAGATGAGTACCAGCCATGTTCACTCCAATTCCAAGATGGATCCCAATCTTGATCTGTCCAACCGGCATATGTAGGCTCTGCGGATGGTGCAGTCTGCTGGATGGCGGGCTGCTCCTCCGGTTTCTCTGCGATGGCTGCGAACGTTTTGGATTTTCCTTTATCCTGTCCGCCTTTTCCTTTGCCATTATCGCTGAATGGATAACCTTTGTTTCCATCGAAAGGATATTGGAATTTGGATTTTCCTTTCTTTCCTTTCTTTCCTTTGCCTTTTCCCCAATATGCCTGGTCGTAGGGATCCGGATATTCTTCGGCCATATTGGCCTTCCCGCCAGAACCGCTTTTCTTGAAGGGTTTGAAACCACCTCGTCGGTGATTGCCCTTTCTGCTGGATGATTTTCCTTTTCCTTTTCTTTTCTTGAATCTGAAATTGCGCCCAGACACTTTTCTTGCAATGAACGCATCATTCTCCTCGAGTACCCAGAATGTCTCTTCATCATTATTCGACATGAATCCTTCGTGTCCTTCTTCATCTTCCACCCAAAAGCCTTCTTCACCTTCGTATTCTCCTTGTTCCAGGATGTAGAAGGTATTGCTTTTGTTTCCTCCTGGAGGCCGGATGGATGGATCTTGGATCGATTTTCTGGTTGTGATGAAAAGGTCGTGGTACTGCGTCTTCATCATCTCGTAGGTATAGTTCTCGAGTGTGATGTTCCTCAATGACATTGCGCTGATCAGTCGCTCTCGCTGCTGATCGGATAATTCACTTTGGATTATGAAAAACTGTGCAATGAGGTTGTCGCTGAGGGGAAATGCGTCCCTGTGTCTTGTCTGCATGCCGTTGATGTACTGCCTGAGTACTTCCGGATTGTCAGCTTGTAGCAGATCTGGAGGCGCGGCTCTTGCACCGGCTGCTTGCTGATGCGCGGCCATTCTTCTTGCATTGGCATCTTGCACGGATGCTAAAAACTCTGGTGACTGTGCCGTGTGGATGGGCATCAGGTCCATCCAGGCTGACTTCAGTCTCATCAGGAGAATCTCAAATTTGGATGTGAAAATGAGGAACTCGGTGTTCTGCCTCCTGTGATTGAAGAAACTGAGAAGTCTGTATAAGTACACGTTTGTCGAGCCCTTCAGGAAGAACTTCTTCAACGTGTTCTTGAAGTAGTTGACTCCTTCGTTCGGATCTTGCAAGAGGTCATTCTGGAGGATGGATCGATACATCATGGCATCTCCAATGAGCCTGCTCTTCAGTAACGGTCCTCTCTTGTCTGCGTCGATTGTAGTGAAGGTCACCCAATCGTCCACGAGTTCTTCATATCTAAACCAGCTGACTTTTCCGTCGAACGATGGCGGCTGCTTGGCCGTCATCGATAAATTGAGGGTTTCTTCAGTGTAACCGGATGATCGGCCGACACTTGAATAGGCCTCCATGAAGCCTTCTCCATCGGATGACATTTTGTCTGAATCGGTGCAGAAAACCTGCTCCGCTACCACAATTGTAGCCCAGTGCCAGGGGGCTTATTCCGGATGGAAACAGTCCCCTTATGGTAATGGAATACGTGTAGGTCCCCGGATCTATTCCAGCACGGATTGATCCTGACAAATGTCCCTGTGGATTATCTGGATAAGCCCTGGTGGATTATGTTCTGTAGGTAAACCTGTAAAGCGGCCTGCAAAGGTCCTTTTCTCTGTATGCGGATGGCTCTGCAATACAAGTGACAAAAAGGGGCCTTGAGCCAAATGTTACAATGTGAGACATCATGGTAATTGCATGGAAGCCAAGTGACTTGAAAAACAAGAACACCCCCCCCCCATTTTGAAACAAACCTGTGTCGCCAGGGGGACATGGCGACTGGTGTCGAACAAATGTGACTGGCCCATAAAATACCTTGGTACCAAAGGAGGTGCTTTGACCCTTTGACCCTCTTAAAACTCTAAAACCATCCTCAAAAGGTACAGTACTTCGGGGTGGTCAACATGAAACACCAAAGAATCCACGGTGCAAACGCTGACTGAGTATAACTGAGTGTGGGAAGTGGGAAGTGTCTCAATCTCGGCCCACAAGAAACAAACATAGGCCAAACCAACAGGGTGGTTCAAAAATACGCTCCTGGGACCAATGTGTAAAGAAATGTCTCTTTGGGGACTCCCGCATGCTTGAGTGCTCTTTCTAACTTGGCAAGCAACTTCACTTCCCGAAGGCTTCCTCATCCACTCCGATCCACACCTTACAGTAAACTTACACACACTGAGAAATTGCACCAAATATAAATATGACCGTTAATTACTTTGTGGAATATAGCGGTGGTTTCTCAAGTGAGCACCCCCATTTTGGACCAGAAACCCTCTGGGGCCGGGCCATGACTTCGTGCCGGGCCGTGCGCTCGTGCCTCTCTCTGCTGCATGTCTTGGAGCAACGCGAGCGCGGGCTGCCAGTCGAGGCCCGCCATGCAAGCATTGTAGCCTTGGCATGGGAGAAGCTGGGTTTCGTAACATTGACTTCCCCTGCCAAAAAAGTATGCTTTCTTGCGCCCCCCTTGACCAAACACGAGTGGCAAAGGAAACAAATTCCGTTAGAACACCCATGGTGGAATTCACAACCATCACAAACTGGACAATCTTGCAAAACACTTGAAACACGCAAACAGCGTATGAGGGTGCGTGTGTGTGTGTGTGGGTGGGTGGGTGTGTGTGTGTGTGCGGGTGGGTGGGTGCGTTCGTGCTGTGTGCGTGGGTGCGTGTGGGCGGGTGTGGGTGCGGGTGCGGGTGCGGGCGTAGGTGGGTGTGTGGGTGTGTTTGTGTTTCTGTGTTTGCGTACTTCTGTGACAGGCGCGCGTGTGCAAAGAGCCGCGTCTCAACTCATCGAAGGGGCCGGTTTGGGCCAGAAATTGGGTGACCGTTGGTTGGCAACCGGCGGCAGCCTAGGGTTTGCGCTTGCAAACATCACATCCACTTGCTTGCCATTTTTGCGCGCTCTACGGCAAAGTGGCCAACCTTGCCAGGCCAAACTCTCTCTCTCTCTCTGCCGTTCGTTAAAATACAGTACACAAATCGGTGTTGTGCAAGTGCAATGTTGTTGTTCAATAACACAAACTTGTAGTCAGCCCTCATGCGCTATTTTCTTTGGTAGACTCAAGGCCTGCGGTCGGGTAGTGTACATCATGTATGTACAAGGGGCAAGTAGTGCAACATGATATTTGACACGGCCCCTTGGTTAAAAGACCCTGTAGTGTCTTTTTAACCATAGACCCAAAAGGTGGTATTGACAGTAGTGATGAAAACGGTTGTTATTCATCAATTCTACTGTAGTAAAAGCCCGTGGTGTCTCACCTCAGTAGGTCTCCTGTTCAAGCCTCACTTCACCAAGTAGTGCAGTGAGTGGACTTCGTGAGGTTGTAGTACACCTGATAGTGGCACGGTGTAGTTTACACCGTGGCCGTAGTGTGTTTAGTCCAATTGTGGACCCTGTAGTTCTGGACTTGATGGATGCGGTAGTCCAGAGTCGAAAAGTGGTTTGTAGTGAAGGTGTTGAAGAAGTTGGGTCCGCCGCGGAGGCGGTTGTAGTCGCACTCTGGTGCTGCAAGTGCTTGGCCGGTTGTAGTGAGAAAGTTGTGAAGTAGTGCTTTGTGTTGGATGGTAAGATTTGTGGCTGTGAGGATGGTGAAGCCGTAGTAGGTGGCGCTTTTGTGTAGCATCGTGTGGATGGCTTTGTAGTGATGGTCTTGAAGTTGTTGCGCTTGGTCGAGGTAGCTTAGTAGTTCAGGTAGGTACAGTGGCATGTGGAAGTTCCAGACGTAGTTGTGGAGTAGGTCGAAAGCGGCGGTGATCTGATTCAGGTCGTAGTTGATTCGGTGGAGTCGCTGGTGTAGTTGGAGCGTAGGCAAGTAGCGCTTGCCGGTGATGGAAACCATGTGACTGATGTAGTCACGGGAAAAGTTGATGACTTGTCCAGCACTGACAAATCGTAGTAGGACTTCCTGTGGGATGTGTAGTTGGATGATGACCATTGAGTTGGTGTACTGGGTCGTGAGATGTAGTGAGGTCAAGTTGTAGTAGTAGAAGTTGAATGCTTCTGAGAGTTGTAGGTTGAGTAGTAGTGAGTCGTAGATGGGCATCCGGATGTCTGCAGGTAGGCAGTGGATTGGTGAGTTGTAGTTGAGCTCTGAAATGGGTGTAGTTTGTTGTCGGCTTAGTAGTTGAAACTCCTCCAGTGTCAAAGACACATAGACCCTGAAGTAGTTCTGCTCTGGGTCGATTGGTGGAGTGCTGGGAATGTTGTTTTCAACAATGTTGAGGTGTGTCAAAATGTCGTCAGGCCTGTAGAAGGGTGCAGGTGTTGGTAGTTGGTGGTTGAAATGGTAGTTGAGGGCATTGTAGGCCTCAGGCGGAGGCGTGGCCAAAGAAGCCATGCTGCTGGTGTCAGTTGTAGGTGGTTGGTCTGGAGGTGTAGACGCACGGTCCGGTGTAGTGGTGCCAGCCAGTAGTTCATTTGGCCGAGTAGTCTCCGGCGCAGGGATAGTGACCTCCATCGGCATAGTTGCCTCCGAGGTAGTCATCACCTCTTCCGGCACCGCAGTAGTAGCATCTTCAATGCCGGCCATGGCGTAGTAACCTAAAAGCGAAATGGAGTGAAACGGGGCACAAAGTAGTGAGCCTGAATGGTAGCTCACAGGAGGGCGACCTTAGTAAACCAAACAACAGCATGTAGTGTTGTCTCAAGCCGCCGAAAGGTGCAAGTGCAGTTACTGGTAGTTACTATTACTTACATACCCAAAAGTATACATGTATGTAGCTACATACAACAAAAAATGAATCCGCAGACATGTGTGTAGTGATCATATGCCTGTCGTGATTGCAGTGCTCGTGTTCAAACATTGTTGTGAAACAGTTGTGAAGTTGTTCGTAGTGCTAAACACGTATGCCAATGCTCTGTATGAGCCTCTGTAGTGTTTCTTTGCTGATGTATTTGGTGAACAAATCTGAGCTGTTGAGTAGTGTGTTGATCTTGCTGATTCGAATGATGTCGTGTTTGATAAGGTCTTGTGTGTAGAGAAATTTGAGGTCGATGTGTTTTGCTCGTTTGCTAGCGCCTTGTCTTGTAGCAATGCTTTTGCCTGCTGTAGAGTCAGTGTGAATGCGTAGGTTGAGGTTGCTGCAAATGTTGGTTTCAAGTAGGAAGTTTCTGAGGTGTAGTCCCTCATTAACTCCTGTGCAAATTGCGTAGAGTTCAGATTCTGCTGAGCTTAGTGCTATTGTAGCCTGTGTTCTGCTGCCGAATGCAACTGTAGTTGTTGAAGCCTGAAGTGGATTTCCTGGTAGTTGGGCATCCTGCCCAGTCCGCATCGACATAGACGTCGAGGTCCAGGATGTTGTTGGTGTTTGCTTTAAGTGTTGTTGTTGGTTCTATGGTAAATTTGTAGTGTTTAGTGCCGTGCAGGTAACGTAGTAAGTGTTTGACTCGCTTTTGTGAGAGTTCTGTAGGTGCTGTGAGGTCTCGTGCTAGTTCTTTTGTTGCGTAGGCAATGTCTGGTCGTGTGTAGGCTAACCATTGTAGTTTACCAACAATTCTTCGGTATCGTTTATGTTGTTCGTGGTCGAGTAGTGCTTCATCCTCCAGTGTTGGTTTGTAGTGGGCGATTCCTGGAGTTGCTACTGTGTTGCAGTTGTTCATCCCAGTCTCCTTGATCATGTCGTCGATGTAGGAGTCCTGTAGTCCAACAGTGCAGTAGTTGTCGAAGTGCTCGATGTTCCGTCCAAGGAATTGTTGTGGTTTGCCAGGTTCCAGGTAGCCAATGTGCTTGAGTAGTACCTGCTTCTGGATCGCCTCGAAGATGGAGTCGACAGTAGTCTGATCGCCAAGTACCAAAAGATCGTCCACGCAGACCATGATGTAGCAGTCTCTGGCTGCATTGGTGTAGACGTTTGGTTCTGACTTTAGTCTTACGAAGCCAAGCTTCTGTAGTACTTCAGCCAGGTAGTCTTGCCAAGCTTTGGGTGAGCTGCGTAGTCCATACATGGCTTTCTTTAGTCGCCATAGTTTGTCTTGTTGTGGACATAGTTCTCTTGGTGGCCAAAGGTAGACGTCACGTTGTTTACCTTCGTTGTCTTTTGCGATGGGTGCGTGTAGAAATGCTGTAGAGACGTCACCTAGTCGCGCTATCCAGCTTGGTCGAGACAGCAGTAGTGCGAGAAGCGTCCGTAGTGTAGTGAACATTGGAGTAGAGGCGTAGACGGAGTCCTCATCCTCAATCTTCTCCGTGTAGCCTTTCGCTACAATCCTACTTCGTACACCGGGACCTTTCTTGCGGTGTACCCATTTAGTAGGTATTGCCTCTCGTAGGATAGTGCCGTCGACATTAGACGTGGACACTTCATCGTAGACGTCATGTAGTTTCATCTGGCTTGATTCGTGTTTCATTCCTTCACGTAGTTGTGTTTCGTCGTAACCTTCGTTGTCGAAGATTATCGGTTGGTCTTCTGTGGTGTCGTCGTTGGTGTATGATGTTATGGAAGTTCCGTTGGATAGTGTTACTGCGTTGATTCGTTGTCGTAGTGGTTGTGGTTCTTTGGTTGTTTCTTCTGTTGATCTGATGGTAGTGTCTTTTGAAGTCTTTTGAGCTTTGGTTGGTTGCATTACTTCTTCCGGGGTCATGCGTCGAAGTTGTTGTCGTTGTGGAGGTGCAGGTAGTGGAGGATGTTGTCGTCCAGTTGGTGAAGTAGCCATAGGACTATCAGGTAGTGGTCGTGAAGTTGGCGTCGAGGTTGACGGAAGTCGTGGTGGTGACGTAGTACGTTGTTGTTTTGTTGCTGGTTCTGCGACGATGTCGTCTGCGACATTTGTCTGTTGTTCTGCGTCTTGGGTAGTTCGTTTCTGCTGGAGTTGCGTATCCAGCAGTGTCGCAAATGACGGATTGTAGATGTTGCCTCGTGGTGCCCAAGGTGTACCTGAGACCTTGTTTAGTAGCGCAAGGTCATATTTGAAGTCTGGTTGTAGTCGTCGAACTGTTCTTGCTTTTAGTACGCCTTGTTCCGTCGCGATGTAGTTTTCTCCTGTTTCCGAAACTTTTCCGAGCCATATGCATTTCTGCATTCGCAGATCGGCTTTCGGTAGTTTCTTGTGCTGTGGTGGAAGGTAGAGTAGTGTTTCGCCAAACTCGCAAATTGCTCGCTCGTAGTTTCTTCCCCAGCGACGTTCGAAGCTTGTGTAGCCGTCGGAGTGGATGACGTAGCGATTTACCGTCCATGCCGCGTGTCGCACTATCCATGGTAGTAGACAGTGCTTGGTGGTCATTGTTATGCTGTAGTTGCTTTCAACTTGCGCTTTGACGACGCGGATTTGTCCAAGGAGTGTTCTGTGTAGTCGCTCAACGCTTCCTTGACTGTTGCTGCTGTAGGATGGTGAGTGTCGTACAGTCATTGAGCCGACTTTGGATGCTGTTGCTTTTAGTAGTGCATTGAGGGTGTCTTCGTTATCACTTTGTAGTATGCCTTGTGTTCTTCCGCACTCAAAGATGAATGCTTGTAGGTTGTTGATCATGTAGTCCATCATTGACGATTTGTCCGGAACCAGTAAGGCCATGCACAGTTGTGTAGTGACATCAACTGCTGTTAAGACTGGTGTGGTCTTTGTGTCATGTTGTGACTTGATGTAGGCGAAGTCTACTTGAATGATTGGTTGTCGTGATTGTTGTTTCTTGTAGTTGTCCTGGCGTCCTTTGCCTTGCACGCAAACTGGACACCAATTTCTGTATGGTAGATGTGTTAAGTTGTGTTCTGCTATTTGTTGTGGAGTTGGTTGCTGTGGTTGTCGTAGTCCTCTTGCTTGGTGTGCTTCGTGGTGTTCGTAGTGTTGCTCTTCGTCGTAGTCCTCTTGAAGGTACTCGTAGTTCTTCTTCACGGTGAACCTTGTTGTGCCTGTCCATTGAAATGGTAGTGTCGCATTTCCGACGAGTGTCCAGTCATCTTTGCGTTGTGAAACTTCACCGAAGTTGTTGTTTGAGATTGTAGTTCGAAAAGGTTCGAGTGTATTGACTGGTGGATGTCCTGGTCCATCTGTAGGTGTGAACAGTGTGGTTCGCAGTGTGACGTGGTGTCTTATCCAGTGTTCACCTTGTCTTTCCCAGTAGTCTTGGTTGTCTTCTTGTGCTGTTGGTGGTCGATGTGTTGTTGGTTTTGGTAGTGTCGTGTCCAAGTCTGTGGATGGTGGTGCTTTGGGTCTCCATACCTTTTGTGGAGTTCGTAGTTGTAGTTTTGATCTTGTAGTGGGTGTCGTTGTTGCGGGTTGCGGTGATGAGCTTTCTCTTGCTGGTGTAGTCTTTGTTGTTAGTCGGTGTGTAGGTTTGACTTTTCTTCGGAATCTGGTTTCTCCAGTCCATTCATCACCTTCAAGTCTTCTTTGTAGTTCTTGTTTGGAAAGTTGTTTGGTGTTCTCTTGTAGTTGTTCTTGCTCTTGCCCTTGTCTGTTGATGATGGTTAGTCGCCAATCATCTAGTTGTTCCTCTGGTATTGGGCAACCACTGTTGTGTGGATTGAACAGTGCTTTGCGTGGTCGTTTGTGGACTCGAACGGCGTAGTCACCATCGAGTTTCCAGTAGTCAGTGTTTCCACCAAGGATTTGTCGTAGTCCTTGGTCAGTGTGTGTTAGTGGTGCAATTTGTCCTTGTTGTTGTTTTGCTTCATCTGTAGGTTGGATGACTGCAATGGATTTCCATTGTCAGTAGTCATTGGGTAGATGTCATATCCTGTAGGGATGTCGATCTTCTCAGCTCGTAGGTAGAAAAGTCCTGAGTGTCGAATAAGTTGTGCTTGTTGTTGTCCATGAGAGATAGTGCAGTGTCGTCTAGTCCATATCCTCTATCAAGTAGTCTTGATGCACTGAGGATGGGGTACTTCACATCACAGACGTAGTAGGGTATCATGATCCTGAAGTTGTCCTGCTTGTAGGGAACGTACTTGATGCCGTAGGGTATCATGATCCTGAAGTTGTCCTGCTTGTAGGGAACGTACTTGATGCCGTAGACAGGGATCTTCTTGTTGGTTACGGTGTAGAGTTGTGGAGTTGAACTTCCACAAGGTCGTAGTGGTAGATCCGGCGCGTAGTCCTTTGGGCAAACATGTGTAGACGCTCCTGAGTCAATCAGCAGGTGATGGTACGACTTGAAGTTGGAGTACATGATGTAGTGAGTGATGTTGTCCTCAAGTTTTCGTTGTTTCCGTTGTTGCGTAGCTGCTGCGATGGCGTGGGGTAGTTGTGTTCTGTCCTCTTGTAGGTGCTTCTGGTAGTTGTTGCTGTGGTCATTCCATGATGTTGTGTGAGTTGATCTTTTCCCAAGTAGTGATTTGGGTTTGTGTTTACGTGATGGTAGCTTTGCTTGTCTGATGTGTCCAATTGTGAGGTGTGACTCATTGATGCCTCCAATGTAGTTTGCTTCATCCTCGTAGCCGTAGTCGTTCCAATCCCAGCTGTTGTCGTTCCAGTCGTAGTCGTTCCAATTCTCCTCCATGTAGTTCACATCATATCCATGTCCTTCTTCTCCTTCGTAGTACCAATCCCAAGTATCATTTGTTTCTTGTTGTAGTTCCTCATTGTGGTTTTGTGTTCCTTGCTCTTGCTCTGTCTGCTGAGGCTGTTGTAGTTCTTCTCCTTCTCCTATGTGCCATATGGGCACTCTGCAGTCTTGTGCCCAGTGGCCTGTTTTGCCACACCTGTGGCATGTCATGTAGTTGTTTCCTTTTCCTTTTGACTCGCTGTAGTTTCCTTGGCCTTTGTAGCCTTTGCTTGATCCGTAGCCTTTGGATCCGTAGCCTTTTCCTTTTCCTTTGCTGTAACCGCCTTTGTTGTAGTTTCCTTTGTTGCCTTTGTCAGATCCTTTGTAGTAGCCTTTGCTTCTGTATTTGCCTTTGTTTCCTTTGTAGTTTCCTTTGCTCTTTCCTTTGCCTTTGTAGTTTCTTCCTTTTCTCCAAATGTTGTCAACATCCATTGGTGCGGGTCCTCCATTGTAGTTTGTGCCAACCGCTGAAGACAATCTTGAGAAAGCTGAAATCGTCTTGTAGTAGTCCAAGATGACCGCTCTGATCTCAGTGTAGGTAGTGATCTGTCCAGCGCGTAGTTGAAGATGCTGTTGTAGCGCTCCTTTGGTCTTGTTGAGTAGTATTGCAATCTTCACTCCATCAGGTAGTGCTGCATTGTTGTCTCTTTCGTAGCGGTTGATGTCGTACTCCCACTGTAGGAATTGTTCTTCAAATTGCGCTTCGAGAAATGTAGGTTCCAGTAGTTTGGTGAGGTAGCCAACGCTACGTGTTCCTACTGGTAGGCTGAACCTGTTGTGCAGGAGTCGTAGTGTTTCACATCCATTTGCATTGTAGCGATTTTGTCTTACTACTGTAGCTGCTGCTCCTTGACAAATGTTGATGAGGATGTAGTGTAGATCTCTTGCGAGGTCTACTGCTTTAGTTGCTTGTGTAGTGTCACGTATGTGGGCTCTTATGTCTGCATCCTCGATTTGTCGTGTGGCTACTTGTGCTAGTTGTAGTACCAGGTCGAAGTCTCGGTCTATGAGTCCGAGGTAGGCTTGTAGTTTGAACAGCCATTCTTCATATTGCGAGTAGTCACCATTAAAGAACGGTGGTGGCAGTTTGTATTTGTGTAGTCTTTGAACATCGCCTTCTTGTTTGTGTGTTGTTCCTGTTCCCGTAGTCGTGGCTCCTGCTGTCTCTGCTGTTGTTGGCCCGTTGTCTGCTCCTGTAGTTGGCTGAGCTGATGCTGCTGCCGGTTCTCCTGACATGTCGTAGTAGTTTGGCATGTAGCTGCTGTTGTTGCTGTACTTACTGTAGTTACTGGAGCTCCCCTATGTTTAGGATCTCAGCTCCGCTACCACGTTAAAATACAGTACACACATCGGTGTTGTGCAACTGCAATGTTGTTGTTCAATAACACAAACTTGTAGTCAGCCCTCATGCGCTATTTTCTTTGGTAGACTCAAGGCCTGCGGTCGGGTAGTGTGCATCATGTATGTACAAGGGGCAAGTAGTACAACATGATATTTGACACCGTTGCATCCAAAAGGTCCCACTTCGTGAGGCAACGCATACAGGCCAAATTGCCAGGCCTAATTTCAGGTTGTGATTTAATAAGCCTGTCAGTAGCTGGGCAAGTGGTTCCTCCGGCCATGTGAGTTGCCTTCATAAAGTTCCCCTGTCATTCCGCTTGGGGCAGAGGTTCCTTGTTGGAAATTCTGACCCAGCCCACCGGCTCTCAGAAGCAGGCTCAAGAGGCAAATTGAACGAAGCGCAAGTTGCCAGATTGGCAAAGAAAAGCTGAACCCTGCTTCCAATTGCTTAAGGTGCTGCCAAAACAGCATTTGCACATTCACATTATTATGCGGATACATACGTGGTGCATTCGCAAACATGGCAATGTCCTTCAAACTAGCACAGAATAATACAAACATAACATTAAGAAAATGGAAGCCGGGTCTGGCAATCCAGTGGGGATCCAACCCCAAGTAGCTACATTCCATCAACAAAAAGAACCTGATGGTAAGTGGTTCCCCCATACCGACACGCGAAAGGCTCACTTGACCGCTACGTAGGACAACTCATCAGTGATGAACCGAACGGCTCGCTTTACCCGAAAGAACAAACCATCAGTGATGTTTTAATCACTTCGGAACAATGCACGAGCCTTTGACTATCGGACTCCGGCATTACCAATCGCTTCGTACTGATCCAACGCCTAATAACGCCCATCCAATCCTGCCCCTGCCTGCGCTAAGTCATGAATACCCCAAAATCAAGTTTAGATGCTGGTCCATATCTTATGAAACTTGAAATGCGCAAACCCGATCATATGGAACCTAAACATCGAGTTTCATTTGTTGGAGGCCGGCACAAGCCCTTAAAGCTCACATTTCACAATGCATAGAACATGGTCCGCTTCACCTTCGCCATGGGTCCGCTTCAACGTCATGTGTCACAAGGTGCATTTCTTTTGGAAGGCGCTCACGGATCACGCCACTTTGTTGAGTGCCTAGAACAGGGCCTGGCATAAGTCCTTACAATGTCAATCAGGCGCCTCGACGTATCAAAGCCCTGTTTCAGCGTGTCCTCTGAAAAAGTTCCGGAACATCACCAAGCAAAGCACAACAATAAATCGGACTTTCCTGAAGCTACAGTCCCAGCATTGCACCAGATTTGCCAACGAGGCACTGAGAGTATTCTGCTCCAGGCTCTTCGCCGCATCTCCGCGAACAAGCCCAGGGCCATTTGCCAATCGAAGGCCACAGCGGCCATAGCGCTACCAAAGGCACTGGAGCTCAGAAGCGCCTGCAGGTCAAACCGGGGAGTCTGAACAAGTAACATGTAAATCATGAACAGGAAAACACACACACAACTTGCTTATCTTCACAACATCACCTAGTTGCATGTCCTTGGCAAGGTGCTTCTTTTGACGGGAACTGCGGATTAAGCAGAACCTGGTTGATGCTGATCGGAGGGTGTCCCTTAACAATCATCACTTTTGGAGGGGCCGCCACTCCCCTGTTGATAGGGCAGGTCTATAAGTCCGGGGTCAACAATGGGTGTGTCTTTTTTTGAGGGAACCCTTGTTCAGTTTGTTTTTGAGGGAACCTTTTTGCGGTCCCCTGTTTTAAGACACACCCAAAGTATTGTTGCATCTGGGGCCTCAGGGAGGCTTTGGAGCATTTGCAGTGCCCGCTGCCACTGGCTGCCCTTGCCGCAGGCCTCGCGGAACGCGTGCGCGAGAAGCGACCCTCGTAGACAAAAGGGATCCCTTTTTCTATCATGTCCTTACAAAACTCCCGGTACCCCAAAGGCTCCCTCACAAGGCAAAAATTTGGAGACCCGGCTTACGGAGCCGGCTCTGCATGGGAATCCAAAGGGGATTCAGGCGGCGCCACAGGCCTGGGATGCGAAGAGAAGAATTTCAAGCGCGCCCAGGCCTTGGGAAGGCCGATTGTACCAACGTGATTCCCATGACTTCGTGAGCCTAACAGACGTGAGGGGGGGAGGGGATCAAAGGAATGAACCAAGTGCCCTTGGAGAAAGGAAAGGAAAGGAAAGGAAAGGAAGGAAGAAAGAAGGAAAGGAAAGGAAAGGAAGGAAAGAAATAAAGAAGAAACACGAAGAAAGACAAAAGAAAGCAATAAAGATGGAAAGAAAAGAAACAATGAAAAGAAAGAAGCAAAGAAAAACGAAGAGAAAAATAATCAAGAAAAGACAGAGAAAGAGAACTATAGTTTATATATGTTTGAAAGTTCCGCCCACCGGCTTCGCCGGCTCTACTGGTATAATGTATCAGTCAGGACGGCTGTATCCCATATGTAGTTTGTACCTAAGCTCGTCCAAAATACATCTCACAAGTCATGGGGATGAGACCCCCATCTTGAGCAACCCCAAGGTCGACTTAAACCCAGTCCTTCGGTCCTTCGGGGGCCCCGTAGCCTGTCTGTGGCTTTGCTCAAATTGAACCCCTCCCAAAAGAACCAACCGAACGCGGTCGCTCTTCGTTTCCCCCCTCACGCGCCAAACAGTAGATGGTGTGTTGATTTGGCTGGTTGTGTTTTTTGGGTTGGCATGTGGTTGAAACACGCATGTTCAATCAACAGTGTAAGGTTGGAGGTCCAACTCAAAAGAACCGCGCAACAAAGGGACCCTATGGCCCTGCGGATCTAGGGCCCACCGGATTTTCATATGGGCCTTGCATGGTCGCAAAAGGGACGCCATTCGCAAGGCGTCTCCAGTTTTGGAATGCACTATGCACAAATGCAGAGCTGATCAAACAAATCCCGTTTTGGGAGGGAGACCCTGCAAACTGCGTTTGACAAATTCTCACCTTTCTGAGGTCTCAAATTCTCAAATTCAGCCTCTGTGTGGGTTTAGATGTGCTCCCTGGCTAAAACTTACCCCTCCCCCTGCGCAGGAAGCAAAGCATAGAGGGGGCAACCCACGGAGTTTGAGGGGCGGAAGTAGCCAACCTGCCATTAGGCACCCCAGGCACCCGAAGAACGTCTGACCTTAGGCGCCCATGGACTTTGGACACCCCCGCCTTTATGACAGCGCTACAAGTCACTGCGTTGGGGCGCAGCTGCCACGCTGCACCCGCGCCTGGGTTTCAATTTGGTCAAAGGAACAAACATGCACACGTTCCATGCCAGTGGAGGAACCTCGTGTTGTTGCGGGATCGAACTCTTGGGGATCTCACAAAGGCGAAGTCTTGCGAGGGCTCTTGACAGCCGTTCCATGTGGGGTCGGGCC
Organism: Effrenium voratum; assembly: GCA_963377175.1. NCBI lineage: Eukaryota > Dinophyceae > Suessiales > Symbiodiniaceae > Effrenium > Effrenium voratum. Next base: position 223,631 of record CAUJNA010003433.1, read on the forward strand.
CAGGGATCTGTTTCCGGCGGGGAAAAAGGAGACCAGGGTTCCTAATGCAGCACCCCTCCAAAAGAAAGCTCATTCCGAATTGGCCTTCAAAAGGCATTGCTTAAAGGCACAAGGCGGGGAACATAGGGAGCCCTGGAACATGTAACCGAATCTTTGATTGCACTTCCCTTCAAATATATTCCGGAAAGGCTCCCTAGCACAGGTTGCCAGATCCAAGACTCACCTGAAATTCCAGACGGTGTCTTTTTAATCAGTTGGCGATTCAAAGACTTGCGGGGTCGAAAGATGAACGAGTCCTTACTTCACAGCCACTACATGAAACAAGTACTCTTTGGAACCAAGCCAAAAACGAATACCCAGCCCGCAAAAAAACATTGAGCTAGGGATAGGAAAGGATCTTTTGGATTCCTCAAATTGGTTTCCTTTTGCTGGTGAGGAATTATGCTTTCCCCAAATTCGGGATATTACTTGGGTATGTGGGGTTAGTCCCCCTATGACCATGGTTGTAACTGGGCCCTGGTTGGATTGTGATTTCCTGTTTTATTCTGATGCTGGTGGCTTTTGCTTGTTGACACATACCCATTCACGGCAAACCAAACAACTCAGAGGAGAAACCGGGCGGTCCACAAGGGGGCTCCACAGTAAGGCTCACTTTCCCGCAACATGTCCCAGCGATGTTGCTTTCTTGAAAGGGAGGGGACAGAATGTGATAAGCTGAAGTCCAACAGGTTTGAACAAGCCTCCCGCGGACCGAAGGCGATGAGGTTGGTTGACGGGTCCCTGTGACACCTGCATCCAGTAGCTGAACATGCGGCAGGTGAATCCTCGTACTACACAACCACCTTTGAAAGGCAAGGATTCCCTTTACCTCCCGCTTGAACGTCACCCCAAGAGGAAAAAGCAATAAACAAAAAGGAATTTGAGCCAGGCGCAGAGCCGCCTGCCTGACCCCCTCCCCTCCCCCCTGGGAACCACTGCTTTAAACGCCTGAGTGCCATGGGTCTGCAGAAGGTCAGCAACCGTAACCCGCTTGCCATGGTGAGTCCCATTCAGCGGCTTATCACTTACCATTGCCAACCACTTACATACCCTGCTCAACCGAAAGGCGAAACATATCCTTCACCAATAAGGCCCGCTGCACAGGACCCCTTCGCCTGCATCTAGGTGAAAATGCAGTAGGTGAATTTGTCACAAGTACCACGCAACCTTTGGAAGCCAACGATTCTCTTCCCATTGGAACTGGTTTCACGTCAGCCGCGAGGCTTAAGAGGCTGAGCGCCGCTGGCCACTGGGCACCGCAGGCGCTGATGCAGGCGCCACAGGCGCCAATGTCCTCGCCCGGAGAAGTCATCCGCACTAAGTACTCCCCTGAAACAAGGGTCTCAAGAAAATTAGCCTGAACCCAAAAGCATTCTTAGACGAACCTCTGGGATATCACCTAAATCATGGAAAACCATCATATCAAAACCAAGGGGTAGATATGCGGGGGTGCCTACTACAAGGGTTTCTGGACCACAGGGCTAAAATCTCACGTTTCTAAGGGCGTGTCAACCCCAAAGTGCAGCGAGTGTGCATTTCCGTTGGGGAACCTGTATTTCACTATGAGCGCTACAACGAGGGTGCATCAGTGAGTTCGCCTTTTGCCTGAAGTCATGGGAATCCAGTCCAGGTAACGGAACCCTTTTGGCCAGCCTCTGGCCGGGTACCCAGAAAACGGCCCGAATTGTTGGGGGTACCTGGGACCTGAACATTTCCCTGCAAGATCCCACATCCAAGGCAACAAAAACGGGGCAGAAGAATCGAGCAGCGTACAAACGTGAGAAGGACTGACAAAATGACGACCCTCTTTGATAGTAACCTTGACAGGCTGTAGGCCGGGAGGACCCGAGTGGATTTAATAGTGTGCGCAGGCCGTGTGCTGAGGCTGAGGAGCTTATGGCAAAACCTGGATCTTACGATTGCAACACGTGCATGCTTGGCGTCCCTTTGCAAGCAACCTCACCTGGTGCAGCATCGAACTTCCGGAGACGTCTGTGGTATGCATACAATGCTATCCCTGGCTCTATTGAAAGCCACACGCTCCCAAAATCCATGGTTGTTGTTTGCATAGTTCTGAACAAGTGGGCGTTGTGACCCAGGCAGCCCACCAACATTTACAATATGTTCAGCCCATATTGCCAAAAAACGCACGTGCATAAGGTCGAATGCATCGAGCCATGCTCTGGAGGCCTATTGTATCTGCAAATTATTGCAATTTGCAAACTGGAAGTTTGGACTCCCTCTCGTGCTCCCGTGCGCATGGAACCCAACTAACCCAACAGAAAAAAAACACATTGTGTGTATCAACATATTTATTTTGGCGAACTTGTTTGGGTTCCATCTTAACTTGCACTGAGTAAGGGATCTGCATTGATCATATGTATGACTCATAGGCGAGCTATGGCGAGCTTGTTTCACCCCGCGGACCCGTGAGCTGGTTGCAAGTTGTGCAGTATGTGCTTTGTCAGCGTTCCTTCCATGTCACCATGTCCTGTATCCTTCCAATCCCGGAGCAATAGAAATTGACACTTGCTGGCTGGACCCCAGTAAAGTACAGTAGTCTTCCCAGGTTCCCTAAACAGTGTGAAAGATCATGCCAACAAATGGCTTCAAGCCACTCCACTGTGCTCACACCCAACATGGAAAGTAAGTTTGCTGTCACGTCACCCCCGAGGACCCCGATACGGGAAACTAAGATTTATCAAATTGGCTCAAACTTCAAAATAAGCTTCCTCACTTTCCCACCCCCGGCATGTCAGCAAACACTCTGTTCTTTGCAGCCATTTAAAAGCGACAGAACCTAAAACGGCCAACAAACAACTAGAAACACACAAACCAAGAACAGTGAAGGTGCCATTGAGCTACCCAAGAACCTGCTTGCCATTCGAAAGGTGGCGCTGGCATGCGGTGAGGGCGCTGGAGAGATGCGAATCCCGCTGCATCTGCCCGAAGAAATCCAGGGCCAACTGCCACTGCTCACCTGGGCAAAAGCGGAATCCGTGTGAAAACCTGAACTACGAAGCCACCCAGAAGGGCTTATTGCATAGGGTAAAACTCCACGAGCTGCAATTTTGGCATCTCTTGCCCCTTCGCCTTGTTGTCTTGCCCGACTGCATGTTGAGCATAAAACGGACAACAAATGCTTCCCGAAACGCGGTCAGTTTGACGGGCTCGTTGCCCATGTGTACAACATATCATATAACGCCAACTCCGAATTCTCTAAAGTAGAACTTGAGTGTAATGCCTCAAAGCTTGCCTGTCTCGCGGACCGACGGCCGGCACATCCTGGAGTAACCCATTATTCAGTCAACATCCTTTAGTTGTAAGCGCTATAATTTACCAAGCTGTAATAAGGATTCCCTATGTAATGAACATATCTCACGAGTGAGTTCGCGTCACTCCTGGTAATTGGTGCAGCACCATGTTTACATGCATGATGCAAACGTGCGACTGGTTTTTTGGATATGTGCACCTAAATTCCTAGATTTCACGTCGAAGGCATGCATTGTTCCCAGCGTGTTACGCTGCACGATCAAGGTCAAATCTGAAATGGACACCCGCCCCAAAAGCAAACGAGCCACGTCCAAAACGTGTCATGACTTGCTATGTCGCCAAGCTCTCCTTTCGCCACTGCTTGCGCATACCTTACGCAACCTGTGTTTTGCCTTACACGACACATGGGCTTCAAGATCGGCCTTACGCAGGCCGCAGGCCTGGAACACCGCGTACCAGCTTCTGTGAACTAAATGACTACCGAGAGCTACGCGGACCTTCACCACAGTCTGCTGCACAGGAAATAGCGTGTTCTCCCATCTCTTCGGCAACACGCTGTCTCGACAAGCTACTCAAATCAAAGCACACGAACATGAACATGCTTACGCGACCTTACGCCTGTGGAGGTTTTCTTACCCAACGGCTCGATATGACAGTGCCCTTGCTAAACATGTATACCGAGGTTTTGGCGTTGCTCAAAATGTAAACAAGAATGAAGAGGGTTCCAATTTTATCAAAAGCGACAAAGCTTCAAGAAGCTTCAGCGGATTGGAGTTCTTTCGACCCCCAACCTTTGTTTTGGGCCCATGGGCCAAACGGCTCATATTGGAGGCCGAGGTGCCCTCGCCACATGCAGTCATGGCCGCCATGTAGGTGAGAATGCTGCGCTTGATCCTGAGAAACTGCTCCCTTGCCCAGTGACACCCGCCTTTTTGGGTGACGATTTCTGGGGAACCAGGGGGAACCCACAAAATAGACATGGACAAAGGGTGGGGGGTTGGCCTTTGAACCCCCTCCCCCCCCCAAAAAAAAATGTAAATATGTTTGCCCAGTGAAGACTTGGTCATTTCCCGAAGCTTGGAAAGCCCTGTTCAACCAGAAGTTCTCCGTAGCCCCTTGGGATTCCAGACGCCACCTGCGAAGGCTTGGCCCTGCTTAGCTGCTAGGTCCTTTGGGGGGATGGTTTGACAAATTCTTGCCTTAGCTGGTGTCTCAAAAGCCTCGCAAGTTTCGATGCACGGGAAACCACCCGCGTCTTCCCCAGAGGCCGTAAAAACATGCCCGTCAGAGTCAGAGGGAGGCAGGGAGCAATGCAAACCGCGGCAATGGTCAGAAATCTTCAGCGAGTGAATTCGGGATGCCACGCTATGAACCAAACTAGGGAAACAACATGCGAAAAAGACAATCCGCCTTGGTTGCAAGTGAGAACTCAGCGGACCTCCCCATCAGAGAAAGGAGGGTTGAAGAAGTAGACTTGGCCCTGCACGACCACCGGTTGGCACACTGGATCCCCTACCAGTGAAACAGCCACATCCAGCCGCCAAACCCGGTTAATTACAGTATAGACTACAGGGCTTCGCCTGTTGCCCTACTTCCATTCATCTATGGCATGCACAGTAAACTAGTTCGCACTGTACTAGACTGTGTCTATTGAAATCCAAGCACATGTCCCTCGGGGTGCTGTTGTTTCCCGAAAGTTGGCTTCTTTGCGTTTCCCAGTCCTGGGAAATTGCAAAAGAGAAGCCCTGGAATAAAGGGCCTTGAGCAAGGGAAGGCGCCAATCGAATTCAAGGGCAAATTGGGCCTGCACAACAGCAAACAAACCTGACCCACACATCTCAAGCCGAATTTGCAAAATCAAATCCAAGCTCGGCAGGAGGTGCAGCGGCCAAAGGTTTCCTGGGGGGTCTCGTAATGGTTGCCCGTCTGTAGGATTTTCGATATATGTGCTATCTTGGCACGGGGAAGCCTTGCCCAAGTGCCTCAAAAGGAAATACAAACCGCCCAACCCCCAGTTGCCCGGTGACCCTGGTACAAGGGAACCCCCTTCTGGGGTCCACCACTTTAAGTGGTGGACCCACCAAACAACAACTTTAAAAAGGGTGGAGTCCACTGAAGAAGCGAGAACCGGTTGAGTCCGCGCAATTTTCATGGAAACCAGCTAAGGAAATGCTACAAGTGTCTCTTTCTCATTTCATTTTTTGCCGGGAGCTTGCCCAATTTCCAGCAGAACTGTTTGCCGGTTTCTACAAGTAGTACCGCGCAAGGCGGTGGCGGAAGTTTCCAAAAAAGAACCACTATAGGAGGCTTGAACAACCAGGGCAAACATGTTTGGGGCCAAATTGAAAACCAATCATGTTTTGTTTGTGACGAACATGGCCAAACGGTCACAAAAGAAATCAACAGGTCATGTCTTCACAGGCAATTATTCCACCGCTCGGACGAAAACTGGAAAGAAAACCTTGGAAGTGCCCAGGCTGAAAGGGAGCCACGCATTTTTTCCAAGTTAGATGAAAGCCTTGCGCGTTGCCATTCCAATGCGTTTTACCGCTGTCAAGCTAAATTGCATCTTAAAAACGCGCACCGCGCGCAGGCCGCGTGCGATTTTTGAAAGTTGGAGCTTCCAAAAGTAGCCCGACCCTGTAGTGTTTTTACGATTTTGACTTCCAAATGTGCACCGCGCGCAGGCCGCGTGCGATTTTTGAAAGTTGGAGCTTCCAAAAGTGTGCCGCGAATGTAGTGTTTTTGCGATTTTGACTTCCAAATGTGCACCGCGCGCAGGCCGCGTGCGATTTTTGAAAGTTGGAGCTCCCAAAAGTGTGCCGTGTAGTGTTTTTACGATTTTGACTTCCAAATGTGCACCGCGCGCAGGCCGCGTGCGATTTTTGAAAGTTGGAGCTTCCAAAAGTAGCCCGAGCATGTAGTGTTTTTACGATTTTGACTTCCAAATGTGCACCGCGCGCAGGCCGCGTGCGATTTTTGAAAGTTGGAGCTTCCAAAAGTAGCCCGAGCATGTAGTGTTTTTACGATTTTGACTTCCAAATGTGCACCGCGCGCAGGCCGCGTGCGATTTTTTGCCAGCAATTCCGACCAAAGGCTCCGCACCCGCCGCTTTACCGAGGTAACTTCTGGGCCGTCTGGAGGCTCAAAACATTGAAAAATACAGCATTTCGCGACCTTTCTAACATTTCGCACACCATGCTTCATCTTTCTTCATCGCTTCTCTCTGCTACTTCTTCTGCTCTCTCTTCTTCTCTCTCTCTCTCTCTATCTCTCGCTCTGCACTGCTCTGCTTGAGTTGTCGATATTGTCGGAAGTTAGACTTCTAAACTTCCTTCGATGAACATGACTGTACTTCATAAGCAATAAGGAATGACCGGGATCGGTCGTTATTTGTCCAGAGGGATCCCGAACTTGGTGACTTGGTAAGCATGAAACGAGGGAACGATCCTTATGAGCCATGCGGCTTCCATACGGGAATCCCCAAGTTCATTCCCAAAACTACTTCGACAGGGTGAACGTAGATGGCGCAACTCCCTTCATGTGGGTATGGAAAGGGGATGGCACCCCCGCAACAACTGCTTGTTGAACAGTACTTGGAATTTTTCACGTTGGACAAAAACAGTTGTTGGGGGGTGCTGCTGGTGTGCCATCATCTTTTCACCCAAAACCCCCTTTTGATCCCCCCCGAGAACCGGCAAGCCAACAGTTGGGCGTTTAAGATACCCTGAAGCAAGGGATGTTTCATTGGGGAATGAGTTCCCTCCCTCCCTGGGAATCAGCAAGATAAAGGAGCCCCAAAAGGAAACCCTAAGTGTTTCCTAAAATCAGCTTCTAACTACTTGGTTTGGATTGGTGGTTTGGAGGTCACCCTCTACAAGAACCAGGGGTTCAAATCCTCAGACCACCAAGCCAAACCACCAACTCAGGATTACCTGAAAGGTCATAGGACTAAGGTCAGGAAGACAGGGGGAGGGTTGAGGGGGGTTGGATCCTAAGCCCTATTTCCTAAGCGGGACACTTGGCGAGCTGCCTGGCCCCCATCTTCTCCAAAAAGCTGAGGGCCAGCTGCCACTCCCCGCCTGGCCGTAGGCACTCTGCAGAGACAACAACAGAAGGGGGGTCCATGTCGATTTGGAGGGGAGTAGGGGGCTAGTGGATCACTTGCGACCCGCAAATCCGATCACTTGCGACCTGTGGATCACTTGCGACCCGTAAGATCACTTGCGACCCGAAAAAAGGATCACTTGCGACCCGTGAGGTCTGGGGGGGTGGGAAGGGGCGGGGTGGGGTGGGGGAGAATGATACCGCTCGCTGTCACTGGCACGCTCCAGCACCGGTGGGAAGGGATGGGGCGGGGGGGGTGTTCCTGTTTGCTTTGCATACTTGGTCTCATAGCATACAACATGTAACCATATTGGCTCAAGGCCCTTTTTGTCCATTCATGTGTACATAGCTCATTGCGACATCCGCCGCATTTGCTACACAGATAAAGAAGGGAGCTTGCAGCATCCGCTTATTGGGACATTGAACAAGGACAATCCACCAGGACTTATCCAGATAATCCATAGGGGCATTTGTCAGGATCCATCCGTGCTGGGAATAGATCCGGGGACCTACAAGTATTCCATTAGCACAACGGGGACTATAAGCCCCCTGGCTCTGGGCTACAAAGTGGTAGCGGAGCAGGTTTTCCTGCACCGATCCAGACAAAATGTCATCCGACGGAGAAGGCTTCATGGAGGCTTATTCAAGTGTTGGCCGATCATCCGGCTACACTGAAGAGACTCTGAATTTATCGATGACCGCCAAGCAGCCGCCATCGTTCGACGGTCAGCTGGCTCAGATATGAAGAACTCGTAGACGATTGGGTGACCTTCACTACAATCGATCCAGACAAGAGAGGACCGTTACTGAAGAGCAGACTCACAGGAGACGCCCAGATGTATCGATCCATCCTCCAGAATGATCTATTGCAAGATCCGGAAGAAGGAGTCACCTATTTCAAGAACACGTTGAAGAAGTTCTTCCTCAAGGGCACGACCAACGTGTACTTATACCGACTTCTCGGTTTCTTCAATCACAGGAGGCAGAACACCGAGTTCCTCATTTTTACATCAAAATTTGAGATTCTCCTGATGAGACTGAAGTCAGCCTGGATGGATTTCTTACCCGTCCACACGGCACAGTCACCAGAGTTTTTAGCATCCGTTCAAGATGCCAACGCAAGAAGATTGGCCGCGCATCAGCAAGCAGCCGCTGCGAGGGCCCCGCCTCCAGATCTCCTGCTAGCCGACAATCCAGAAGTATTCAGGCAGTACATAACAAGCAGGCAGACAAGACACATGGAAGCATTTCCCCTCAACGACAACCTCATTGCACAGTTTTTCATAATCCAGAGTGAATTATCCGATCAGCAGCAAGAGAGACTGATCAGCGCAATGTCATTGAGGAACATCACGCTCGACAACTATACCTACGAGATGATGAAGACGCAGTACCACGACCTTTTCATCACAACAAGAACCTCGATCCAAGATCCATCCATCCGACCTCAAGGAGGACAAAGAAGCAATACCTTCTACATCCTGGAACAAGGAGAATACGAAGGCGAAGAAGGCTTCTGGGTGGAAGATGAAGAAGGATACGAAGGATTCATGTCCAACAACGATGAGGAGACATTTTGGGTACTCGAGGGGAACGATGCTTTCATTGCGAGAAGAGTGTCTGGGCGGAATTTCAGATTCAAGAAAAGAAAAGGAAAAGGAAAATCATCCAGCAAAAAGGGCAATCACCGACGAGGTGGTTTTAAACCCTTCAAGAAAAGCGGTTCTGGCGGGAAGGCCAATATGGCCGATGAACAGTCGGATCCCTACGACCAGGCATATTGGGGAAAAGGCAAGGGAAAGAAAGGAAAGAAAGGAAAATCAAAATTCCAATATCCTTTTGATGGAAACAAAGGTTATCCATTCAGCGACAATGGCAAAGGAAAAGGCGGACAGGATAAAGGAAAATCCAAAACGTTCGCGGCCATCGCAGAGAGACAGGAGGAGCAGCCCGCCATCCAGCAGACTGCACCATCCGTAGAGCCTTCATATGCCGGTTGGACAGACCAAGATTGGGATTCATCCTGGAATTGGAGTGAACATGGCTGGTACTCATCTCACGAGACATCCAGCACCGGACAAGCGATGATGGCATTCCATGACGCCTATGAGCAGATTGAGAAAGACGCCATCCAGGAGAAGCTGATCCAAGATGATTCAGTTTCAGAACAGTCGTTGACAGCGACAGCAAGACAAAGCCTTTTGGCAACAAAGCTGATGGCGCCTGTCATCAACCCTCAACACAATCCGACCTATGCGATCCTGGACAATGGATGTACCAGATCCATGGGCAGCTGGCATGCAATCCAGCGTTTTACTCAGGCCATCGAACCCATGAAAGACCTCATCTCCTATCAGTACATCCCGGCAGAGACCAAGTTCACTTTTGCCAATGGAGAGACAGCCAAGGTAAATTGGACCTTGCATCTTCGATATCACACAACACCTCCATGCAGTACCAACATCGACATCCTTGAACAAGGAACTGTACCGATCCTTTTGAGCATTGGCCAGATGCGGAACCTGTACATGACCATCGAACATACACCTCAGTGTGACAAGATCACCTGTAAGGCTTTTGGTATGAACCGTCAAGCAGTTCCAGTATCCGGTACAGGACATGCACTCGTCGATCTCGCTGGAGTGGCAAGAGTGAAATCCCATGGAGAAATTGCTAGGAAAGGCCTCATCAACTATGTCTACGATGATGATGACAGCATCAAGTTTCAATCCGAGGAAAATCCGAAGAGTGAAACAGTGTGTGCATCCAAATCATCCGAGACAAAAGAGGAAGCAGCAACTCCAAGGATTATTGGTACTACAAAGCAGGACCACTGGATACACGACGAGAAGAACAAGAAGCTCATCCGTGTGCACATCACACCTCGCAAGGCTCTGTTCACACCGATTGGAGCAAAGGGATGTCCAGTTAATCCTGATAACATCAGCCGAGACCGTACCACAGAAATAATTGATGAAACCAAAGGTGGAGACCCAGAAATCCTTGAAGACAACTGGAGACTTACCTCACAGGCGAACAAACCGTTGATTAACCTGTGGAAAGGCAAGACCATTTTCACTCTCGATGACAACCCGAAAGAATCAGGTTCAGGATCAGCCGCAGATAGGATCATCGACAAGAAGGGCCAGTCGACTATTGAGCCAGATCCTATCATACCATCCGCAGAAGAACCGACTTCTTTGCCAACAGCCTTAGGCAGAATTCACAAGCGATTGTCAAATCCGGAAGAGTTGAAGAAGCTCCACCTCCAGCATCATCATATGAACACAGAACAATTTCGATTCAGAACCCGTGCGCTCCACTTGCCAAAGTCAATCTACGACCTCTATGACAAGATCCGAAGTGAATGCGAAGTTTGCCAAGCGGCAAAACAAGGACCATCACGGAGCAAGACTAGTGGACTCCGAGCAGACACCTTCGGAGACATGACATTCATCGATCACTGTCAAGTTCCATTGGGAACTGGAGAACATATCGTTGTGTTTGTCATCCTGGATGGAGCAACAACGTTGCTCACTGCTGAGGTAGTAAACACTACCCAAGAATCCGAGAACATTACTGTCCTCAGGAACTACTTCGACCAGTACCACCTGCAGCCAAAATCCGTTGTCGGCGATCAAGCCTTCATGTCAGAGACATGGGAACATTTTTATCAATCCCTCGATATTACACCAATCTCGTTGGGACCTAACACACCATGGCCAAATCGAGCTGAATCAGCAGTTCGACTCCTGAAGGCTCAGCTGAAGATCATGCTTCATTCAATCAAATCCGGCACTGCACCTGCCACCTTGAAGAAGATCACATACCGACAGCTAGTGAAGGCCGCAGCAACTGTCAGGAACCAAACGGTAACCTACGGGGGTGTAACACCCCTGGAACTTGCATTCGGACGAAGACCTGCAGATCTCATCCAACTTGATGTCGCAACACCAACTCAGTTGACGATCGATCGGAATGAAGAAGAGCTCACAGCCATCCAAGTCAAGCAGCTGTCGAAGCAAGCATTCCAAGAAGCTCGTCAATCCGAGGACATCCGAAGAGACCTTGCACAGAATCTCCGAATGAGTGCCAAACCTCTGCAGTTGAAGGACAAGGTATTCTACTGGCAGGAAGACAAATCCAAGATTCGTTCCGATGGAAGTAAAGGAGGAATCTGGATCAAGGGAAAGGTAATTTCCCTCGAAGGAGCGATGGTTGGACTTGATCTTGGAACAAGACTCATCAAGGTCAATCTGACTAAGGTCAGAAAGGATGAAACGATCCCTCCAGGAAAGCCTGGAATTGATTTCTTGTTGCCCGAGGAACAAGAATCCCTACAGCAGGATCAGGACGGAACATCATCCGATTCCAAGAAGAATCAGCCATCCATTCCAACTCCAAAGCCAGCATCCTCACGGCCATTACGCATTGCTGGGAAATCGAAGAGACCACCAGTGGCACCAACGCCATCTGAGACCCCTACATCCGCAAGACCTATGAACGTGGAAGATGTCACTGAAGACAGAACATCCGTACCAGAACAAGCACATTGGAACTGTGTGAAAAAGGGAAAGATCCACGTCCTAGAGATTTTTGCGGGAAGTGCCAGATTCAGTCAATGCTGTGCACTTACAGGTCTCAAGGTTGGGACACCAGTCGACATCCGAACAGGATTTGACGTAATGACATCCAAGGGACGACACATGGTCATGGAGATCATTCGAGAACAAGCACCTGATCTCATTCTTATGGCACCTGTCTGTGGACCTTGGTCGAACATGCAGAACATCCAACAAGATCAACAGAGAGTCTGGGAGAGGCGACAGCGCTATGTCCCGATGGTCGAGTTCGTGGCATCCATTGCGCGATATCAGCTCAAGCACAAGAGATATTTCATCATTGAAAATCCTCAGACATCCAGGATCTGGTATTTGAATTGCATGCAGCAACTCTTTTCCGATCCATCCGTCACCTGGGGAGATTTTCACTTTTGTGCATATGGACTGAGAGATCCTGAATCCGGACTTAGATGTCTCAAGCCTACCAGCTTGATGCATTGCTTGCCGCCAGAGGTGATGAGACCGATCTTCAGAAGGTGCACGAACTTCACCAGCAAGGTAAAACACGAACATCAGCATCTTGAAGGAAATGCCGGCACTTTCGGAAGCAGAACTAAACTGGCACAGGTATACCCTTACCGATTCTGCCAGGATCTTGCGCATATCATCCTGCGACACCTTAAGGTGAAACCTCTTGACAACGAGGTGTATCTCTTGGAGGACATCTTCGAGCCGTTCACCAACAAGGAGATCAACATCCTTCGCAAGGAGATGGACGCCATCGACCAGGAGTTCAACATGACCAGCAGCAGCACTGCGGTCAAAATCCAAGACCTTCCGTTCAACAGGGAAGTCCCTCCGTTGATCATCCAAGATTCACTAGTCAATAAGTTTCAGAAGACACTAAAACAGTATCCTCCAGGAACTGAAATCGATGTCTTCAAGCAAAATCCAAATGACTGGCGATGTCAGAACATGTGGAATGGATGCAAGAAGCTTAGACAGCTATGCATTTCATCCACGCAGTACGATGCATGCACAGCATACGTCCATACGATTGGCATCAACATGCCCATCAATTCACCACCGGACGATGCATGCATTGCTTTCTGGCAGCCTGATCAGCTGAGTAGGATTTGGGTCTTGCCAGCATCCAAATGCAACTGGGAAAATTTCAATCCGAAAACGTGGCATGCGGTGATGTATTCATCCGTGCATCAGGCATTCTCAGATGCACCAAGCATCAAGCCGATGCCTATCGAGGTTGATCCCATGGATCCTTTGAACTCACCTCGACAGCCAGATACACAGCAGCCACCTGATCAACCGGACCATCCCATGCCTGATCCAAGACCGCCTACACCACCAGATGAAGACATGACGGATCCTCCACCGGGTCCGCCGCATCAGCCTGATCAGCATGATCGACCCGATCATCCTATGCCGCCAGCACCCCCGGGTGCAAGTGTGTCACCAGACAGTCCAGTGGATCCACCACTGCCGCCACATGACCGACCGGACGGAGACGATCCCGGGGTCAAACGGCAAAAGCAGTCCATTTCATCCTCAAGTGGACTCAATCGACTGGGGGGTGATGTTACTTTGCCGTCTCAGTCAGGACCATCTCAACCGGTCCTTCCAATTGTCGTGGTGCCATCACCACCTGCCATATTAACAAATCCCGAGACAGAAGACAACGATGAAGAGCTTGAACTGCCTCACCTTGCGCAAGAAGAGACAACTCATCCGTTGCAGAGCAGTCCACCGAAGAAGCAGAAGACAGGAAAGAAGAAGAAGAAGACAGGCGATGGTGAAGATACGCCTGTATCATCTCCCAGAGATGAACCTGCAGCTTCATCCAACTTTAATCCGAACAATCCAATCAGTTTGCCGATGCAAGATGAGAGTGAAGAAGAACTTATTCCTCACGTTCCAACTTCATCCGGCGCTGGAAGTTCACAGAGAACTAACCAGTACACCGACCGAGAAAGCAGTGAATCCGAAGACTCACAGAGGACAATACCATACGATGATCAGGAAGCAGATCTTGTTCTTGATGAAAAACATTGGTCATTCATGACAGCCGAGCAGAAGATATGCTCCAACACTGGATCCTTTACAGTTCCGAGAGATATTGAAGGAAACCCTGTCTTTCTTGGACGAGTAAAAGGGACCTTCAAACCATCAAATGAATGCGGATTCTCTCATCAGAAGTATAAGGACAAGAACCATGTTGACCAACTGTGCAAGAACATGACGGACGATGACCGAGCACTCTTAGTCTTATACTCAGCCAGGCAAGAATCCTTGAAGGCTTCATCCACATCCGCACTCATTGGTAAGAAGCGGAAAGAAGCAACAGCCACAGAGATAAGAGCTTATCAAAAGCAGTTTCTTGAAGCCAAGAATCTTGAGTGCAAATCCTGGCTCGACAATGAAGTGTTCGATTTGGTCGATACACGAAAATTACATGTCAGGAACTGGGTCACCGGACGATGGGTCCTTACTCTGAAAAGAGATAAGGACGGAAACTTCTTAAAGACAAAGGCTCGTTGGGTCCTCCGTGGTTTTCAAGATAAGCAGAAGAATGATCAGCAGACAGACAGTCCTGCTGCATCCAGGAGTGGCTTCCGCCTTGCCATCCAAGCAGCCGCAAACAAAGGCTGGAACATTTTTCATATGGATTTGAAGACAGCATTTCTCCAAGGCGAGGCATATGATCAGAATCGAGACATCATTTGTCAGATCCCTCCTGAAATGGGATATCCACCACACATTGGAGCACGCATGAAGAAGCCTGCTTATGGGCTAAATGATGCACCACGCAGATGGTGGAACATCCTCGATTCGGCACTCAGATCATACGGTCTGGTGCCCACCAGGGCAGACAGATGTACATATGTTTACTACGGTAAACAGCTTCCAAAATCCGCATCGATCAGTGAAAAGAAATCATCCAACACATTCGATTTAGAAGGTGCTGTTGATTATCTCATGGACCCCGTTTCTGGAAACAATGCCAAGAATCGACAAGTTCATGGAGCACTTTCTCTACATGTTGATGATCTTCTTATGACCGGTGATGACGTGTTTGAGAAGGAAATCATGGGTCGACTTCGTAGAGATTTCCAAGTCGGTTCAGAAGACAAAAATGATTGCCTTTTCGTAGGACAACGCATCCAGTGGAAGCAAGATACAAAATACGGTTGGTACATCAATGTCCATCAGAATGTCGCCATTGACGAACTTCAGGAGATCACATTTGACAAGTACTTAAAGGACGACGTACCACTCACTCCTCAAATGCACACTGCTTACAGAAGTGTCTTAGGTCAGATCAATTGGTTACAATCGCGAACGCAATTCCACATTGGTTATCAATTCTCCAGGTGTGCATCCAAGGCATCCTCACCGACCATTGGAGATGTTCGCGCGATCAATAAGACAGTCAGAACCATCAAGAGCATCCCGCTAAGTATGAGATTCTGGCCCCTTCGGGGAAAGACACGTATAGTTGGGTATCCTGATGCATCCTATCGAAATAATGAAGACAAGTCATCCCAACGCGCGCATGTTATCTTTCTTGCGGAACAGAGAGATCTTCGCCAAGGCACATCGAACTCGAGAGGTTCACTAGTTGACTATGAGACGCATAAGATAACCGCTACAACAATGTCCACAACAGTCGCAGAACTACATGGACTTATGCGTTGTTACGGTTCAGCTTTATTTCTTCGCGGACTCTGGTCGGACCTAACAGGCGAAATCGCAGATGTTCACATCCGGACCGATGCTAACAATCTTGTTACGACAGCATCCACAACACATCAGCCGGAACAGAAGGAAACAATGCATTTAATCCAGATGCTTCGAAAAGAAAGCAATAGTGGACAGATGCACGATTTAGCACATGTACGAAGCGAAGACTGTTTAGCAGACTCACTTACAAAGCATTCTGCTAAGGCCGATGAACTCATCAAGGCAGTATTGACAGGCAACCTCCTGAACGTTGACGCTCATCCGCCCTTCCGTACGATGTTGCAGAACAAGGCATTTTTGGTTGAATGGCTGGCACACAATACAAAACATGGACCAGACATAGTCGCATTTTTCGGTATCGGCATAGCCGAATCCATGTTCGCATACTGGGGAACTTGGGCATGAGTGACATGTCCACCATTTTCAATTGCATGAATTTTTCCTTTTGCATTATCAAATCCTCAGTGTTGTGACGATTACATTGCATGTGACCATTCTTGAATCTCAAGAAATATGTGTCTGCATCCGCAGCCAGTTTGGTTTACAACCACTTTGAACCCTTGTGACAGTATATGCAAATTTCCGGAGACATGCCGATGCTTTCCAACGTCTTCTCCCTCCTGAAGACGCCGCAGACATCCGGGAAGAATCCATCCGGAAAGAGTCGTGCATCCCCACTCAAGGACTCACCACCTCGAGAGATGGAAGATGAAATCAGCCAGGACAGTTGCTTAGGCAATTCATCCGATGAATCCATGGAGGACATTTGCGAAGATCAGGACACACGATCCAATCCTCGAGACGGAGACATCCCCATGGACCAGGCTGACTATGACCGAGATTCCGAGTCGGACAAGGAAAGCGAAACCGATGGTGAACCCTCCGAGGGACAGCCAAGGAGTAAAGCTATGCCCAAGAAGCCACCGGTACCGCCGCTGAAGCTCGTGCCGAAGATCAAAGCGCAGCCATCAGCATCCCTGGACGAGGAGACGGAATCAGACCAACAGGTTTACATTCGACCAGCAAATGCAGATCGATCACCAATTCCAAGGCGTCCCACAGTGAAGGCACCTCCACCGTCCATTGATTTCAAATTGCACCAGGCATCGTGGAAGAGCCAATTCAATAATCCGGCAACCAGCATGTCCAAAGGAATTGAAAGTGAAGATCCACTTGACAACATCCAGTTCTACAGGCAGACTACGCATGCACAACCATTTTGGAATCCGGACTTTCTAAGATTCGTGGAGCCGTATTACCATGAGTGTGCAACCCTGCATTTTGATCATGTGGACTTCCACTTCATCCCCGAGCACGAGAGACCGTCTGGACAGAACAAGCCGGCATGGCTGAAGGCAAGATTTGACCATTATTGGCAATCCACAATCCGTGGCGACGACAAGGACGGCGAGGCGGACTACATGGAATACATCAAGAAGATCTACAAGTTCTGTTGTTACATCCATGATGATCCGACGAATTACACATCAGAAGTCATTCCGACTGTCAACCATAACGGAAAGATCGACATGGACAGGACAACCAAGAATGTTGCATCCCTATGCCAAGTCTTCAAGAAAAGTATCGATCCCTCCAATGCAAGGCATATCGTTGACCTCATCCTGTGGAGAGTGGAGAGATTGAGTCGACTATTCTCAGAGAACCTCAGGCATAATGCTCGAGAAGGAAGGGAAGTCAGAAGGCAGATTCATGTCCATATGGACGGATCCGCGGAATTCTGGGAAGTGCTCATGCAGATTGTCCATGCAAAGAATTTCCTGGGAGCAAAACCAGGAATATTCTTAATGACAGTATTCCCAATGTTCGGAAAGAGCCGTTTCGAAATAGCATTCGTCTATCCCAAGTTTGATGGAACATACGCAGAGAGAAAGGCGAAGAATGAGATTGTTCCACAGCATCGATGGATCAGCAGCCTCAAGGACAAAGCCGCAGGATTTGCTCTCCGACCCAATGGAAAGGAATATTACAACGACAAGAACATGGAGATGTATATCCGTTGCACGGCGGGTCATTCTCGGCACGTGGAAATTTCATCCATTGGCCGCCCGCTCTGGTCAGGTCAGAAGGATGAACAGGAGCGGACAGGACCATCCTATGGACTGCCACGATCCTACGAGAATGTTGATGTCGACGAGGACGATGAGCAGGATCAGCACTGGAATTGGCAATCCGGTAAGTCATCGCATGAGAAACGACCGGTATCTCCGAAGAAGATTGTGCCATTTGCGGAACATCCGGTTACATTTGCGTTCCATGTCACATATGCTGATCAGCTATTGAACATCCAGCAGCAAGGCCTGAAACCAGGCAAGGCATCCAAACCGGGAGGAAGACAACATGTCCATCTTGCTTGCATTGATGACGTCCTCTATGACGACACACCTATCGATGCGGTATTGCCATATGCACCAAAGGGACGAGATGCTCTGCTCATCCTAGCATTCGGTCGGGACAACAAGTACAACCTCCATTCCACTGGAGAGCGCATCATCCTGACTGAGGAGACCATTCATCCAAGCAACATTGCTGCCATGTTCGATGGTGAAGGAGAAATGTTGGTGCAGAACAACATGATCCTGAGGAACCTATTGGACAAAGACGACAAGGAGACTGTGGAAATCACAATCCCTGAATTCGCAGCTCAGTTCTACAGGCGAATCCATGCCACGAGGGATGAGTCTGGTCAAGACAGCAGAGAACAATCCGAGAACAAGAAAAGGAGACATTCAGGTGGACACGAAGAAGAAGATATGCAGTCAGCTGATGAACGGTCCGTGAAACCAAAGGTATCGATCCTGGACTACCTCAATCCGAACAACATTGAAGATTTTCACAGAGACTTCGACCAAGAAGATTTCGCTCGCAACAAGTCCAAGGATGAAGCAAAACAGGAGTTCCAAGATATCAGAGAACAGTTCCTGCAACTCCTGAACACCTTGAAGAAGAATCCGGACGCTCTGAATCAGAAGCTGAGTGAATGCGAACGGAGATCTATCAGACATGTGGATCCAAAGGCCAACTTCCATGAGCTGGAGTTCTACTACGAATCCTCAGATAAAAATCCAACACTCGAGGAATTCCGTGCAGCTCAGGACAAATCCGGGTATCCGATCAGGCTACCGCTGGGAATCAAGAAGTTGCGGTACGACTCCGATGAAAAACTCATCAAGAAATATACAGACATCCTGGGATCCTTATTCACAAGAACCGAAGGACCAGAGATTGACTACCTGCAGCAAAGAGAATTCCCATCCGGAAACATGCTGAATCTCTTGACAGTGAATCACGGGAACCTGGCAAGGAATCCGAAGCTTGATTCAAAGGAACTCAAGAATTGGCCAGTCAAGGACCGACCGATGATCATGCAGTTGATCAAGAACAGCTCGAACATCCTTTGTATCAATGAGGCCGATCTCTTTACCGATACCACTGATGAGAAGAACAAGGAAATCATCCGACTGTTCATTGGAGCCGGCTACAAGGGAATCGTGCTGAAACAATGGTCATCCAGAACCATTGCATGCTTCGTCAGAGGAGGACCACATGCACGAGTCGAACTGTTGGCAAGATTCATCTCCACCAAGGCAAAATCCTGGAGCACAACATTCGGTATGTTCAGATGCTATTTTGGACTCGAATCCGATTGCACTGATCCGGACTATGACATTCCGACATCCGATTGTTTGGCAACGACAGGACTGACCATGAAGAACGATCCTATGAGGTTCATCGGAGATAGACTGCCGCATCGCACATCCATTCAGAAGCTTGGGAAGAACGGAGAGATCATTGTCGTTCAGATCCACTTCAATGATGAGTTCCCTGGAGAATTTCCAAAATCCGTTGCAGACCCACGAATGGAATACGACAGCCGCCATGTGACAAGAGCAGACCTTCCTTTCGCAACAGTCGGAGTATTCCACATTCATCCGAACATCACCCACGGCGGTGCCATGGAAGACATGAAGAAGGGAGTCCTGCCACATGTGAGCGAGTATCAGTGCGATATTCTGACTGGCGATGCCAACAAATCTGCGAACACTTACAGCAGGTATCAAGAGGTATATGATCCAGAAGAAGGACTCATGAATTACCTCATGAAGAATTACCAGCGAAGGTGGAACGAAACAGTAGAGAAATCCGAGTATCGTGTCGACATCACTATGACGACCACAACCACGATGAAGTCTCTTATTCGCCACCACATCTATACCACAACTGGATCAGGGTATGATAGAACATTTCCAGATTGTATGATGACTTTCGTTTATGGCTGGGGCAAGACCAACATCCAGAACGCTCACCGAAAGGAAGAGGAATCAAGGATGACCAGATCCCAGTACACGGAGATGCTCAATGATCCGGAGGCAACGATATCCGATTACACAGTGACATCCTCCGAGCGATTTAAACATATCAGCAATCAGATGTTCATGGTGGGCCCCCAGGACTCGGACTCCCATGTTCCACTGTTCGTATACATCCGAAGCTGTGCAGCAAACAAGAAGAGAGACCATCAGCGACATAACGATTTCATCCAAAGGAAGAAGATCGAGCAGAAGTCCGACAGGGGAACTTCATCGCAGCATTGGTCTCGATCCGAGCAACAAGGATGGAAGGATTTCAGCTACCAGAGCTGGAAGGACCATGACTGGGCCAGCCAATCCGACAGCAGCAACCGTTGGAACCAAGGGAAATGGTGAATTATTTCCACCATCCGGAAGGCAGCACCCAGAACGAGGCAGAGAATTTCACACGACACCGACACGACGAATATACCACGATTTTGATCCTCATGAACATCAAGACTATCTCAATGAGTGATCAACCGTCTCACATTTCCGGCACGTGTATAGTGTCTCGCAACTTTTCCATTTGATACAACTAGGACTAGGTATCACGCATTCACAGTACAGTAAATCATCCAGCAGAAAAAGGATGAATTCAATTTCAACCATTTGGCTACGGAAGATTTCAATAAGACAACAAGGCTACGGCTAAAGGCCAAGAAGCCAATCCTACATAGTAAGTAGATGCTAGAGACCAAAAGAAATTTGTGTCTGTTTTTGTTCCTGTTTGCTTTGCATACTTGGTCTCATAGCATACAACATGTAACCATATTGGCTCAAGGCCCTTTTTGTCCATTCATGTGTACATAGCTCGTTGCGACATCCGCCGCATTTGCTACACAGATAAAGAAGGGAGCTTGCAGCATCCGCTTATTGGGACATTGAACAAGGACAATCCACCACGACTTATCCAGATAATCCATAGGGGCATTTGTCAGGATCCATCCGTGCTGGGAATAGATCCGGGGACCTACAAGTATTCCATTAGCACAACGGGGACTATAAGCCCCCTGGCTCTGGGCTACAGGGGGGTGGGGGGGAATGGTGACGTTCGCAGTGACTGGCACGCTCCAGCACCGGAATCACGCCCCAGCACCGGTGGGGAAGGGATGGGGTGGAGGGGGGGGGGGGTGTTTGTTTTTCACACTTGACCACCACGCAACATCATGGCTCAAGGCCCTTTCTTGTACAATAGTCACTCGACTCATGGTACAGCCATGAAAGGCCCAGCAGACCGCTTTACAGGGACTATAACAACAATTATTACCAGGACTATCCATCCACAATCAACCCACCGTTGACACATTGGATTTCCTTGCAGAATAGATCCAGGGACCGCCAATAGAACCACTACCACACGGGACCTGCACCCTTCGGGGATAAGGTACCCGGGCATTCGGTCTCAGGGAGTGGGGGGGGGGGGGGAATGATGGCGTTCGCTAGGCAACGCAGGCAGCACACGAGCGCGTGGGTGCGTGGGTGTGTCATCAGCTGTGTGGGCGTGTGGGCGCGTGCGTGACTGGGTGACTGGGTGCCTGGGCGCAAAGGTGCGCGGGCGCGTGCATCAAAAGCGTGAAACTAGGGCAGGTCACAAGCGATCAAAAAAACAGGTCACAAGCGAGCACCCGACCGGAGTAGGGCTAAGGCCCCTCAATTCCACCTTTGTCTTATTTCAACGACAAAAGGAAACATGAACATATCAATGGAATCCAAGTTGGGGTGGCAAACCTGAAGGCAAAGTGATGGCACAGGAACAAGTGGCCCACATCTTGGGTACTCCAAACACATATTTTCTGATGCTGTTTCCTAGTTAGCCTACACTAAAATATGTCATAGATTTGGAGGAGACCCCAGAACTCAATAAACAAGCCAAAGAAGAGGAACACTGGGAGCTCTGACGGCTCAGTGAAATGGCCCAAGCCCTGCCTCTGGCACAAGCAGAGGTGCAGGTGTTGAATGTTGCGGTGCTGGGGCAACATAACCCCTTCTTGGCTCCCCCCCCCGGAAAACCTCACCACCGGGCTCCAAACCAACTCGAGGGAAGCTGACATGAGAAAAGGAAAGGATTCAAAGCCGCAAGCAGTGGATCGGCAGTCCGGCCAATGGTACCGGTCTTGGCCAAACAGGGGCCAGGTGCAACACAAAACGCGCTTGGCTTGTGAAATGACATATGATGGAAGCCAACAACAGCATAAGGAAGGCAGTGTAATTAAGCCAAGTTAAGCCAAGTATTGCCTTTGTGTGCACGTCGAATGCATTCCGCACGCAGGCTGGGTGCCAGCAAACAAATGCACATTAACTCTTCTGAGATATGGCCAGGAAACTCAGCAGGCGATAGGGCGATGCAAACCGATAGAGGCCTATGATGCCAACGTTGTCCATTGCTCACATCATTGGAGCGCCCTGCTCAGTGCACATATCTGCGAAGGCTGCCTCGTGCTTCCTCAGGGCTATGGATTCCCCCTGTAACAACTTGAACAAAGACGTGCTTCAAATTTCTAGCCACCAAACACTGGCTTCATTGTTTTATCATCAAAGTCACCCCCCCAAGAAAGTTAAAGGGAAACAGCCCCAGTTGCTGACTTTGATAATCCCCAGCGGTAAAAACAACAATAAAACGGAGCATATTAGGGAGCCTCTTCCGCACCGACCCCGCCCAGGGCCGGGCCGCTCGAAAGCATCTGACTGAAGAGCAGCATTGCGAGCGTCCAGAGGCCACTCTTTTCACACGCGCTGATACAAGCGTTGTAGGTGATGGTGTCGGCCATACGCACTTCCCGCAAAAAAGAACGGGTGCCAGCAAGAAAGATGCAGGATCCCCTTTTGATCCCGGTCAGCTGGAAACACGTCATGAATATCAGCACGCCTCTGCCATGCAGGACAGCTGGCGCAAGGCAGGTTGCCACTGGAAGGCCTGCGGAAGGGCAAGGACCTATATATGGAGCTGAATTGCCCGGCGCAGGGTGAAGGGCTGTTCTTGAAGGCAATCATGTAGTGGGGAGCCAACTTGAATAATCGAAGGTTGCCACACATTCGGAACACAACGACCTCACAGGGCGAAGGTGCAACGAAAACAGAAACACATTCTGCATGAGGGTGTTCCCTTCCATGTGTAAAGTGGCCAAAGCATTCCCCAAATGCATGAGAATCAGCGCAGCTGCAACCAGCCCACAAAGGATGTGCATCACAGGTGAGCTCGTTTTGGCTCCAGGTCAGCTCGCTAGAATTTGTCTCTTGTGGAAAAATAGAGGCGGTAAATTGTTTATAAAAACCAATCTAAACCAGTACGGAAGCCATCTCTTAACCAAACTAAACGATCAAAATGGCACCGATGATCATCCTTTTTGCCTTGTTTTGAAACGGCGGTGTGCTTAGTTACCTAATAGGATGGACCTGGCGCCCATGGTTCCCGTTCTTGGGCTGGATCCACCGGGGCCCAGGGAGCTACTTGCTGCCTCACCCAAACAAATGGGTGTCCTTTTTTTGAGGGCAGCCCGTTTTTTTGTTGGCTCTAAAGGGAAACCAAAAGAAAACCGGACATTTTGGAGGGCCCCGAAAGAAGACTCACCCAAATAGCTGCACACCCCCATCCCGTGCGGGATTTGTTTGCCTGAACGGAGGATCGACCTTAGGCGAACTGTTGGCTCAACAACCCTCCATTTCCAGCCCAGAAAATCAACCCGACCCATGTGCACGCCCAGCCCCCCACCCCAAACGAACCAAAAACCGACCGCGGCGACAAACAATTTGCTAAGCATGATTTTCTAGCCAAATAGCACCTGGGGAAGGCACCCTGGAGAGTGATGCATTTTTGGAAGAAACTCTCTCTCTCTGTTTATATGTTTTGCTTGCGGGGGATGGAAACGCGCTGTAAGCAGCTGGACTCATTCAGAAAATGCACGTCTTCTTACTCGGGCTGGGCCCTCAAAATGGCCAAAGCCTGAAGCCTTGTCGGGGTTGATCATTTGAGTGGGGAGCCCGCCAAACAAAAAAGAAAAGCAACGGCGGGCCTGGTCCTGGTCCTCAGACAGCAACTGGGTCCATTAAAGTGACCTCCTCAAAATTACACTCTAAATGGGTGTGTCTTTTTTAGGGGACCCCAAAAAAAATGTGGTTTTCCTTGTGGTTTCCCTTAAAGACCACCAAAAAAGGGGGTACCCCCCAAAAAAAGACAGACCCAAATTCGCTTTCAGGGAGGTACAAAAGCGACCATCGTGATGAGCCTATTGTAGGTAACCACGTCCGGCAGCACCTCATGCGCAAAGCCAGAGGGGATGAGTGCAAAAACCCGGCGCTGCCCTGGTCATTCAAATAACTTTGACCAGGCCCCCAGAAATGCGGAAAACTCCAGTGTCAGGGTTCTTGTCATAGGGACCTTATATACAATGGTTTTCCAAATTTGTTGCATTCGGGCTGAAAAACGCAATCTGATGCTCTGTTCCACCGACTTTCCCATTGTTGGATCCCAATGATGTGTAAGCGGAATCTGGGATGAATGCACACCGGGCCGATGAATACGGAATCCTTCACGGTTGGGGAAAGCACCCCCAATTAGTCCGCCACGATTCTCAACTTGGGATCAACAAGCTGATGCCGTTCTCGCCTTCAACTGTCCACGCCCTCCACTGGCCAAAGGGGAAGGATGGATGCCTGTTTGGTTTGTTTGCCAAATGGGGAAGCAAAAAGCCTTTAGAGGTGCGGAGGCATAAAGGTAAAGAGTACATGATATGATGATATGTATTTATTTTAAATTATTCCATGTTTGCCAAGCCCCCCCCTAATGCCAAATCAGGGACGGTCCCCCAACCCCGCCGAATGTTGTTGTTGGGAACTAAGTTGTACCTGCCTGTGTGCTCATAGGATGAATGAATACATTGGCCGGGGTGGGGTGGGTGGGGGCACTGGACCGGAGACCGGGAACGAAATGATTGTGTATACTGTATATATATATATACACAGTGTGTATGCGTGTAAAAAAGGCAGCACCACCCACTGCTTTTCAGGGATTCTCCCATCCCCTATTCCCAAACTTGCGCCGTGCATATTGATACCATGATGATGAACATGATCCCCCCTCCCCCTTCCCCTTCCCCCTTCCCCCCTTCGGTCCCTTGGTCAACATTATGAGTGATGAAAACACACACTCGCACTCACACATCTGAACATTTGGAAGTGCCATCGCAAAAGGCACCCCAGCAGCATCCACCAAAACCAACCAGCCCCGACGCATCCCTTCAGGTGTAGCCCAACTTACCCTCCCAAAAACAAACATCAAATCTGCACAGGGGTTCCCTTATAAAGGGAACACCGTCTTCCAGGAACCCCTGTGCCGGTTCTATGCTTGTTTTCGGGAGGGTACTCTCACTCGGGGCTGCTTTTCTTGGACCCTGCAATTTGTTGCCGCCATTTTAAGGACCCTCAACAGGCTGCCCCAGTTTGTCTACACCTCTACCGGGAATGTGCCTTTTTAGCCCGGTGCTAAATGGGTCTGAACAACTAAACAAAAACCGCCGCCCCCTTTGGCTTCCTGTTGGGCAATCAATATGGCATATTCAGCACCCATATCTCTGTGAATCTGTGACAAATCCCATTTTTCCCCGCTAAAAACATCACCCAAAGGCCCCCAATCCCAAAGCGGAAGCCTAGCGGGCCCTATGCCACATGTCCTTTTTTCAGCGCGCGAGAGGCCGGCGGCCGGGGCTCGCGCTTGGTCTCTTCGCCCGAAGCGGTCTTCACTTCAGGCCCTTCGACTCAGCCACTGACTTCTTGGGGTGCGGTACTTCAATTTCCTCCAAGCAAAGGGGCAAATGACTATAGTACATAAGCTGGAATCCCATCATGGGTGAGCTGGTTTCATCCCCAGGTGACATCCTCATCATTTCATCTCAAGCATCCCCTACCAAAAGGAAATCACTTACATAATAATGGCACTTGTGTTTTGCATGGCATGAAACCTGTTCCTTGAGTCGCCAAGACAGTGAGGTCACCAAGATCACTTCACCTACTAAGGCTTCGCTAATTAGTGTGTGGTCGTGGGGTATGTGTGCACTAACTTGAGTCGATTTAGGTCACGATCAACAGAGACAAATGTTGCTGATGATCATTTGCCTCCGAAAGGGGAGCTAGGTTGAGACATTTTGGGACCTGTTCAGGTTTATCATGGTGTGCCGCCTCAGAGAGTCCCCCCCCAAAAAACATGTTCATGGTACAACACGTGACCAGCGGAGTCCAATGCCGGCATCGCTCTCAAGGCAAGGAGGGCGGCTGATACCTTGCGCCCAGCGTTGCATAGATGCCCCGCCCGTAGCTGGTCGCCTGACGATATGGCTGTCTGAAAGCCACGTGCCCCCGAAATGGAAACCGACTCCAACTTCAGTTTCACTCAACATAAAAATGGCACCTTCAAAATTTGGTCCATATTTAGTGAAGCTCGAACTGCAACATGACGTCTGACGAGATCCCAGAAACAAGGTTGTGCAAACACATGCAAGGCTTTCCAGGGGAAAGGCTTTCCAGGGCGGGCTCACGCGTCTTTGTCGGAGGTTTGGAGGAAATTACGGTTTCCTTTAAGAGTGTTTGGAATCAATAAACATTATTATATTATGGCAGTGACCCTGGTAAGTAGAAAAGGTCGACCATTTGGGCCCCGAACACACCAACAAAAAGGCAAACCGGGTGCTGCTGACCAGTCAAATGTTTCATACCTGCCTGGCCCCGTCCATAGCTGTAGGACCGCGAGTCGTTATTGAAGCCACAGATGCCCTTTGCTCGGCAGTAGGAGATCATCAGCCCCAGGATGAGGCAGAAGATGATCAGGTAGAAGAAGCCATCCTCCTCCCTCTCCTCATCTGATGGCATGGACACCGCGCGAGAATTCGCAAGGCGGATGCTCACAAAAGAATGGGTCCCAATTTGGGACTTTGGCGGCCGATATTTGTCCCTTTCAAGGACCAATGCAAAGGTGATTCGGGATGCGCGCCTCCCCCTAGGGAAATAATATATTCTTCACCCAGCAAACCACTGAAACCATGCCAGAAGGTATGGCATGCTTGCTTTCGGATGTCTGCAAAAAACACATCCAAATTCCGGCAACAAGTCTAAAATGTCGCTTCTGAAGCCACTTCAAGGCCATCCAGGCCTTGAAGCTTGCGGAAGGCTGTTTTTTGAGGGCCCTTTTGCCACTGGTGGCGCGAGTTTGGCATCCGCATAAGGATACCTGCACTTGTCTCGGGGCCTTCTCTTTTAGATGAGAGTTCCTGTTTTTCAGGCGTGATCACCATGAAGGTCAGGCGTCAGCACCACCACCCCCCCCCCCCCCTCTCGCTGCGTTGCTTCCAGTCACCACCACCACCCCCCCCCCCCTTCTTACCTTTGACTCATCAATGTCTAACCCCAACCCCTTCGCCGCCACCACCACCACCCTGCACATCTTTTCCTTCTTAGAACCACCACCCCCCCCCCCCCACCACATCTTTTCCTTTGCTAGAACCACCACCCCCCCCCCCCACCCAACTATGATCACCACCACCACCACCCCCCCCCCCCACAACCACTACCCACGCAACCACCACCACCACCCCCTCCATTTCCATTTCCGTCACCACTTTTCGGGCTTGCCTGAAAAGAAGACTGTGGACCACCCGAAACGACTGCTGCTAGCTACTTAGTACATTTGGCAACAAGCTCTTCTTCGAGCATCATGGGGGGGGCTGCCGCCCCCCCCAACCCCCCTACATTTGGCAACAAGCTCTTCTTCGAGCATCATGGGGGGGGCTGCCGCCCCCCCCAACCCCCCCGGTACTGAGTACATTTGGCAACAAGCTTTAACTGCGCCTCTACTCGAATCATCACTTCGAACATCCGCCCGCCCTCTTTGAATCCCCCCCAGCTGCTTTTTTAGATTTGTTGCAGGGATTGACCGCACCTCTCCGCTACTTGGTACATTTGGCACCAAGATTTTGCTGCGCCCCTACTCGAAGCATGTCTCCGAACATCCGCCCGCAATCTTTGAATCATCACTCCTTCACCCTTGAAAAAAAGAAATTGCATTGCGCGCCTAATTGAATCATCACTTCTTCGAGCATCATGGGGGGGGCTGCCGCCCCCCCCAACCCCCCCGCCACTTAGTACATTTGGCAACAAGCTCTTCTTCGAGCATCATGGGGGGGCTGCCGCCCCCCCCAACCCCCCCGCTACTTAGTACATTTGGCAACAAGCTTTAACTGCGCCTCTACTCGAATCATCACTTCGAACATCCGCCCGCCCTCTTTGAATCATCACACCTTCACCCTTGAAACATCATAGGGGGGCTGCCCGCCACTTTTGAAGATTTTTTGTAGCAAGATGTAGTTGCACCCCTGCTCACAAATGGCACCAAGATTTAGCTGCACAGCTGCTCAAGGTGGGGGGGGGGGGGTGGTGTTACCCCCCCCCTCAAAGTTGCGCGGGGGGGGGGGGTGGTGCAAACCCCACCCCTTGCTGTGCAGGGGGGGGGGGGGGTGGTGGTGGATCTCCCCCCCTGAGGGTGGGGGGGCTTGCTGTGCGGGGGGGGGGGGTGGTGGTGGACCCCCCCCCCCTTCTTTAAGATGTGAGGGGGGGGGGTTGCTGCGTAAGGGGGGGGGGGGTGGTGGTGGACCCCCCCCTCTTGCTTCAAGAGGGTGAGGGGGGGGGGGGTGGTGGTGCGGGACAGACCCGAAAAAGTCCAGCGCCACATCTGCGGGCACTATCTCTTTTTCCAAGGTCGTCTTTGGAACAAGTCATACTCCAACAAAACCGCTGCCAAAATATGTTTATCCACCGTCCAAAACAAAAACCGCCCGTTTGGGACACGGAAAAAAAACGCCCGTCGCGTGCTCCAATCCACGTCTTGCGAATGAAGGCGCCGTAGCCTCGCTCCAATCCTCCCCACGGGATGCGAAGCGCTCTTTTGTGGCCGACTTGCAGCCGATGCCCTTGTTGAAGCAGCACCAATTCCTGGGTCTGTTTTTTTTTAGGGGTCCTCCAATGGTCTTCCCTTTGGGGTTGTTCCTTTAAAACCGAAGAAAAAACCGGTACCCTCACAAAAGACACGCCTTCCTGGGCCCACGGTGCGAGGAGGTGGGGGGGTCAATCGACCCGAACTCGTTTAAACAGTTCCGCATCCATAGCTGTAATCCCAGGAAGGCCAATACGATCCGAACAAGGTATTGTATTTTTTCGGGGTGGGGGATACACCTGTAGAATAACCTGGGATTTGTTCAAATTTCCCATCATCATCTTTTTTGAAATGGGCACAGATGCAAGACAATGATGACAAGGGGAAAACGACAGACCGGGTTGCTTTGGATGCCGAATCCACTTGTGGATTCCCCTTGCTAAAAGACTGCGACAAGTGCAATCCACAGTTAGGGCACCAATGTTTTGTCTAGAGACGATTGTCAATGGGACCTGCAGAGCAATCAATGCCATTTGTTTAGTGGGAAAGTGATCTCAAGGGGATATTTCTCTGCTTAGGCGACCGCCCAAAGGAACTTCAAGGTTCCAACTAGGGCGACCTAAACACACCCCCAGGAGACTCACTATTGGCCCCAAAGGTGATGTTTTAAACCTTGAAATGCCAGGTGTTGGGAAGGTTAGCATACCTCCCTCCAACAGGAAACCTATACTTTTAGGCGGGATTCAGCTGCATGCCTACAACCATCATAAAGGAGAAATATTGGTTGGAACCAAGTTGAAACCAGTGCCATTTATGCTAAAAAACAATCGGCCCGAACGCGCCTATGCTCTATACCCAGGAACTCTTTGGAGATTGGAAAGGCCAAATCAGGAGGAAGGAACTCCATATCACTCTACTTCAGTGACAGGCTTTTCTGGCCAAATTCTGTCCCAGACATCCTCCATAACTTCCTTCACCCTGCTTGACCCTCAAACTTGGGTAAGCCTGGTTTTCAAGGATCAAGCACCCTGGTGGCAATGCAACAAAAAGAGACTTTCCTCCTCCAACATGTGCCGGTCCGCAGCAAATGGTTGAGAGGACCTCTGGGTTTGATGGAGCTCCCCGTTTCACAGAGTTGCGAATCGGGGTAAACTCCAGGGCTCCATGCGAGTCAGCCGGGTCTATGTGATCGAGCGCAGAGCACTCTACTGTTTTGTCCTAGCCGCGAGCGGCTCAAGGGCCCTGGTGGCAGCGGATGATCCAATCCATGTCATGATGGCATGTTTCACACGCCCTCGATCAGATTGCCGCCACCAGCTACTACTTGTAGGTCCTCTGAAAGGTGCTCTGAGTTTCAGGCTCCCAAGAGGTAAACCTAAGATACTCAGCCAAGTCGAATGCCTGGGTGCTGCCCTGCTTCTTGTATGTGCTTTTGATCCATGTCAGATACTTGCTGATCTCAGGATCTGTCTCAGCAGCCTCGATGATCTCCTTGTAGTTGAACTTGCGAGAGGCGTACTTCGGCATGGTGACAAGCGTGCGGCCCCACTGAGCTGAGCTCTTCACTCCCTCAGGCAGGGGACGGCTGGCATTCACCCATGGATCCTTCTCGTATGGCGAAATCGACTTACCCGTGGACGGCTGCGGGTCATCCGGGAAGTCGGCCAACTCAAAGCTGTCATCATCAGCGG
This sequence comes from Effrenium voratum, assembly GCA_963377175.1. NCBI lineage: Eukaryota > Dinophyceae > Suessiales > Symbiodiniaceae > Effrenium > Effrenium voratum. Next base: position 254,346 of record CAUJNA010003433.1, read on the forward strand.
GCACGCTGGTGAGTGCTGGGTCACGGAGGCGCTTTGAGGCATCGCTCATGCCAGACGGGATCGATGTCGGCCATGAGCCACTTGAGAAGGTTACTTCACAACCAAGGTCATTGCATGTTTCCACAAGCTGGGCACACTGATGGAACTTCACGGCACGTGTGAGAAGCCCGGCAGTGGTCTTCAGCTCGGCCTGCGTAAGCGGCTGGCTGGCATGGTCATGCACATAACCCTTGACCATCTTTGCACGGGGAGCATCACTGGCAGACATGGCTCTATGCACAAAGGAGTTCACGATCAGGCATCAAAAGCTCGGGGTGCGAATCGGCTCACGGAGTACGCATTGATTGTTGCCTGATGGTGCTATACAAATATAAACAAGATATACACAAGCGCGATGAACGCTTCCCACACAATTGCACTACCACACGGCAATTGAACGTTGAATGCATGGAAAACAACAATTTAATTCTGGGCCTCTTGCCGGGCCTTCTCCTTACGACCCGACTCCTTACACTTCTTGATGCAATACTTTCCACTGCTGATCAAGTTCCTAAGCATCTCTTTTTCACCTTTGAGTTTAGTCAATGCATCAGCACACATGACCAAGTTATTTACCCAGAAAGGGATGACATTCTGAGTTGACATGGTTTCACGTGCGATTGCATAATCTATCATGAGGCGACGCTCAACTGAAACAGCTTGACTGCAGCAGGATCTGGTAACTGCATCATAGAATCCCTTGGAGTCCACAACGATTGCAGCGGCCTGATTTGGCTTTTGGTCTCGGAAGGCACGTGGTGAGGTACCATGCAGCACTTCGGCCAAGAGGGCCTGAAACGTCTCAATGGCATCCAGACCATTCTGACTGGCGAGGGTCTCCGCAGCAACCGAAGAACGCACAACTCTTCTAAGCTTCTTTGAAGACCAATCAACTACCCAGCAGGGGGCCTGTTTTTGCTCCAAGATCAGTTTGTCTGCGAGGCACAACAAGTACCCTCCTTGCGATTCTCCACTTTCGCGTGTCCCCCAACCGGCGTCGGAAATGCACACGATGCACCAGCGATCAATCGGCACATGACTTGGGTACCTCAAGGCGAGTTTCTGGTCCTTCATTTCACGCAAGGCTTTGTTATACAATGTGACATGAGACACAGTACCCTTATCTTGAACGCCTTGCAGGTACGAAGCAAGAAACGACTGATCGGGCCTAGTGCTATTTGCTACCCATGCAAGTTGACCGGCACAGGCTTTAAGCATGCGAGGATCACGCAACGGAGTACTGGCACTCCCGAGAGGCTTGGTGTGCACAGGCTCCATGGCATCTATGTATGCCTCTTGTCCTACCTCGATTGCATACGACTGGAAGTCCTGTCTGATTTCAACTCCCGTATACCGGATTGTGAAAGTCCGGAAATCACCAAAGGGAAGCCTTTTACGAAGTTGGGCAATTACTGCATCCATCTGAGGGGTTCCTCCACCTACGATATCATCTACGTGAATCCCACAGATTCCCAACAAGGCATTGCCCCTACGGAGGTAATAAATACAAGGGTCAAGCTCTGACGGGGTCAGTCCAGCGGCACGAAGTTCTCTGGTAAGCCTGAGAAACCATGCTCTCGGAGCTTCGGCTAGCCCGTAGGCTGCCTTTTCGAGGCGCATCAGATCCGATCATCAAGGTTCATCCATTCCTTGATCTCGGGCGGTGGCCGGAAGTACACATTTCGGCACGATGGGTCACCAGACAAGAAAGCTGTCTTGATGTCAGCACCCCATAGTTTCCACTTTTTGGCGGAACACACTGAAAGGATCAAACTACGGCTCTCCTTACGCAAGGTGGGAGCGTCAGTAGCGATTTTACCTAACTCTGGATCCTGCCATCCTATAAGAACAAGGCGGGCTTTCGGGGTCTTATTCTTATCATCGGGGTCTGAGGATTTCTTCCAAGTCAGTACCCAGCGTGCACGGATGATGCGCTCTGTCGGGATGCCGCGAGCCTTGCAAATGGAGGTTACCTTATTCTCAACCCAAGAATTCCATTCCTTTTACATGGCCTTTAAGAACAAGGGCTTTTCACTGGGTGAGAGTTTGCGGAAGCTAATCTCAACCCTTCGTTGCTTGGCTCTTGGCACTTCGACATGGCAACACTCCTCAAGGATTGGCCACAAGCACATGGGAGTGTCTGTGATGTCTTCAGGACGGATGTCCAACGAGATTTCACAGGCGAAGGCATCATACAGTGAGTGAGTCTGGGACTCGGTCACACAAAACTGCTCGTCCTCATCAGGCACAGGAATATCAACTGCACTAGGTTCTACATCCATGGAACTTGGTGGGATTGCTGGTTCCGGCTGATCTACTTCGGCTGGGCCTGCGGACGGTTCGGGATCGGGCACGGCCTGCGGTTGCTCTTCAGGAGGGGCGATACTAGGAGTATATTCAGCTGAGGGACTCTCCTGTATCTCTACTCTACGGGATTGACTTGGTGGTTCCTGCACCTCCTGAGAAGGTTCTGCAACACGCTTGGTACCCCAACGATCTTCTTCCATATCTTCAGGCAGTTCCTGAATGCTTCCTAGAGGAGGGGCTCCTTGACTACGGGACTTCCAGTAGGCATCCGACCTATCTACTCGCCTACGAGCCTTTGGGGGAGGCTGCATATCCTCAGGATCATCATCATCTTGATTTTCATCACCTGAGAGCTGGAAGTCTTCATCATCGGGAGCATCCTCATACAGGTCAATGTATTGGCCCGGCTTGGAATCAAGCGAGGCCTCGGCTTCCTCTATGTCGGGTTGCAACCTACCTTCACAGAGTTCCTTAGCCATGTGCCTGAATTGCATTTCATCTTCTGGTACGGGCCTCAAGGTTTCAGGAGAACACTTATAGAGGTAGCCGGACCATGCAACCCAAAGCACGCGGGGAGTGACGGAGTCAGAGAAACTCTCTGTTCCGATGACTCGGCCGGGGCCTAGCCATACTCCATGCCTAGTTGAAAGCAGTCCTCGACTTCTCCTACGGAACATGTAAACAAGCTGGCCAACAGTGTATGGACCTCTCATGGGCCTGCTCTTACCTACTATGGCTCTACGCCAGGTATCCTTAGCATGTTCTTCAATGAAGGCTTTGGCTGCTTCCTCCTGGACACAGACACGTTCGGCAAAGTCTCGCTCAGTCAGGACTTGGCTCTGGCTGGCGAGATTGGATTGCTCACCAATGTCTCTGAGGAGACCGGGATGTTTGGACTCACGGCCTAAGAACCACTGGCTCGGCGAGAAGCCACACCGGCGAAGCATTTCATTACGTGTAGTGGCACACATTTCAATTACTTCATGAGCCGGCCTACTTGAGGTTCTCCAGACTCTTTGAGCCATGTTACGCAAAACACGATTGGCAATTTCTACACGCCCAAGCTGCCAATGGCTTTCTGTGGCCGAATTGAGCAATTGGATACCCATGTGACGAAGGTATCTCTGGAAGCTACGGCTCATCCATGTCCCATCCGGATCAACATACACAATGCTAGGGGCTCCATACGGTCGCACCCAGACTTGGTGAAGTGCATCCTTTGCTTGGTCCGGACCACTGGGCAGGATGATATGCTGAGCGAAATCGGTTGCCAGGTCAACACATGTTAGCACGTTGAACTTGTCTTCCTTCATGGAGCCATCCGGCAACTCACGTTTAAGCTCCACTTGAACACAATCCATACCTACAATTTCATTTGGTTTTTCCGTATGTGAGATAGTGGTCTTACGTCTCAAGGGTGGCACCTTGAGTTCTTCACACACTGGACACTTGAATTGCTGGATCTCTTTCTTCAGCTGTTGGCTGACCTGACATCGGTTGGCTAGACGGAGCATCTGCTCCGCACTGGCGTGGCCAGTGTTCACGTGCAGGCGTCTAATGAGTGCTTGACGCCGGCGTTTTTCGCGGGTGTCACCATCCTCGCCCTTCGGCCTCCGACTCGCCCTCCGAGTCAGCAGGTTCGGTGAGAGCATCAGCTTCTGGCTCATGCTCGATTGCCAGGACTGGCCACTGCACGGCGGATGGTTGGCTCCTTAAAAGGCCTTTTACCAAAGTGCGACACATGGGAGTGGGATACTCCTCTGCATATTTGGTAAGATTCTTACCCTTATAGGTGCCTTCCAAGCGTGCATGTGTGTGGTGCTTATTGCATCTGTGTGGAAGTAAGGTCTGCGCAAACTGCATTGATGTGGTAACAATGCGCGTGGGCTTCAACACAGGCATCCTGGATTTGGGGCACACCACATGCATGGCACATTGATCTATGACTACATCATAAACTTCCCAAGGTTCAAGGTGAGGATGTTGAGTCTCGTGGTGCTTGTCTGCGTCGTCTCCATGTCGTCATCAGTCCTGGTTCTCTTTGTTCTGGTGGAATGGAGGAGGTTCTGCAGGATATCCAGATATGCCTTCTTCTTGTACTCAGAGTCATGAGTTGACAGGTCCTTAACGCCACGTGGAATTCGAATAGGATAGCCGCATTCAGGTTGATTACTGCAGAACTCTTCCCATGTGGTTATGTCTTTTTCCTTCTCCTTGTAATATCTTGTGGACTGATCAGGTTCTTGCACGAGGTCCTTAATACTCTCAAGCTGCAGATTTGTGAGTCCGCCTGCTGGTGTGAACATTGGTGCAATAATAGATTTCTTCTTGTCCGCCTTGAAATCGGCCGCCGTCAGATCGTCCATGAGTTGATTTGCCTCGGCATGGAGATCCTTTGCCATAGCATTCCAGTCCGTATAGTTCATGTCGATCCCCTTGATGAACTCGTTTATCTCGGTGTCAATGTCGAGCTCGTAGTCTTGTGAGCATCGAAGATAAGTCTTCTTCGCAGTAAGACCATATGAGGTCCGGTTCCTTTGCTGACCTTCCTTCGAAGTTCTGTCTCCGGATTCCTCTTCTTGTTTCCAGCCTTTCTCCTTGGAGCCCCAATGGCTCCAGTTCCATGATGAGGATGAGTTCCAGCTCTCCCATGGATACTTCCATTTTCCGCCTGGTCGTTCTGGTTCTTCTTCTTGTCTGGCTGGTTCTTTTGAAGATGATGAACTCTGCTTAGGCCAGGCCTTACGAGGCCCTGCAGGCTTTTGGTCTTCCGTTTGCGATTCCTTGCCTTTTTCTTCTTCTTTTGAGAGGTTATAGAGCCGGTAATAAATCTCCAGCAAGTTGGTAATTCTGTTGGATACCTCCTTGACGTTCTTTCCGTGATTAACGAATGGTGTCAACTCCATAAGCCATCCAGGTCCAAAGTGTACCCGTAGATTATCATGTTTCTGGTCGTCGCAGCATGATCATCTTCTTCACGGGAATATTGTCTTCCGTAACAAGAATCTTTCCTCCGGATATGTCGAACATTTCACTGTTGTCATCTGCTCCATAAAGGTATAACATGAGGATAGGTAGGTTCTGTCTGAAAGCATAAAAGGGAAATCCTCTCATGTTTCCGGACAATATGTAGTCCGTCAGATCCACGACATGATTATGAATCCTGCCGTTGGGAATTCCTCTTTTGGTTTCCGGGATCATGTAGCCGTCCTTGAGGATGCCTTTCAATCCCTGTGGGGTTGTCGCATGACCGAATATGCTCGCCTGGAAATCATATTCTGTGAGCTGAGCATTTGAAGTGAGGATGGTCAAGTTTCCCAAATCGGGCATGGTTATCTGAGGTCTTGAGGGCTTCGGCATAGATTTGCTCTTGGGCTTGCCCTCGAGCGCTTCCTTCCATGTGAATCCCTTCTCAGTATGCTGAGATGAGCTCTGTTTCTTTCCCTTCCACTCCTTGGATTCAGATGGTTTTGCAGAAGACCGGGCCCAAATCTCCGGTGCTTCACCAGTTGGTCCTGGTTCTGTGGGAGCTGTCTGTCCTCTGGTGGACTTGAAGTAAATATGTTGTACTTCTCGGTTCTTGATCACCTTGGTGTCGAAATTCCTTCCAAAAATCCACTTATCTGAATCTTTCGGTGGTGGCGCATCAGGTTCTCCAATGTACGTGATCGCCATGATGGTTCTGGTTTTGGATGTGTCAAAGATCGATGCCAATAATAGCATACCTCGGAATCCGCAATAGGATCTGATCTTAGGAACTCCACGAAGAATGGTGTCCAATCTGATACTTCCGTCTGGTTCTCCCTTCAAGGTTGGATGACGTCCTTGGTTATAATCTTGGCGGTCATGACGAAGAATCGCATTGAAGGTTCTGGAGATCTTGTCCTGAATATAGAGGAACATCTGCGAGGTTGTCCATAGTTGTTTCTCATTTGTGTTGAATATCCTTGCCAATTCCACCACATTATGATGTGTCATGGACATGTCAATCTTCCCTTGGTAATTGAATACCGTTGGGATAATCTGCATATGCCACGTATTCTGGTTATTTGCGATCTGGAACATAGTTCCGTTCACGGATCTTTTGAATTCAGGATAGCCCTTGAGGTCATCTCTGCGGTCTCCAACATGTTCCCATCGCTGGAAAAATTCAATACCATGTAGGGCATGGTCTGGGTTACTTCGATCTCGTTGTTCCTGAGGTAGGAATACGAAGTTCGGTCGGACGTCGTTGATGAAGTGGCCATTACGATAATACCACGAAATCTCTGTCAAGAATGAATCTGAATAAGTCGCAAATGGATGGTTCGGCGGAAGTGAATGTTCATCTTGTTGGTTCTGTTTGCGGTCACGGTTGTCAGAATCATCATCATCTCCATAATCTGGTTCTTCTTCTTCGTCGGTGCAATGAATGGATCCTTGTGGATCAACTTCTTCCTCTTCTTCGGTGTTCTCGGATCTCTTGCTTGGTTCTTCATCTTCGTCCTGGTCTGCGGATAATATGGAATCCGCCTTGGCGTCCTTGGATGGTTCTTCTGGTTGCGGCGATGTGTCTCTTCTTTCATCGCAGGATACTTCCATCTCGTCGCCCTTCTCCTCAGTCTCTGCCACATCCAGTTCATCAGGAGCTGGAGGTGGTACTCTCACACGTCCAAAAGTGATACGTTGCCACATCAGTCGGCAGGGCTTGCAGCACATACAAGACTCAAGACTTGAAAATCAAATGACTGCGGTAGCAGACACAAATTTCTTGAATCACAAGGTTCTTTTCAAGGTTCAAAACAGGTTTCTCAAGTCTCAACGGTTTTAATTGGTTCTTGAATCTGCAATACCTTCATCATTGGGAATACTTCTCGGTGAGTGCCAGAAACGATAGATCTCATAGGAGATGTTCTCGGCCAGGAATGTGAAAACATTTGATCCCCATGATGTGTTGTAAGCCACCCATTCAACGAGGAAAGCCTTATTCTGGATCATGGTTCTAAAAGGTGGATGCACCTCAACATTTGGAAGAATACCGGTCATAACGGATTTGATGAGCTCGTCGGCCTTCGCAGAGCTCTTGGTCAAACAGTCTGCAAGAAAGTATTCTGAACGTACATGAGCCAGGTCATGCATCTGGCCACTGTTGCTCTCCTTGCGAAGCATTTGAATAAGGTGCATGGTTTCCTTTTGTTCTGGCTGATGAGTGGTTGATGCTGTTGTGACTAGGGTTTTTGCATCGGTTCTGATGTGAACATCTGCCAACTCGCCAGATATGTCTGACCAAAGTCCTCTGATGAATAGGCAAGTGCCAAAACATCGCATCAGTCCATGTAACTCTGCCACGGTTGTGGACATAGTGGTTGCCGTAATCTTATGGGTCTCATAGTCGACAAGGGATCCTCTCGAGTCTGGTGTACCTTTGTGAAGGTCACGGTCTTGTGCCAGAAATATCACATGGGCACGTTGTGAGGACTTGTCGTCATTGTTTCTATAGGAGGCATCAGGGTACCCAACCAGTCTGGTTTTACCCTTAAGAGGCCAGAATCTCATACTAAGAGGTATACTCTTAATGGTTCTGACGGTCTTGTTGATGGCTTTCACGACACCAATAGTGGGAGACGAGGCCTTGGATGCACAAATTGAAACTTGGTAACCAATATGAAATTGAGTTCTGGATTGAAGCCAGTTTATCTGTCCAAGCACGCTTCGGTATGCCGCGTGCATGGATGGAGTTAGTTCCGTGTCGTCCTTGAGGTTCTTCTCAAAATGGATCTCTTGAAGCTCATCGATGGCTACATTCTGATGGACGTTGATATAATCTCCATACTTTGGATCATGTTTCCATTGAATACGCTGACCCACGAACATGCAATCTTTTTTGTCTTCAGATCCCACTTTGAAATCCTTACGAATACGAGCCGTTCTCTGTAGGAAAGCAGCTTTTAAGCCCATGTGGAATACGTTCCACCCCTTGTTTGCTGCTGCTTGTACTGCTAACCTGAATCCGCTTCTTGAAGCTGCTGGGCTGTCTGTTTGTTGGTCGTTCTTTTGTCGATCCTGGAAGCCTCTAAGCACCCATCGTGCCTTGGTCCTTAGGAAGTTGCCTTCCTTGTCTCTTTTTATGGTTAAGACCCATCTTCCAGTTACCCAGTTTCTCACGTGGAGGTTTCTGGTGTCAACTAGGTCAAAGACTTCGTTGTCCAACCAGGATTTGCACTCCAGGAGTTTTGCTTCAAGAAATTGTTTATTGTATGCTCGGGTTTCTTGTTGTGTGGCTTCTTTTTTCGTTTCTTGCCAATGAGTTGTTGTGTAGTGGAAGCCTTGAGGGACTCTTGTCTCTCGGAATACAGTGTGAGCATTGCTCGATCGTCGTCAATATCTCTGGGCACAGTGAATGATCCAGTGTTGCTACATATCTTCTGATCATGAGAAAACTGTCCATAGAGATTCATCTAGAACAAAATCAGAATCTTCATCTGAATAGCGCCTGGTTCGCTGGGAATCTGAGCTTTCTGGTTCTTCCTGGTCCTCCATGAGTTCTTCGGAAGACTCTGCCTCAGGATCATCGTGTGCTGTCCTGTCGTCAGGTGCCGGTGGATGTCCTGGTGAGGCGCTCGGTCCTAGCGAGGCTATCGGAAGCGTCGGCGAATCATTCGATGAAGATGCTGGTTCTGATGGTTTTGCTTCCTTTGGGCTGTCCTTGTCCTTTTTGTGTTACTTATGTGCTGCGCCTGCTTCTTGCATTTCGTCGTCATCATCTTCAGGCACTGGTGGAAGTGAAGGTTGTTTTTGTTTTGGTGGAGGCACGACAACTGTTGGCCGATTAGGAGGCTTTGAAACATCACCCCCCAGCCGATTGAGTCGACTAGTCGAAGAAATTGGCTGCGTAGCCGACGAAGACTGTGGTTGTCGTGGTTGTAGAACAGGTGCATCTGGATGAACTCCTTGGATGACTGTGGCTTGTGTTGGCACAGGAGTTGCCTGTGGCATTGGTACGTCGGGAGGTGCTGGTGGGTCTGGTCTCGGTGGTTGTGGTGCTTGTGGCATGTCTTGGTCCCGTTGATCCGGTGGAGGATTATTGTCGCCGTCGTCGTCGTCGTTGTTACCTTGGTGGTCGATCGGCATTGGTCGGATCGTTGGTGCTTCCTTCAAGGACATGCGGTTCTGTGAGAATACTAGCACGTGCCACTGTGATGGATTATATTCGTTCCAGTCACATCGGGGTGCTGGTAAAACCCAAAGTTTGCCCGGTGTGTTTGGTTGCCAAAGGAACACACAGGCATCATCTGGAGGTGCTGTCAACGGTGAGTTGACTCCAATTGTGCGGTTATACATGATGCACTTCTTGTAAGGTGTGTGAGGTATGCATAAATACCTCAATCGTCTTGCGCCATTATGAATGGCTAAAATTCTTGAATCTGATTTCGCTGCTGGTTCAAGATCAACCTCTGTTCCCTGAGGAAACTGCTTCGTTGCCTTCTGAAGTTTGGTTACTTCAGGGTCATTGATATATAATGGATCTACCTGGTTGTTGAAGGGTAGGTCCTGAATCTTGACACGAGTGCTGGCGCTCGTCATGTTGTACTCGTCGTCAATCTTGTCCATCTCGGATCTAATGTGCGATTTGTCGCTATCCGAAAATGGTTCAAAGATGTCTTCCAGGAGGAATACTTCATTGTCAAAAAAAAGGCTTGGCCTTCAGGAATCTCAAAAGAATATGCGCCATTTCCTGGCAGAATGAAAAAGGATATGTCTGGGCAAGCTTAGTGCGGCTGCCCTGGCTCTTGGTGTTGCCTTCTAGAGGCTGATGTTGGTGCTTCTCCTTGTTGAGATAATTTGAACATCTTCTGAATATAGGTCTTATAACTTCTGGTGGAAGATTATGCATGAGACTTGTCGGTTTCAAACTTCTGAGATTGGTGTCAGGATCACGTAGACCAAATGCGCAAAAGTCGAGGTCGTTCCATGTGACCTGAGCACGGTTCATGAGTTCCATAATGGACTTAAGAGTCCAGATCTTCGATTTTTGAGGATTCTCTATAATGAAGTAGAGTCCTTTGCTCAATTGGTATCTTGCGATCGATGCTACGAAATCGATCATAGGCAAGTACCTGGCTCTCTTTTCTGCAACAATCTTCGGATCATTGATGTTCTGCATAATGGACAGGGTCCACAAACTGGTGCTCGCCAGACAACGTCCGGCTGCTGTTCGCGGATTATATCTAGGACCATTTGACGTCCCTTGGAAGTCATTATGTCAAAGCCTGTCCGGATATCGATCGGTGTTCCGACTTTTAATCCGGTTAAAGCGCAGCACTGGCTCAGTCGAGCACTGCCGGCAAAACCTTCCAAAACGTGAATCTTTCCTTTTGTGACGCAGTTCCAGTTTGCGAACTGAGGTTCGCATGTGTGGTCTTCGGTGTAAAGACCAGTTGATGATGCTGGCTTTGGATCTGCTGATTCTGTTTTTCTTTGTGGCTGTCTTCTTATTTATTCGCTTGGCTGGTCGGTCTGCTGCCCTGGCTTGTGACATTAGATCTTTATGAAGATCATCGTCGGAGGATGGCAGGTCAAGTCCAGGTCTCGATGGCGATTTGGTTTCGTCTTTTCTTTGCTTCGTGATGTTGACCTTGAGCAATCTGGTTCCAAGGTCTATGCCAACCATAGTGCCATCTGTGGATATTACCTTGCCTTGTAGCCACATTCCTCCCTTGGATCCGTCTGGTTTTATTTTGGACTTGTCTTCACTCCAGTAGAAAACCCTGTCGCCAATTACGATTGGCTTGGAACTAAGTCGCAGGTGTTGTGCAAGGTCTCGGCGAACATCTTCTGATTGTCGAGCCTCTTGGTATGCTTGTTGAGCAAGTAGTCGGATTTGTCCAGCTGTCAGCTCTTCTTCTGTTTTGGGAATTGTGAGCTGCGGTGGTGTTGCTACGTCCAGTTGGACAAGTTCTGCTGGCCTGCGTCCAAATGCTAGTTGCAATGGAGTGACTCCTCCGTATGTCACGGAGAGGTTTCTTGCACTGCCTTGACAAGTTGCTTGTATGTGATGGCCTTTAAGGAGGCCGGTGCTATTCCTGTCTTGATTGAGTTGAGCATTATTGAGACTTGTCTCTTGATGAGACGGACTGCGGTCTCAGCTCGATTCGGCCAGGGTGTCATGGGACCTAAGGATACAGGACGAATATCGAGACTGTTGAAGAGTATCTCCCAGCTCTCAGTCATAAATGCTTGGTCTCCAACAACACATTTTGGCTGAAGATGATATTGATCAAAATAGTTCCGTAGCAAAGGAATATTGGCGACATCAGTGGTTCTCTCCACTACCTCTGTGGTTAGTAGTGTTTTGGCTCCATCAAGGATCACGAGAACATTGATGTGTTCACCAGTTCCTAAGAGAACCTGACAATGATCAACAAATGTCAACTCGCCAAACGTCTCAGCTCTCAGGCCACTGGTTCTGCTTCTGGATGGAGCAATAGCGGCCTTCTGACAGGGCTCACATTCAGCTCGGATCTTGTCGTAGAGGTCGTAGATCTCCTTTGGCAGGTGCAACGCACGAGTCCTGAATCTGAATTGTTCTGCTGACATATGGTGATGTTGCAGGTGTAGCTTGCGAAGTTCTTCTGGTTTTGCAAGTCGTGTGTGTGTGCGTTTGAGTGCTAAAGGTAGTGTTACTGGTGGAGCATCTGCTGATGCTTCTTGTGGTGCAGCAGGATCTGTTGGCTCAGCGGCATGCCGACCTGGTGCGGGTATGATCCTGTCTGCTGGCTTGTCGATGTGTATCTGTTCTGCTGTTAAAGGTTTGTCAGAGAACTTGAACATGGTTGAGCCTGTCCACAACTCTCGTGTTGTCTTTGGCGATGCTGCCTTGATTCGCCAGTTGTCTTCAATGGTGGACAAGGGTTCTTTGGTCTCTAATTGGAATCTTTTTGTTGTTCTCTGATTGTATATCTGTGTGTGAGCAATTGGACATGTTTTGCTGGTATCAGGTGCGAACAATGCTCTCCTCTTAAACACATGAACTCTATGGAGTTCCTTGGTCGTGTGATTGATTATCCAGTGGTCACTGTTGACGTGGCCAATAGTTTCCGTGATCTCTGCTGTCGGTGCCGGTGAAGGAACTATGGGTTCCTTTGACTCTTCTTCGGCTGGATAAGCTGCGACAAGCAGTGATGGATACGGATTCGGTTTGATCTTGTCGTCATCGAATGCCTTAGTCGCCTTCCTGTGGTCGTGTTGTTTGCAGAAGGCTGCAAGATCAAGTAATGCATGGTCACTACTGGAAACTGGTATGGGTTGTCGAATCATACCAAATGCCTTGCATGTAATCTTATCACACTGAGGAGTGTGTTCAATCGTCATGTGAAGGTTTCGCATCTGATCAATACTGAACAAAATTGGAACTTGTCCTTGCTCAAGGATATCTATGTTGGTCACCATAGGTGGTGAGGTGTTGAAGACAAGTCGGAGAGTCCAGTCAACCCTGGAGGTCTGACCATTGGCAAATGTGAACCTCGTGTTGCACGGGTTCAATTGCCTTTATGAATCTCTCCACTGCATACCAACTGCCCATGGACTTTGTGCAACCGTTGTCGAGAATGACATAGGTTGGATTGTCGGCCTGTTTGATGATGGGCGCCATTAGTTTGCTGGCCAGAGCTTGAGCTCTGTTTGGTGTCGCATGCGGAATTATGTCGTAGGTCAAGCCATTTTGGGTGACCGTACTTCTGCTAGCTTCAACTTCATTTGTTGTGTTTGCTAGATATGCCATGTGACCGTCTGTTTGGGTCATGTAATATGAACTGCTGTTCCATTCTGTGGACCACCAGGCACTTTGGCCCCAGTCATCCTGGTAAGGCTCTGCCGATATGTCGACAGGTTGCTGTGTGGCATCCTGTGCTTCGGCATTGTGATCCATGGCGAAGGTTTTGGTTTTGCCTTTACCTTTGTCGTCCTTGCCTGGATCCTTTCCTTTGTCCTTGGATTTGTTGAAGGGTTTTCCTTTCCCTTTTTGATACCAAGGTTGTGGTTTGCCTTTCATTCCCCAGTAGGAATGATCGGTGGTGGAATCTTCGGCCATGTTGGCCTTGCCGCCTGATTATGTTTTTTGATAAGGTCGAAAGCTGCCTCTTCGGCGCTTCCCCTTGCCTTTTCTTCCTTTTCGCCCCTTGCCGGACTTAAGAGTCCGACGTTGGAATCTTTTAAGGACAAAAGCATCATTGTCTTCCAACTGCCAAAAAGCTTCTTCGTCATCTAATGGACAAAAGCCTTCCACGCCTTCTTCATCTTCTACCCAGAATCCTTCTTCTCCTTCGTAATCGCCTTGTTCGAGAATAAAGAAGGTCTTGGATCTGTTTCCGCCTGATGGACGGATATTTGGATCCTGAAGGGTGGTTCTGGTGGTGATGAAAAGGTCGTAATACTGGGCCTTGACAGTCTCATATGTAAACTGAGGGAGTTGAATACCTCTGAGGCCTAATGAGGATACTAGTCTCTCTCGTTGGCCTTCGGTTAACTCACTCTGAATAATGAAGAACAAGGTCAACATGTTGTCGGACAGTGGAAAAGCTTGTGTATGCTCTCGTCTCTTACCTGGAACAAATCTGTCAAAGTTCACTTGGAGTGTCGAATCAAGGTAAGTTGGATCGGGCACCATGGGTGCTGCGGCTCCTTGCGGCAGACCCTGCATAATTGTTGCTATCTCATTCACTCTCTGATTATGCTGGTCACGCAATTGTGCGTTCGCATCATTGATGGCCTGGATATACTCAGGGCTTGTTATGGTGAACTCCGGTGCTGTGTCTTCCCAGGACGCCTTAAGTCGTCGGAGAAGAATCTCGAATTTGCTAATGAAGGTTATGAATTCACCATTTCCTCTTCGATGGTTGAAGAAACTGAGGAATCTGAATAGGAATGCATTCTGGACACCTTTCAAGAAATAGCCGCGAAGAAAATTGAGAAAATACTCAACTCCAGTGTTTGGATCCATGAGTTTCTCGTTGCTCATCAGCTCGCGATAACATTGCGCCTCATCAATGAGACGGTTCTTGAGAAGAGGTCCACGTCGTTCCGGTTCTATGACCGTGCATGTACACCAATCCCGTACCAGATCTTCATATCGAAACCAACTAACACGGCCGTCATACGATGGAGGCAGCTTTGCATTCATCGAAAGATTGATGGTCTCTTCATGGGAGCTCACGCCGTTATGACGGCTTCCTAGGAATGCCGTCATGGGTGGTTCTGCTCCATAGAAATCTTCCTCACTCGACATCCTGTATTCGGAGAACCTGCTCCGCTACCACGATTGAGGTTGTAAATATTGCGGCCCGGTAGGGCCGGGCAATAAATACCTTCGTTAATGTCCCTAGAATGCAACCCCGAAGTGGATGTACAGGAAGAAGGAAAACAGACCAAATAGCAGTGTTTGGTATAAAATATATGTTGGAAATACCTGTTCACACAGTACAGCAAGCAAGAGCGTTTTATCCTCGAGGGATGTGTAGCTAACGCGCCAGGCTTGAGCAATTATGGCCACATGAACAGTAGTTGCACTATGAGTGGATTGGTTGGTTCAAGCAACACAAAAACAGAAACACCCCCCCCCGCCCCTACCCCTGAAATGACAAAGCACGAAAACCCTGGAAAACACATGGATGCGTAAACCACGTGGCTATCACCCCCCCCACCCCTACCCCTGAAATGACAAAGCACGAAAAACATGGAAAACACAGGGGCCCGTAGGGCGAGCGACACCAGAAACATGGTTCGGGCTGACACACGAAGCCTTTGAAACACCTGCCAATGTGGAAGCAATCAGGGCTACAGCAAATGCCGGCATGGCCTTTGCCTTTGGCTTTGGTGCAGGCTTCGAAGCCGGCTTGGGGGCTGGCTTATTGTCGGAAGAATTGACCTTGGTGTGGCTATACTCACAAGCATCTCCACGCGAACAGCCTTGTGGCATCTGGAAGAAAACACAAGGTCGTTTCGCCTTTTCTTCTTTGGTCAAACTTTTCTTCTTCCCTTTGCCCTTGCCTTTGTTCTTCTTTGGGCTGTCGCCTCCTCCCTTCCCTGCTTGCGCTGAGGCAGCCAGAGCAGAGGAAGGGGAGGCGACTTCACTTCCGGACGCCTTGGGCGAGGGTGCCGATTTGGCCGCTGGATTGGCCTTGACTGGTTTCGGCAACACTGTATCTTGCATGGATTTGGCATTTATATCCTCCCGTTCATAAACAAGAAGATCCTTCAACTTACTCCAAAGATGGCTGAAGGTGCGTAAATGCGAATCACGAGGTGCTGAGCGGATATCCTCAATTACCCCTTCAAGCTTGCGGACTGGCTTAAGCTTCTGAAACAACCATTCACCAAGAAGTCTTTCGTCAGGAAGATCTTCAGAAGGGATGGCTGAAATGGCTCCTCGCACCTTGTTGGCAAACTCTCTGAGCTGCGTAATGGAAAGGCCTTGAAGTTCAATCTGCAGAGGCGATGATGCTGTCAACAGTGAGCCACGCATCCTATCTATGTCAAAATACCTACAGATAAGATGCAGCATTACCCTACCACGAGGGGCAACACTAATGTCAGGCACAAGCTTCAAGTTCCTATGGTGCGATAATTCTGATGCGAGCCAACGGTCGAACCTAGGGAGCATGTCGGACGAGGCTTCAAGTTCTGCTCTATTGGTTTCAGGGGAAAAGGCCCGAGAAATCCAAGGGGACATGATCTCTTTACCCGACACGTCACAACGAGCTGTAGCCATAAGCAAAGCACTCCTCCACACACGAAACCCGGCAGCATCTGCTGGAATGGGGTCGATTTTGATTTGTGAAAGAGTCTTCGCATCTACAATCTCCTTTTCGGTCTTGTCAACATCGGCACTCACACCAATTTGCGGCACACCTTGATGGGCTGCAGGAACAGGGGCTTGCAAACTGGCAATGTCCACGATAGGCCTAACGGGGCCTTGGTTGGTATCCGTGCTATTTCAGCTTTGGTCCTTTTGCTCTACCGCCACTAACCTTTGTGACAATGCCGTGGTGGCGTCTAGAATTTGTTGCATGGTGGAATCATCTTGTTGATCATCCGCAACAATGGGTGGTGTACCAACGGCCGGAGTGGCAATATGATAAACCTGAGCACCTTGGTCGCCTAACTGATTGGGGGCATTCGCGGCGCTTGCTGCTGCCGAATGAAGCCGATCAATTTCAAGTTCAAGTGCGTTGACGCGAGCCTGATGATCATTTTGGGCGCCTTGGATGAACTGATTCAATTGCCGGTTCTGGTCCGAGAGGTCTTCAACGATAGCAACCAATTGGCTAATCTGGCCACGCAAATCATTGATGGTCTGCAAGGCTTCTTGATAAACCTGGTTTGCTATCAACTTGGCATTGTGGGCTCTCTGAGCCTGGGCATTGGCTTGTTGGACAGCCAAATTAGCATTGGTCACTATTTCAGCAACAGCCTCAGGCAACCCCGACAAACAGATTATTCTGAACTTGGTGCACGTTGGCTTGATTCTGTTGATAGGCATGCTGATGGCGATGCAACTCAAACTGACCATGCGCAAGTCTGATTGGCTGGTTGGGGCGTTACAGGAACAAGGGCATCTGTTCCGTCGTAGGGTCCTGAACTCATTGATCTAGACCTGGACGCACTACGAACAGCCCCAGGGGCGGCCAATGCCATGGAATCGCTACTGTCACGCATGTTGATTGATCTGACATCACAATCACACGCAAATGAGGCACTCACTGTGAAATGAACGTGCACCTACGTGAATGCCGGCGGACTCCTTTTCCCAGGATTGAGAGCTCTCGGCTCTGTGCTGTGGTAGTACTAGGCCAAATACGATCGGACAATATCGATGGTCTGTGCAAGATTTCGAACGTACCGAACGTTGTTCGCCTTTGGCTTGCCAGCAATGCTGATTCCAATCGCAGCGCCCTTGGGATCTCGATGAAATTCAGAAAGGGCTTCAGCCCCGTCGTCAACGAGGATCCTCAAACGAGCCTTAGGAAAAGCGCCTTGGCCACCGACAATTTGCCAAACTCACCAATCCGATCAGGGGTGTAGACCAACACACGAAAAGGGGCTTTCCGTTGCAGCCTGAAGAGCAGGAAGGTAATTGGCGTTACCTTGAATAGTCCTTGAGCGACGATCAGGGGGAATGTAAGACAATTGCGCCAGGATCCCGTTTGATGGCAACAATGCAAATAGCTGATTGAGAGCCTCCAATATCTGGTCGCAAAAACTTCCGTCTTCCCCAATGCCAAACTTCTGCTTGTTCGACAATCTGAAAATGTCACACACTTGGTGATAGTCAATGAGCAAAGCTATGTCAATATCACCGTATATAGCACCTGCCCTCGACGGGGGCAGGGGGCCAGGGCCTCTGTTAATGTGTACCAAACACTGACTGAGGACCTTGATGATCTCTGGTCCAGGAGCCTGTGGAGGAGGGACAACAACAAGAGCTGGATAATCTGGATTCGGACTCAAGGTATGTGGCCTGAGGCCTTTCCGTTCCGCACGTGCCCGAGCAGCCTCGTCCCTCCGCGAGATGTAGTACTGGTTGTATTGGTGGTCAGACAGGAGAAATCGGAACTGTGAAGATTTCGTCCCGAATCTTGAGTCGCACTCATGACTCATGCACGTGCCGGCCATTTCGGCTTACCTTTCCCCTGCCCAAAGGGCGGGCCAATCTCTCTCTCTCTCTCTCTCTCTCGTTAAAATCAAAGCCGCAAACAGTGCAAGTGCAAATGTTGTATTTTGTTGTCACTTAACAAGACATGTAGTGATCTGCAATGCCCTTTGTTTTCCTGGGGATGCACTGTAGTGAACAGCTCAAGGCCTGCGGGGGTAGTATACAGATACAAGCAGACCTGACATGTAGTCAATGCATCTTGACACGGGTCCTTGGTTTGTGGATCCAGTAGTATCTACAAACCATAAACCACATGGGATTGACAGTAGTGATGAAAACGGATGTTGTTCATCAGTTCCACTGTAGTGAAAAAAGAAAAGCCAAAGGTGCAATCACCTCAGTAGTCTTCCTGTTCAGGCCTCACTCCAGCAGGTAGTGAAGTGAGTGGGATTCATGAAGTGGTAGTACACCAAAAGATGCCACGGTGTAGTTCACACCGTAGCTGCAGTGTGCTTCTGCCAGTGGATAAGCCGGTAGTTGGTGGCTTCTGTGTAGCGCCGTTCCAGTGTGGAGTAGTAGTTGATGGTGAAGTGGTTGGAGTAGTTGGTGGAACCCCTCAATCGGGTGTCGTAGACCTCTGGTGGTGATAGGAGTAGTTCGTATTTCCTGAGGTATGCATGTAGTTGCATCCTCTGTTGTTGTGTGAGGCTTGTCATTGTGAGTAGTGTGAAGCCGTAGTACTGAATGCTTTTGCCAAGAATTGTAGTGATGGCTTTGTGTTGAAAGTCCTGTAGTGTCTCGGGGTTGTCAAGGTAGTGGAGTAGATCACGTAGTGACAGGGGCATGTGGTAGTTCCAAACGAAGTTGTTTCTAAGACTGACTACGTAGTCCTCCGGGGCTGCAGTGGTGTGGTGAAAAGATGTTGTGTGATAGTAGTGGACATTGCATGCTTCCGGTAGTGAAACTGAAAGTAGAACCGAGTCGTAGTGGGGCATGCGAATGTCTCCGGGTAGACATTTGATTGGTGTGGTGTAGTTTAGGTTGCTGATTGAAGTGTCATGTTGTGTCGAGAGTAGTTGATACTCCTCGACTGTTAGTGCTGTGTAGAGTTGTAAGTAGTGAACGTTGTCTTGTGGTTGAAGTGCAGGTGTAGTGTGGTGCTCAGTGATGTGTAGTTGCTCAGTGACTGTTGCTGGCCGGTAGTATGGTGCAGTGCCTGGTGTGTCGTGGTTGAATGTGTAGTTACTGTTGTTGTAGACCGGGGCCTGTAGCGGTTGCGATCCCAAGTCGCTGGAGTCGGTAGTATCAACTACCATAGGCGTAGTGGCCCGGTCCGGAGTCGTCTGGTCCGAAGTAGTCGAACCAACCAAAGCAGGGGTAGTTCCTGCGGCAGCCATGGCAGTAGTCTCAAAACGAAATGGAGTGAGACAGGGCAAAAGTAGTGAGCCAATGGTAGCTCACAAAAGGGCGCATGCAGACATGTAGTGAATCAAACAACATGTAGTGTTGACTTAAGCCGCCAAACATGCCGCCAAATGTGCAAGTGAAATTACTGGTAGTTACTATTACTTACTTACAAAAACTGTTACATGTGATCACATACAACTGGTTGTGCTTGTTGTAAAACAGTCGTTGTTTGTAATGCTAAATGCGTATGCCAATGCTCTGTATGAGCCTCTGTAGTGTTTCCTTGCTGATGTATTTGGTAAACAGGTCTGCGCTGTTGTGTAGTGTATTGATCTTGTTGATTTGAATGATGTTGTGCTTGATGAGGTCTTGTGTGTAGAGGAATTTAAGGTCAATGTGTTTTGCTCGTTTGCTTGTGCCTTGTCGTGTAGCTATGCTTTTGCCTGCTGTAGAGTCGGTGTGTATTCGTAGGTTGAGCTTGCTGCAAATGTTAGTTTCAAGTAGGAAGTTCCTGAGGTGTAGTCCTTCATTAACTCCTGTGCAAATTGCGTAGAGTTCTGATTCTGCTGAGCTGTGTCCTGCTGCCAAATGCAACTGTAGTTCCAAGAAAGTGGATGTTGAAGCCTGAAGTGGACTTCCTGGTAGTAGGGCATCCTGCCCAGTCTGCATCGACGTAGACGTCGAGATCCAGGATGTTGTTGGTGTTTGCTCTGAGTGTTGTTGTTGGTTCTATGGTGAACTTGTAGTGTTTAGTGCCGTGCAGGTAGCGTAGTAAGTGCTTGACTCGCTTTTGTGAGAGCTCTGTAGGTGCTGTGAGGTCTCGTGCTAGTTCTTTTGTTGCTTAGGCAATGTCTGGTCGTGTGTATGCTAACCATTGTAGTTTTCCAACAATTCTTCGGTATCTTTTGTGTTGTTCCTGGTCGAGTAGTGCTTCGTCCTCCAGTGTTGGTTTGTAGTGGGCAATGCCTGGAGTTACCACTGAGTTGCAGTTGTTCATGCCAGTCTCCTTGATCATGTCGTTGATGTAGGAGTCCTGTAGTCCAACAGTGCAGTAGTTGCCGAAGTGCTCGATGTTCCGTCCAAGGAGTTGTTGTGGTTTGCCAGGTTCCAGGTAGCCGATGTGCTTGAGTAGTACCTGCTTTTGGATCGCCTCGAAGGTTGAGTCGACAGTAGTCTTGTCGCCAAGTACCAACAGGTCGTCCACGTAGACCATGATGTAGCAGTCTCTAGCTGCATTGGTGTAGACGTTTGGTTCTGACTTTAGTCTCACGAAGCTAAGCTTCTGTAGTACTTCCGCCAGGTAGTCTTGCCAAGCTTTGGGTGAGCTGCGTAGTCCATACATGGCTTTCTTTAGTCGCCATAGTTTGTCTTGTTGTGGACATAGTTCTCTTGGTGGCCAAAGGTAGATGTCGCGTTGTTTGCCTTCGTTGTCTTTGGCGATAGGCGCGTGTAGAAATGCGGTAGAAACGTCGCCTAGTCGTGCTACCCAATTTGGTCGAGACATTTGTAGTGCGAGAAGCGTCCGTAGTGTAGTGAACATTGGAGTAGAGGCGTAGACGGAGTCCTCATCCTCGATCTTCTCCGTGTAGCCCTTTGCTACGACCCTACTTCGTACACCTGTACCTTTCTTTCGGTGTACCCATCTTGTAGGTATCGCTTCTCGTAGAGTAGTGTCGTCGACGTGAGACGTAGACACTTCGTCGTAGACGTCATGTAGTTTCATCTGCCTTGATTCGTGCTTCATTCCTTCACGTAGTTGGGTTTCGTCGCAACCTTCGTTGTCGAAGATTATTGGTTGATCTGCTGCGGTGTCGTCGTTGGTGTAGGATGTTATGGAAGTTCCGTTGGATAGTGTTACTGCGTTGATTCGTTGTCGTAGTGGTTGTGGTTCTTTGGTTGTTTCTTCCGTTGATCTGATGGTAGTGTCTTTTGAGGTCTTTTGTGCTTTTGTAGGTTGCATCACTTCTTCCGGGGTCATACGTGGTAGTTGTTGTCGAGGTGGCGGTGCTGGTAGTGGAGGATGTTGTCGTCCAGTTGGTGAGGTAGCCATAGGACTATCCGGTAGTGGTTGTGAAGTTGACGTCGAGGTTGACGGAAGTCGTAGTGGTGACGTAGTGCGTTGTTGCTTCGTTGCTGGTTCCGCAACGATGTCGTCTGCGACGTTTGTCTGTTGTTCTGCATCTTGAGTGGTTCGGCTTTTCTGTTCTGACGACTGAAGTTGCGCGTCTAGTAGTGCTGTAAATGCTGGGTTGTAGATGTTGCCTCGTGGTGCCCAAGGTGTACCTGACACCTTGTTTAGTAGTGCAAGGTCGTACTTGAAGTCTGGTTGTAGTCGTCGTACTGTTCTTGCTTTTAGTACGCCTTGTTCAGTTGCGATGTAGTTCTCTCCTGTTTCGGGAACTTTTCCGAGCCATACGCATTTTTGCATTCGGAGGTCGGCTTTCGGTAGTTGTTTGTGTTGTGGTGGAAGGTAAAGTAGTGTCTCGCCAAATTCGCAAATTGCTCGCTCGTAGTTTCTTCCCCGTCGGCGTTCGAAGCTTGTGTAGCCGTCGGAGTGGATGACATAGCGATTTACAGTCCATGCGGCGTGTCGTACTATCCAAGGTAGTAGACAGTGTTTTGTGGGCATGGTTATGCTGTAGTTGCTTTCAACTTGCGCTTTGACGACGCGGATTTGTCCGAGTAGTGTTCTGTGTAGTCGCTCAACGCTTCCTTGGCTGTTGCTGCTGTAGGACGGTGAGTGTCGTACCGTCATTGAGCCGACTTTAGCTGCTGTCGCTTTTAGTACTCCATTGAGGGTGTCTTCGTTGTCACTTTGTAGTATGCCTTGTGTTCTTCCGCACTCAAAGATGAATGCTTGTAGGCTGTTGACCATGTAGTCCATCATTGAAGGTTTGTCCGGAACCAGTATCGCCATGCACAGTTGTGTAGTGACATCAACTGCTGTTAACACTGGTGTGGTCCTTGTGTCATGTTGTGACTTGATGTAGGCAAAGTCTACTTGGATGATTGGTTGTCGTGATTGTTGTTTCTTGTAGTTGTCTTGGCGTCCTTTGCCTTGCACGCAGATGGGACACCAATTCCTGTATGGTAGGTGTGTCAAGTTGTGTTCTGCTATTTGTTGTGGAGTTGGTTGTTGCGGTTGTCGTAGTCCTCGTGCCTGATGTGCTTCGTGGTGTTCGTAGAGCTGCTCTTCATCGTAGTCCTCCTGAAGGTACTCGTAGTTCTGCTTCACGGTGAATCTTGTTGTCCCTTTCCATTGAAATGGTAGTGCTGCATTTCCAACCACTGTCCAGTCGTCTTTGCGTTCTGAAACTTCACCGAAGCTGTTGTTTGAGATTGTAGTTCGTGAGGGCTCTAGTGTGTTGACTGGTGGGTGTCCTGGTCCATCTGTAGGTGTGAAAAATGTGGTTCGTAGTGTGACGTGGTGTCTGATCCAGTGTTCTCCTTGTCTTTCCCAGTAGTCTTGATTGTCTTTTTGTGCTGTAGGTGGTCGATGTGTTGTTGGTTTTGGTTGTGTAATGTCTAAGTTGGTGGATGGTGCTGCTTTGGGTCTCCATCCTTTTGTGGAGTTCGTAGTTGTAGTCGTGATCCAGTTACGGATGTCTGTGTTGCAGGTTGTGGTGATGAGCTTTGTCGTGGTGGTGTAGTCTTTGTTGTTAGCCTGTGTGTAGGTTTGACTTTCCTTCTGAATCTAGTTTCTCCAATCCAGTCATCAGCTTCAAGTCTGCTTTGTAGTTCTTGTTTGGAAAGTTGTTTGATGTTCTCTTGTAGTTGTTCTTGCTCTTGCCCTTGTCTGTTGATGATGGTTAGTCGCCAATCATCTAGTTGTTCTTCTGGTATTGGGCATCCGCTGTTGTGTGGATCAAATAGTGCTTTGCGTGGTCGTTTGTGGACTCGAATGGCGTAGTCACCATCGAGTTTCCAGTAGTCAGTGTTTCCACCAAGGATTCGTCGTAGCCCTTGGTCAGTGTGTGTTAGTGGTGCAATTTGTCCTTGTTGTTGTTTTGCTTCATCTGTAGGTTGGATGACTGCAATGGATTTTCCACTGTCAGTAGTCATTGGGTAGATGTCATATCCTGTAGGGATGTCGATCTTCTCAGCCCGTAGGTAGAAGAGTCCTGAGTGTCGAACTAGTTGTGCTTGTTGTTGTCCATGTGAAATAGTGCAGTGTCGTGGATTGAAGTCTAGTCCATATCCTCTGTCAAGTAGTCTTGATGCACTGAGGATGGGGTACTTCACATCACAGACGTAGTAGGGTATCATGATCCTGAAGTTGTCCTGCTTGTAGGGAACGTACTTGATGCCGTAGACAGGGATCTTCTTGTTGGTCACGGTGTAGAGTTGTGGAGTTGAGTTTCCACAAGGTCGTAGTGGTAGATCCGGTGCATAGTCCTTTGGGCAAACATGTGTAGACGCTCCTGAGTCAATCAGTAGGTGGTGGTAAGACTTGAAGTTGGAGTACATGATGTAGTGAGTGAGGTTCTCATCAAGTTTTCGTTGTTTCTGTTGTTGTGTTGCTGCTGCTATGGCAAAGTGTAGTTGTGGTTTATCCTCTTGTAGGTACTGTTGGTAGTTGTTGCTGTGGTCATTCCATGATGTTGTGTGAGTTGATCTTTTACCAAGTAGTGATTTGGTTTTGGACTTGCATTGTAGTGGTTGTTCTTGCCTGATGTGTCCAACTGTGAGGTGTGATCCGTTGATGCCTCCAATGTAGTTTGCTTCTTCTTCATAGCCGTAGTCATTCCATTCCCAGCTGGTGTCATTCCAGTCGTAGTCGTTCCAGTTCTCTTCCATGTAGTTCACATCATATCCATGTCCTTCTTCTCCTTCGTAGTACCAATCCCAAGTGTCATTCGCTTCCGGTTGTAGTTCCTCATTGTTGTTTTGCGCTTCTTGTTGTTGTTGTTGTTGTTGTTGTTGTTGTTGTTGTTGTTGTTGTTGTTCTGTTTGCTGTAGTTCTTCTCCTTCTCCTATGTGCCAAACCTGCACTCTACAGTCCTGGGCCCAATGGCCTGGTTTGCCACATCTGTGGCATGTCATGTAGTTGCTTCCTTTTCCTTTTGACTTGCCGTAGTTTCCTTGGCCTTTGTAGCCTTTGCTCGATCCGTAGCCTTTGGATCCGTAGCCTTTTCCTTTTCCTTTGCTGTAGTTGCCTTTGTTGTAGTTTCCTTTATTGCCTTTGTCATATCCTTTGTAGTAACCTTTGCTTCTGTATTGGCCTTTGCCTTTGCTTCCTTTGTAGTTTCCTTTGTTCTTTCCTTTGCCTTTGTAGTTTCTTCCTTTTCTCCAAATGTTGTCAACATCCATTGGTGCGGGTCCTCCATTGTAGTTTGTGCCAACCGCTGAGGACAATCTTGAGAAAGCTGAAATCGTCTTGTAGTAGTCCAGGATGACCGATCTGATCCCCGTGTAGGTGGTGATCTGTCCAGCGCGTAGTTGAAGATGTTGCTGTAGTGCTCCTTTGGTCTTGTTGAGTAGTATTGCAATCTTCACTCCATCTGGTAGTGCTGCATTGTTGTCTCTTTCGTAGCGGTTGATGTCGTACTCCCACTGTAGGAATTGTTCTTCAAGTTGCGCTTCCAAGAATGTAGGTTCCAGTAGTTTGGTGAGGTAGCCAACGCTGCGTGTCCCTACTGGTAGGCTGAACCTGTTGTGCAGGAGTCGTAGTGTTTCACATCCATTTGCATTGTAGCGGTTTTGTCTTACTACTGTAGCTGCTGCTCCTTGACAAATGTTGATGAGGATGTAGTGTAGATCTCTTGCGAGGTCTACTGCTTTTGTTGCTTGTGTAGTGTCATGTATTTGTGCTCTGATGTCTGCATCCTCGATTTGTCGTGTAGCCACTTGTGCTAGTTGTAGTGCCAGGTCAAAGTCTCGGTCTATGAGTCCGAGGTAGGCTTGTAGTTTGAACAGCCATTCCTCATATTGCGAGTAGTCACCATTAAAGAATGGTGGTGGCAGTTTGTATTTGTGTAGTCTTTGGACATCGCCTTCTTGCTCCTGTGTTGTTCCTGTTCCCGTAGTCGTGGCTCCTACTGTCTCTGCTGTTGCTGGCCCGTTGTCTGCTCCGGTAGTTGGCTGAGCTGATGCTGTTGCTGGCTCTCCTGACATGTCGTAGTAGTTTGACATATAGCTGTTGTTGTTGCTGTACTTACTGTAGTTACTGGAGCTCCCCTATGTTTAGGATCTCAGCTCCGCTACCGCGTTAAAATCAAAGCCGCAAACAGTGCAAGTGCAAATGTTGTATTTTGCTGTCACTTAACAAGACATGTAGTGATCTGCAATGCCCTTTGTTTTCCTGGGGATGCACTGTAGTGAACAGCTCAAGGCCTGCGGGGGTAGTATACAGATACAAGCAGGCCTGACATGTAGTCAATGCATCTTGACATCTCTCTCTCTCTCTCTGTCTCTCTCTCTCTCTCTCTCTCTCTCTCTCTCAAGAGAGACACCTCAGCCGCGGCTGGAGCCGCCATGACTACGCAGCCGGAGCCCTGAGCCCGGTCAGGAGAAAACAGAGCTGCTGTCAGACCTTGTGCGCTGGCAGCCGAAGTGATCGCCAACTTCAAGTTGGTAGCGGAGCCGTTTAGGCGGCATCCAGGAGCCCTTCAACACCGAGCCCTCCACGCGCCTCGCTCCTCGCCATGTCTGGTACTGGAAAGGGCAGCAAGCCCGATGAACCCAGCAGCTCCGGCACAGGAAAGTCCCATGAGGTGACCCGGGGCAACTTCATCCCGATCTTTGATGGTCGAGGAGTACCGCGCGCGCATCATGTTGTACTATCGAAAGATGAGCCTTCAGAACCGCAAGGGCGAAGCCACCATCAACCTGCTCGCGAGCCTCTCTGGCACCGCTTGGAAGAACGTGGAACACATGGTCGACACAGCCCCAGAGCAGGAGGATGGCTTCGAGAAGGTCGTGTCCCAGCTGGATCAGGCCTTCAAGTACGACGACCGCGTCGAGATGCCTCGCACTTTTGAAAGGTTCTTCTACAACCTCAGCAGGAAGCCACACCAAAACCTCCTCGCGCACTGCACCGAACATCGCGAACACCTTCGAGAAGTCGAACGTCACAAGGTGATCATCCCGCCTGCGGTCAGCAGCTGGCTTCTCCTTCGTCGAGCCGGACTTACCGCTGAACAGCGACAGCTGGTCCTTGGTCAGGTTGGAAGCGACACCTCCCTCGAGAAGATGGAGGGCGCCTTGTACTACCTTCTGGGCCAGGACTACACAGGCAAGGACAAGCAGCATAATCCGCAGCGCTGGACACCTCAGCGTGGCCGAGGCAACTACCGCTGGAACAACAACTACCGCAAGCCTGCCACCGCTCATTGGAGCTATGACGAAGAGCTTTTCTATGAGCGCGACCACCTCGCCGACGAGGAGGACACCTACTGGGAGGAGTATGAGGACAACTCCCACTGCCCAGAGCACTCAAAGAGCAAAGGCAAGGGAGTCGGCAGCCGTCAGCCTCCTCAGAAAGGATCTGCCTCCCAACGAGCACGTGACGCTCTTCCACCTGGCACTAAGTGCCTCAGATGTGGCCAGCCTGGCCACTGGGCAGCACAATGCCCACAGAACTCGCAGACCAACTCCCCGAACGAGAGAGCCAAGCCCGCCGACAGCATGGTCGCCCAGGAGGAGTCCGCCTACCTTGAGCAGCTCGTGGATCAACCCTTCATCACCGGCATGCAGGACGGACATGATGTGCTGATGAGCCTCATCGCCAAGTTCCACCACAAGGGCCTCTCCGGAGGAGTTCCAATTCAGCAGGACCAACAACAGCTTCAGGTTCGGCGGCGGCAACAGCAGCATCTCTACCTAGTCAGTACACCTCCCGGTCTTCATGGCTGGCCACAAAGGCCGCATCCAGACCTTCGTCGTGGAAGGAGGGACCCTCCTGATCGGCCGGCCGGTGCTGGAAGCCCTGAAGGTCAAGATTGACTACGGCCAGCAGACCTGCAGTGTTCTCAACAAGCCCTGGCAGCCTGCCACCAAGGGCCCTATGGGCGAATACTGATGATGCGGTACTCCCTGAAGTCGCGCAACATGCCGAATGCACTACGGATGATAACCCCATGATCAACCACCCCTCAGATGCCAACGTGCACGAAGGTGTCACTGAGCCTGTGCTCTGCCCCCTTTCTCAGAAGATGTGGCGCACCTTCGATGTGGCCCTGGCCACTTGGAGCAACCACAGAACTACCACCTCAACTCCATCTCCAAGCGCAAACCCGACGGCAAGAAGGTCTTCTGGGAGGTCTACTCCGGCAAGAGCAACCTCTCGCAGGCCATGGCCGACCGTGGATGGACCGTCGATCTGCCGGACTGGGACTTCACTAAGGCCAAGTGCACCCGCGCCTTCCACCAGCTCCTTGATGAGGAACTGCCAGACGTAGTATGGCTAGCACCTCCATGCAAGAAGTGGTCCCGGATGCAGAACATCAACCAGCGAACCACAGAGCAGACTGAGCTCCTTCATTTGGACCGCGCCTATGAGCACACCACAAACCTCAAGTTCACCCGCCGTGTCTACCTTCACCAGCAACGTGGCGGACGTCAGGCCTACATTGAACAACCGCTGTGGTCTCTGGCGTGAAAGACCCCAGCACTTCAACTAGACGGCTATCGCGCCACCTTCGACCAGTGTGCCTATGGCGCTGGATTCTGGACCTCTCCTACGGCGTGGCACTACATTCGGAAGCCGACTGCCGTGCTCTCCACTGAAGAGACGTTCGCAGAGATCTTGAGCCTCAAGTGCCCCGGCAACCACTCACACATAGCCCTACAAGGTTCAAAGCCTGGCATTGGTAGCCTCACCACTGCGGCAGCAGCCTACCAATCAGACATGTGCCAGGCCATCAGCCAAGCCGTATGTACCACCACCGAGCAGCGCTACGAGCAGGCCTACGCTGGCGGTGATGAGCTACTCCCTCATCACGATCAAGGCAACGATCAGGTAGATGCACTACGGCATGATCATGAGCTCGAGCACACCGGCATCCTCCAGAAGATCCGCTACGACAATCCCGTCGAGAGCCAGCGATTGGTAGCCCGCCTACATCGCAACCTTGGCCATCCACCGCAAGCTTCTTGAGGCCTGGGGAGCCTCCAAGGCGGTCATCCTTGCAGCCAAGGACTACCACTGCGAGCTCTGCACACGCTACGCTCGACCATCACAGACCCCGAAGGCCACCACACGGACTTCCTACGTCTTCAACCAACGCCTACAGGCTGACACCTTGTGGATTCAGGAGTTCCTCAATGCGGTGCAACGCGGATGGATTCGCATCTTTGGACCACCTCAACAACTTCAAGTAGATTCGCACCGTGGCTGGTGCTCGGATCTTGTTCGCCAGTACACCGGCGAGCACTCCATTGAGCTGATCATCAGCCCCGGGGAGGCCCATGAACGCCTGAGTCTTCTCGAAAGGAGACACCAGGTACTTCGACGAGCGATTGACATTGTCATCGCAGAGACCGGGCGAGACAGCATTCAAGGACTCAAAGATGCACTGGACTTCACCGTCCCGGCCCTCAACCGCATGTCCACCTACAAGGGTTTCTCTCCCAACCAGTGGGTCCTTGGATACCAACCACATCTCCCAGGCCAACTCGTAGAAGAAGGCCTCAATCCGCGCTCCTGCCCTCCGAGCAGTTCCAGCAGAAGCCCCAGCTACAACTTCAGGCCAGTCAGGCGATCTTCTCTGCCGATGCCGACGCTCGACTTCGTCGCGCTCTTCTTCGGCAATACCGGGGAAACTCCGACCTCCTGGCCATCGGTAACAAGGTCTTCTACTGGAGGGACGCTGCTGGAACCGGACCAAAGGTCAAATGGTGCCACCATCGTCATGGTCGAGACCGACAACGAAACCGGCAAACCACGATGCTACTGGCTGGTCCATGGATCAAACCTCCTGCGAGCGGGACCTGAGCATGTCCGACGCACCCTCGAGGACATGGCCTACACCGAGAGCGATCCCCGCAAGATCCTCCTGGACCTTCGCAACCGTGGAACCACGACCTATACGTCGACCTCACCAAGTCCAACAAGCGGAAGATCGATGATGTGGTCTCCGATGAGGAGGCTGATGATCTAGACCCTAAGCGGCCTACCTCATCTCCATCCACTACAGCATCAAGTGACTACTGGGACATCGCACCGGATGGCACGTTCTACGACAGGATCCACGTTGTGCCAAGGCAACAGCTGTTCTGCCCTCCCCCGACATTCCCTACCAGCAGTTCGGCAGCCTTCGCCACACCGAGATCCACCGACTGATGCCCGACACCGGCCAGTACAACACTGAAGCCGAACATCGAAATGATGACTGGCACCAACCCTTTGACTCCCACTTTGAGCTCCCCTACACCTGGACGGGGAGAACCCAATTCATCAAGGTCGAGAACGATGGCGATGTGACCATGGGTGAACCTCACGCACTACCAGCTCCCACTCAGCCTACGCTAGAGCCAGAAGCTGCGGAACCTCTTGCACCTTCAGGATCGCGAGAGGCTGATCGGGGAAATCAACTGGGTGAGCCATCAGCCGAACCGGAACCGACCTCGGCATCTCATGGACTACCAACACAACCTCATCTACCACAAACAACGTCACAGGCCACTTCCACCAACCTCGACCTCTACCAGAGAGCCGAGGGCGAAACGTTCGAGGAGCAACATCGACGAGTAGACCGTCAAGAGACCATCTCCTATGGCCCTAACACTGCTCGAGTCCCTCGACCAGGTCCCTACAATCAACCACCACCGGACGAGAATGCCGAGTACGCCTTCAAGGTCAACATCCTCAATGGCCGGACGACCTCGCCGACCAGAGCCTGTCTCTCCCACCAGGATGGTGTGTGGACTCTGCAGGCTACCTTGTGCTCGAGCCAGTCCACGACACGTGGAGCATCTCCAAGACAAGAACAGCAACTACCTGATCCGCAACCACTACGTTGCCCGGAACTCGCTCTTCGACCCGCGGGAGGAGAACAACTGCCCGATCCCTCTCCACATGCTCCACAAGATGCGTACCACGCGTTTTGCCGATGGTCAGACTCGGCAAGATCGCTGGCGCAGTAGCCACAACGACTTCAACGAGCAGAGCTACTGGACTGGGCGCACTACATT
Organism: Effrenium voratum; assembly: GCA_963377175.1. Lineage (NCBI taxonomy): Eukaryota > Dinophyceae > Suessiales > Symbiodiniaceae > Effrenium > Effrenium voratum. The sequence continues at coordinate 284,860 of CAUJNA010003433.1, forward strand.
TAAGATACTTCCACGAGATCGAGAACAAGCCCACGAGACCTTCTATCACGCCTCCAAAGGTCACCTGACCTACGCTGGATCCCCGCAACAACGGAAGAAGGACTCCAAGAACCTCTCCGAGCGCACCATGAGCATCTCGGATCAGCAGAGCTTCATCGAGGCCAAGTGCAATGAGCTCGCCAGCTTCTTCCAGAACCAGGTGTGGGAATTCGCGGATGAGTCAGAAGCACCAGCCCACCGCATCCTGAAAGCCCACTTCAAGAACCCGGATGGAAGCCCCCGTGCCAAAGCCCGCTTGATCACCCAAGGGCTCAAAGACCCGGACGCTCTCAACGGCATGGTCGAAAGGACTTCGCCAACGGTCACCAGGCCGTCCACCGCAGCCAACAACGGGTGGGGCACCTTCACCGCGGACATCTCCACTGCCTTCCTCCAAGGACGTGAACATGCACCACAACGAACGCTGTGGATCCGATTGCCGGCAGACGCCCGCAAGATCCTCGGCATCACATCAACCAGAATCCTGATGCGACTGCGGAAACCAATGTGTGGGTTAGTTGATGCGCCAAGGGCCTGGTATCAAGAAGCCAGTGAGCGCTTGGCTCGGGTTGGTCTCATCATGCACCGGCTCGACAGCTGTGCCTTCGCGCTCTATGATGATCCTGATCCCTCGAGCACTACGGCACCTTCACTCCTGGCACTCGTCGGTTTGCACGTCGACGACCTGCTCGGCACCGCCGACAAGAACCACTTCAAGGTCAAGAAGATGATCAAGTCCCTCAAGGAGATCTTCACCTTCAGGGAATGGAAAGAAGGCCCCAGCCTTGAGCACTGTGGAGCCACCTTGGAATCCTTCGATGGTGGCTGGAAACTGCACCACCAAGAGTACCTCAAGAAGGTCAAGCCCATCACCGTAGCCAAGGACCGACAACCAACTTCGCTCACTTCTTGGAGCACTTCAGTGGCCTGCGGTACAAAGCTCTCCTCACGTGCAGATTCACACCTCGATGTTCTCCGGCGAGATCTCCACGGCCACTGTCGAGACCATCCACAACACGAACAAGGCCCTTCGCTATGCGAAGAGCAACGATGACATCGGCCTGATCTACCGACCCATCGCCAACATCGATGACTGCTGCCTGGTAGCGTGGTCAGATGCTGCCTTTGCCTGCCGCAAGGACCACAGCTCTCAAGGAGGCTTCATCGTGGCCCTCATGCGCCATCGAGAAGGGCTTCGAGAGCGACTATCATGTCTTGGATTGGCGCTGGTTTCGCCTTCCACGAGTTGCCCGCTCGACGCTTGCAGCCGAAAGCCAAGCAGCAGCAGAAGCAGCAGACGCTCTCACCTTCACCGCAAAGTACATCTCACTCTTCATGAACCCCAACCTCAAGCTTGACGACCCGAAGCTTGGTGTCATGAAGACCCTGCAGTCCTGGTCGTTGATGCAAAGGCGCTCTATGACTTGCTCGAGAAGCGGGGAATCCAGGCCTCTCTTGGCAGCGACAAGCGCACGGCCATCGAGGTCATCATCACCAAGGAGAAGCTTGCCGAGATCCACGCCAAGGGCCGCTGGGTTTCCTCGGACCGCCAAATGGCGGAAGGCCTCACCAAAGTTTCGGCCGCGCAATTGCTGGCCGATCGGCTTCGCCTTCATGTGACTCGCTTGGTTGATGATAGCACCTACCAAGCGGCCCGCAAGAAGACCCCGCAGGAACGCAAGGAGAGCACCTACCAGTATGCCATCGCACGTGCAGCACGCCAAGGTACCACGTTGACCTCAACCACTTCCGCAACAGCTTTCTGCGCCACAATGGTTGCGACCTGCCCTGTCACAGCTTTAGCCCAGTCAGAGGACACTTCGCTCCACCTCACCGACTACATGATCCTCGCCCTGCCCATTTTGCTGGTCCTGATCGGCACCCTAGGCTTCATCTACACCGTAATGAGCCACCTTAACACGAAGAAGGACAAGCACCTCAGGGATCGAGTCCAGCAGCTGGAGGCCGACCTTGCGGAGGGGAGAAGCGCTATGTCAGATCCTCCGAGGAGGCCCTCATGGACGCGCAGGACGAGCTCAAGAGCATGCACGAGGCTGCGAACATCGCAGCAGGTGAGACTCGGAGGCTTCGCGAAGAGAATCAAACCCTCCGACATGACCTTCGCATGTGTGAGGCAGTCCTGCGTGAAACCATCACCTCCACGATCTACCTCTGCAAGGGCGGCGTCGTCTACCACCGAACACGTGACTGTGCAGCTCAGAGATGGCAAGATGAGATTCTCACCAGAAGGCCCTGCCGCGTGTGCGTCAACCCCAGCATGTCATCTCGCGCGCCACCGACTGGTGGCCGATGAGCATGGACTTCAACTACTGAGCCTGGCCGGCCTAGCCTTTATTTTCTTTACTCTCTTACCAGTGTAAAGATTTCGTCCCGAATCTTGAGTCGCATCCATGACTCATGCACGTGCCGGCCATTTCGGCTTACCTTTCCCCTGCCCAAAGGGCGGGCCAATCTCTCTCTCTCTCTCTCTCTCTCTCTCTCTCTCTCTCTCTCTCTCTCTCTCTCTCTCTCTCTCTCTCTCTCTCTCTCTCTCTCAAGAGAGACACCTCAGCCGCGGCTGGAGCCGCCATGACTACGCAGCCGGAGCCCTGAGCCCGGTCAGGAGAAAACAGAGCTGCTGTCAGACCTTGTGCGCTGGCAGCCGAAGTGATCGCCAACTTCAAGGGAACTTATTGACGTCGTGTTCACGCAAAGTCCGTCCCTCGAACCCAGGGCCACTTGCTGCGGCCAAAAGAGCTGTCTTGTCGATGACGCCGCTCCAACTCGCGGGTGGCAATGAGCCAGAAGATGAAGAAGGTTGTGGCTCAACAGCAGCTTCAACTTCAGGGCTCTGTTCGACCTCGACCACCTCCTCCTCGCTCACAACGTCGAGTTGATGACCCGAGGGCAATGCCAAGGATGCCGCTCGTCTTCGCTGGACGGTTGATCCTGATCCGCAGGCGGTGGATATTGGCCAGTAGGTGGCGGGTAATCCGGTTCGTGCGGGTTGCGCCAGGGATGTCCTGCGAAATGCAAAGCTCGTTGCCCCTTGTGAGCTGAGCTCCGCAAGCTTGTGCTGTGGCCTTCCCGCCCCGAGCTGGTCCCTAAAGGTCGAAACTTAGAGGGACCAGACCCGGAGTGCTCGGCTTCGCTCCTGGCTTTCCTCACAATTGAGGTAAGGCTCGCGACGGCGGCGGGCGTTCTTACCAGAACGAATGCGACGTTGAAGATTAGCCGCCGGACGTTTGAGTCCGGACGGCTGCTTTTGCTCGTCCCACTCGTCCCAGTCTTGCCAACCTCGCCCCAGTTTCCACCTTCCGTGGTTGCAAAGATGCAATAAAAGATGTACCGAGGTAGGCGACGACAAAACCGAGGAAGTAGTGCACACCAAAAACCACAAGATGCTGTATTGTGAAAAGCCTGTAAAAGCGAATGCAAAGATCAAGTGATCAATGAGAGGATACCCGGAACCGCAATGAGCCTTACGGCTGATAACCACTTGAAAGATCCAAAAGTGTCAAGAATGATGCTTTGCCAAATCAAGATCTATTGAATCCAAACGTTGCCAATCGCAAGTGTAAAGCTTGTAGCAATATCAAGAGAGATGGCGGCGGCGAGCACTCAAAGCACAATTGTTTTGTCTTGAGCCAAATGTACACAGATGCAAATCTCATACATCTGATCTGAAAGCAAGTTCTACATGAAGAGACCAGGGACATCCCAAGGATATTCAAGTAAGACCCCTGAATTGGTCGGGGGTTTGGGAGGCTCAATTGGAGTAACACCCTAGGGGTTCACCCCTGTTGCACATGAGGGACAGGGGGACCTTACCGCCTTACCCCCTAAAAGCCTGGGCCCATCAAAGTGGCATCCTGAAAATTATCCTCTCAATGGTGGTTTGAAGCGAAACCGCCCCCCTCCCCCCAAAAAAAGATGTTTGACATCATATTTAGAACCCCCCCTCCTCCAAGGAAATCCGGAAATACTAAACAAGTATTGGACGAAGGCGACTAACAGCCATGTGAGGAATCTCCTGGCATCCGCTGGAAGTTTCTAATTACACCCCCCTATAACCTTTGGGGGGAGAGGGGTGTTCTGCTTTGTGTACATAGGTTGATCTCTATGCAATCTTGTCACTCCGCAACATTTTGGGCTCAAGGCCCTTTTGTCTTGTGTGTAACATATACAATTGGACCAAGCAGATCCACCAATCCGATAAGAGGAAAAGTGGCGCGGTCTCCGCAGTGATATTTGACCAGGGACCTCATATCCGATTTCAACGCACTGGTTCCCTTAAGGGGGATAAGGTGTCTTTGGGATCCGATACAATAAGTGGTAGCGGAGCAGGTTTATCCGCGGAGACTCATACGAAGGAATGTCATCCGATGAAGGAGGCTTTCCAGAAGTATATGCAAGTGCGAGCCGACCAATGAGCTACACTGAGGAAACGCTCAACCTGTCAATGACGACCAAGTTGCCGCCATCATTCGACGGGAAGGTTAGCTGGTTCAGGCATGAAGAACTTGTTGATGATTAGGTGACCATCACGACAGTCGAGGCAGCCAAACAAGGTCCACTCCTGAAGAGCAGACTCACTGGTGATGCGTACATGTACAAATCAGTCCTTCAGAACGAGCTTTTGCAAGATCCTGCCGAAGGAGTCAACTATTTCAAGAACACGCTGAAGAAGTACTTCCTAAAGGGAGCTACCAATGTGTATCTTTACAGACTCCTCAGTTTCTTCAACCACCGACGGAATAACAACGAGTTTCTCATATTCACATCCAAATTCGACATACTCCTCATGCGACTGAAGACAGCATGGATGGACTTGATGCCGGTTCACACCCAGCAGTCCCCGGAGTACATTGCATCAGTCAATGAGGCGAATACCAGAAGATTGGCCCAGTTCCAGCAATCAGCTGGTTCCCGTGGCGCGCCTCCAGAAACGCTTCGAGCAGAAAGCCCTGAGGTATTTCAGAGCTACCTCACGGGTATGCAGAATAGGCACCGAGAAGCATTCCCATTTGGTGACAATTTGATTGCACAGTTCTACATCATCCAAAGCGAGCTGACAGACCAGCAACGCGAACGACTGGTCAGTGCAATGTCACTCAGAGGTTTGACTTTGGAACAGTACTCATACGAGATGTTGAAGACGCAATATCACGACCTTTTCATTACAACGCGCACCTCGATCCAAGATCCATCGATCAGACCATCAGGAACCAACAGGAACAACACCTTCTACATCCTTGATCAAGGAGAATACGAAGGCGAAGAAGGTTTCTGGGTTGAAGACGATGAAGGATGCGAAGGATTCATTTCCTGTAATGATGAGGAAACCTTTTGGGCATTAGATGAAAATGATGCTTTCATTGCGAGAACGGTGCCGGGGCGCAGTTTCAAATTTGGCAGACGCAAAGGCAAAGGAAGATCAAAGAGCAAAGGGCAAGCCACCAACGAGGCGGCTTCAAACCCTTCAAGAAGAGTGGATCTGGCGGGAAGGCCAATATGGCCAATGAAAACTATGATCCCTACGACCAGGCATATTGGGGAAAAGGCAAAGGCAAAAAGGGAAAGAAAGGAAAGTCAAAGTTCCAGCAACCCTTTGAGGGATACAAGGGATACCCTCCATACGAAAGTGGCAAAGGAAAAGGCGGATTCGACAAGGGCAAGTCCAAGACATTCGCAGCCACAGCAGAGAAATCCGAGGAGCAGCCTGCCACTCAGCAGCCTGCTGAACCTCAAGAGCCTCCCTATGCCGGTTGGACAGATCAAGATTGGGATCAGTCATGGAGCAACTATGCGGCAGGATGGTACTCATCCTGCGAGACAACTCATCCGATGCAAGCGTATATGGCCTATCATGATGCGATTCGAAATCATGGTGATATGACCATCAACTGGAAGCCTATCCATGCAGATTTGGCTTCAGAGAACAATTTGCTTGCTACAACAAATCACAGCCTTTTGGCAACAAAGCTGATGACGCCTCTGTCATCAACCCATCACAGAATCCGACCTATGCGATTTTGGACAATGGTTGTACCAGATCCATGGGCAGCTGGCATGCGATCCAGCGTTTTACACAAGCCATCGAACCATTGCGACACCTTGTTTCCTACAGGTACGTTCCGGCTGAGACCAAATTCACCTTTGCAAATGGAGAGACTGCCAAGGTCAATTGGACCTTACAATTGATGTACCATACGACTCCACCATGCAGTACGACTATCGACGTTTTGGAGCAGGGAACAGTGCCGATTTTGCTCAGCATCAGCCAGATGCGCAATCTTTACATGACCATCGAGCATACACCGCAATGTGATAAAATCACATGCAAAGCCTTTGGCATGGATCGGCAGCCTGTTCCTGTATCCCAAACGGGACATGCGTTGGTTGACCTGGCAGGAGTTGCGAAGGTAAAATGCCATGGAGAATATGCAGTCAAGGGCATCAACAATCTGGTTTACGATGACGACAAAAGCATCCAATTTTCATCCGAGGATCGATCCAAGGTTGAAATAGCTTGTGCATCCAAGTCATCCGAAACAAAGGACGATGCCACGACACCAAAGATCATTGGGTCTCAGAAACAAGATCATTGGATTTTTGACAAGAAGAACAAGCAGCTCATTCGTGTGCACAACACGCCGAGGAAGGCACTGTTTACACCGAATGGTGCAAAAGAATGTCCAATTGATTTCGACTGCATCAGCCGAGAACGTACAACAGAGATGATTGATGCATCCAGAGGTGGAGATCCCGAGATCATCGAGGACAACTGGAGACTTACATCCAGAGCCAACAGACCGATGACAGATCTATGGAAAGGAAGAGCCATCTTCACCTTCTCAGACAATCCGCTAAAAGACGAAGAAGCAGGTTCAGGATCCGCTGCAGACAGGATAATCGACAAGAAGGGCCGGTCGACCATTGAGCCAGGTCCTGCTGCACCACCATCCGATGAGCCGACAACACTTCCAGTAGCACTTGGAAGGATTCACAAGCGATTGTCGAATCCAGAAGAGTTGAAGAAGCTTCACCTCCAGCATCATCACATGACGACTGACCAATTTCGATTCAGGACACGTGCGCTTCACTTGCCAAAATCAATTTACGATCTATTCGAGAAGATCCGAAGTGAGTGCGAAGTTTGTCAAGCGGCCAAACACGCACCATCCAGAAGCAAGACGAGCGGATTACGGGCAGACTCATTCGGAGACATGACTTTCATTGATCACTGTCAGGTTCCTCTCGACACCGGAGAGCACATCATCGTCTTCGTGATCCTGGATGGAGCAACAACATTGCTCACTGGAGGTAGTGAAAACAACTCAAGAATCCGAGAACATCACTGTCCTCAGAAATTATTTCGACCAATATCATCTTCAGCCAAGATCCGTTGTTGGAGACCAAGCCTTTATGACAGAGACTTGGGAGCATTTCTATCAATCCTTGGACATCACTCCGATTTCCTTGGGACCGAACACGCCATGGCCCAACAGAGCCGAAGCAGCTGTTCGATTGCTAAAAGCACAAGTCAAGATTATGCTCAACTCCATCAAAGCAGGCACTTCACCTGCGACACTCAAGAAGGTAACATATCGACAACTGGTGAAGGCAGCAGCAACTGTCAGAAACCAAACTGTCACCTACGGGGGTGTCACACCTTTGGAACTAGCATTCGGAAGACGACCAGCAGATCTCATTCAGCTTGATGTCACAACACCAACGCAATTGACGATCAAGAAGAACGAAGATGAGCTTGCAGCAGTTCAAATCAAGCAGCTGTCTAAGCAAGCATTCCAAGAAGCTCGTCAATCCGAAGACATCCGAAGAGATCTCGCTCAGAACTTAAGAATGAGTTCCAAGCCTTTGCAGTTGAAGGACAAGGTATTCTATTGGCAGGAAGATAAGTCCAAGATTCGATCCGATGGAAGCAAAGGAGGAATATGGCTTAAAGGAAGGGTCATCTCCATTGAGGGACCCATGATCGGACTTGATCTCGGAACAAGGCTCCTGAAGGTAAACATCACCAAGGTCCGCAAGGACGAGACGATTCCACCAGGAAAGCCCGGAATCGATTTCCTGTTACCTGAGGAAAAAGAAACCCTCCAGGGGAACATATCCGAGCAAGATCCGAAGCCATCCTCATCCAAATCAAAGCGCGTTGTTGGCAAGACCAAGCCATTCAAGCCATCACCACTGGCTCCAACACCATCCGAGACGATAACTACAGAGGATCTATCATCAGTTCCCGAGCACGCACATTGGAATTGTGTTCGCAAGGGCAAGATCCACGTTCTGGAGATTTTCTCAGGTAGTGCAAGATTCAGCCAATGCTGTGCACTAACCGGTCTTAAGGTCGGTACGCCAGTGGACATACGAACAGGCTTTGATGTGATGACTTCCAAAGGAAGACACATGGTCATGGAGATCATTCGAGAACAAGCTCCTGATCTCATTCTCATGGCACCTGTCTGTGGACCATGGTCGAACATGCAGAACATCCAACGCGATCAGCAAGGAGTCTGGGAGAAGCGAAAGCGCTATCTTCCAATGGTTGAATTCGTGGCAGCCATTGCGCGATACCAACTCAAGCACGGAAGATTCTTCATCATCGAAAATCCGAAGACCTCACGAATATGGTATCTGCAGTGTATGATGCAGCTCTTTTCACATCCATCCGTAACGTGGGGAGACTTCGACTTCTGTGCATATGGATTGAAAGATCCTGAATCGGGACTCAGATGTCTCAAGCCGACTAGCTTGATGCATTGCTTACCACCAGAAGTGATGAGACCGATATTCCGTCAATGCAAGAACCGAATCAGTTCGAACAAACATCAGCATCAACCCCTAGAGGGAAATGCTGGCATTTACGGAAGCAGAACAAAGCTTGCGCAAGAATACCCATACAAGTTCTGCCAGGATCTCGCGCATATCGTCCTGCGACATCTCAAGGTGAAACCATTGGACAATGAAGTATACCTCTTGGAGGATATTTTCGAGCCATTCACCACCAAGCAGGTCGACTTTCTTAGGAAAGAAATGGAAGCCATCGACAGGGAGTTCAACATGACAAGTAGCAGCCATGCTGTGAAGATTCAAGATCTCCCATTCAACAAGAATGTTCAGCCATTGATGATCCAAGATCCGTTAGTCCAGAACCTCCAAAGAACGATGAAACAGTATCCGAACGGTACTGAAATGGATCTCAACAGACAAGATCCAAATGACTGGCGTATTCAATATATATCATCAGGATGCAAGAAGTTGAGGCAGATGTGCATTTCCTCAACCAAATACGACAAATGCACGGTGTATGTTCACACGATTGGCATCAACATGCCTATCACATCACCTCCAGATGATGCGTGCATTGCTCTGTGGCAGCCTGATCAGCTGAACAAGATTTGGATCATACCATCATCCAAATGCAACTGGGAAGATTTCGATCCGAAGACCTGGCATGCTGTGATGTATTCATCAGAACAAGGCTCATTTTCAGAAGGACCAGCGATCCATCCGATGCCAATTCCGGTCGATCCGGTCGATCCGACAGATGAGCCTCAACAACCAGATGAACAGCAGCCACCAGATCAACCGGACCATCCCATGCCTGATTCGAAGCCGCATGATCCTCCTGACGAACTCATGCCGGCTCTGCCACCAGATGAACCCGACCATCCGACGCCACCGTCAGCACCTCGTGGAGTTTCACCCGACAGTCCAGTAGATCAGCCGCCACCTCAACCTCCTCACGACGATCAACCTCCTCATGATCGTCCTCCTCATGATCGTCGCTCTCAGACCAGACCACCTGACGATCCTAGCGATGGCATGGGCAAACGGCAAAAGCAGTCAATTTCATCCTCAAGCGGACTATCGACTGGGGGGTGATGTTTCTTTGCCGTCTAACTCTCAATCAAATTCGCAGCCATCGTCACAGCCGATTCTACCAACTGTCGTGGTACCACCGCCGCCAGCAACTTTAACCGATCCAGCAATTGAAGATGACGATGCAGATCTCGAACTGCAACCAATTGAGCAAGCACTGCAACCACTTGAGCAAGAAGAAGAAACGAATACTCCACCATTGCAGAGCAGTCCACAAAAGAAGCAGAAGACTGGGAAGAAGAAGAAGTCAGACAACGATTCACCGGAACAATCACCCAGGAATGAACCAGGCTCGTCATCCAATTTCAATCCGAATAATCCAGCGAACCTGCCGATGCAGCAAGATAGTGACGAAGAACTCATCCCTCACATTCCGACATCGTCAGGAACTGGAAGTTCGCAGAGGACATTACAATACACCGACCAAGAAGATGTGGAATCTGAAGACTCTCAGAGAACAAGAGCGTACGATGACCAGGACGCCGACCTCGTTCTTGATGAATCACATTGGTTGTTCATGACATCCGATCAGAAAATCTGTGCCAACACAGGATCCTTTACGGTTCCGAGAGATATTGGAGGAAGTCCTGTCCTACTTGGACGTGTTAAAGGAACCTTCAAACCATCCATTCGATGTGGTTTCTCTCATCAAAGATTCACAGACAAGAATCATGTCGACCGACTGTGCAAGAACATGACCGATGATGACCGAGCACTCTTAGTCCTGTATTCGGCCAAACAAGAAGCACTGAAGGCATCCTCCACCTCAGCCCTTATCGGGAAGAAGAGGAAAGAGGCCACTGCAACCGAGACGAGAGCTTATCAGAAGCAGTTTCTTGAGGCCAAGCTCTTAGAGTGCAAATCCTGGCTTGATAATGAAGTATTCGATCTTGTTGATACGAGAAAGATTCAAGTCAGAAACTGGGTCACCGGCCGATGGGTTCTTACCATCAAACGGGACAAAGATGGTAGCTTCCTCAAAACCAAGGCACGCTGGGTTCTTCGAGGATTCCAAGACAAACAGAAGAACGATCAGCAGACAGATTCTCCAGCAGCCTCCAGAAGTGGATTCCGACTCGCAATCCAAGCAGCAGCCAACAAGGGCTGGAATATTTTCCATATGGATTTGAAGACAGCCTTTCTCCAGGGAGAAGCATACGATCAGACGCGAGACATCATCTGCCAGATTCCTCCAGAAATGGGATATCCACCATACATTGGAGCACAAATGAAGAAGCCCGCATACGGACTAAATGATGCCCCACGTAGATGGTGGAACATCCTTGATTCGGCCCTCAGGTCCTATGGACTAGTGCCAACTCGCGCAGACCGACGTACATATGTGTACTATGGTAAACAGCTCTCCCGATCCGCATCGATCCGAGAAAAGAAGTCATCCGAATTGTTCGATTTGGAAGGCGCAGTTGATTACCTTATGGACCCTGTCTCCGGTAACAATGCAAGAAATCGACAAGTTCATGGAGCACTATCACTTCATGTAGATGACCTTCTCATGACAGGGGATGCGACATTCGAGAAAGAGGTTATGGAAAGATTGCGAAAGGACTTCCAAGTGGGATCAGAGGATAAGAACGACTGTCTCTTTGTGGGACAGAGGATACAATGGAAACAAGATGCCAAACATGGATGGTACATAAATGTACACCAGAATGTGGCTATCGACGAACTTCAGGAAATCAGCTTTGATAAGAACCTGAAGGACAACATGCCATTGTCTCCTCAGATGCATACCGCATATCGAAGTGTCCTAGGTCAAATCAATTGGCTACAATCACGAACTCAGTTCCATATTGGATATCAATTCTCTCGATGTGCATCCAAAGCAGCCTCACCGACCATCGAGGACGTTCGTGCAATCAATAAGGTAGTCAGAACCATCAAGAGCATCCCGCTCAGTATGCGATTCTGGCCCCTTAAAGGGAAAACCCGAATTGTCGGATACCCCGACGCCTCATATCGCAACAACGAAGATAAATCTTCGCAAAGAGCACATGTTGTTTTCCTCGCAGAGGAACGAGACCTTCGCCAAGGAACTTCACATTTGAGAGGTTCATTGATCGACTATGAGACGCATAAAATCACAGCCACGACCATGTCCACAACTGTTGCCGAACTTCATGGACTAATGCGTTGTTATGGTTCTTGTTTATTCCTTCGCGGACTCTGGTCAGACATTACAGGCGAAATCGCAGACGTCCACATACGAACCGATGCGAATAATCTCGTAACCACAGCATCAACAACACATCAGCCTGAACAGAAGGAAACGATGCACTTGATTCAAATGTTGCGAAAGGAGAGCAATAGCGGACAGATGCATGATCTAGCACATGTACGAAGCGAAGACTGCATTGCTGATTCTTTGACCAAGCATTCAGCCAAACCCGATGAACTTATTAAGGCCGTCCTGACCGGCAACCTCATGAACGTTGACGCTCATCCGCCATTTCGTACTATGTTGCAGAATAAAGCATTTTTGGTTGAGTGGTTATCATACAATACGAAGCATGGCCCAGATATTATCGCGTTTATTGGAGAAGACGTTGCAGAAGCCATGTTTGCTTACTGGGGAACATCGGTATGAGATCCATACCATTCGAATGCCATGCATGATTTTTCCATTTTGACCTTTTTCAATTCCCCAAATTCATGATGACCTTACATGCACTTGATCATTCTTGATGCTCAAGAAATATGTGTCTGCGAACCGCAGCCGATTCAGCTTACAATCATTTTGTGCCTTTTGCATGTATCACGATCTTTGCGACATGCCTTTGGCCAGTATCTTTTCGAAGTTTTCCAGTGAATCGATGCCCCGTCCAAAGAGGAGATGCTCACCACTCCGTGATTCACCGGATCCCGAACGGGAAGAGTCGGACGATGAATGTCCCATGGAAGAACTTGATACTCGATCCGCTCCATCGCTCCAGCAGATTCAACCTGATGTCGAGATGGAAGAAGTGGATTATGGCAGGGACTCCGACACCGAGGAGAAGGTGGATCCGAAGAGCATCCCTCAACGGGAACGATCAAAGACACATTCGAAACATCCGAATGTGCCACCTCTGAAGTTAACTGCGAAGAAGAAGGCAGCTCCCAGCGAACCGACACTCGATGAAGACGAAGAGGATGATTACGAAGATGATGATCGCCAGCCATTGCCAAGGAGGATACCAGCCGAATCCGTATCATCCGCAGGCGAGCATCCGAATCTGATCACCTCCGCCAAGTACAAGGTCAACATCCGACTCTACAAGGAAACCGAGAATCCGGAGCCATTCTGGAACCCGAAGCACCTCGACTTCATCAGGGAGCATTACAAGGAGTGCAGTACCATTCGGGACGAGCATCCAGGATTCGAATTTATTCCTGAACAAGAGCGGAAGAAAGGTGACGGCTTGTACTTCTTGCAGATACGATTCAACAGTTACTGGCAATCTACCATGAGAGGCAAGGACAAGCAATCCGAAGAAGACTACATGACGTTCATCCATAAGGTCTATAGCATCTGCTGCTATGCCAACCGCGATCCGAAGGACTTTGGACCGGACATCATCCCGCTGGTATGCCATCACAGGAACATCGATATGAAGAGGACCCTCAAGAACGTCCAAGAGATTTGCAGATACTACAATATCGATGCAAGCCGAGGCGAGGAGATCTTTCACCTCATCATGTGGAGATCCGAGAGATTGAGCAGCGTATTCTCATTCGCCCTCAGGCACGATCCGACGTCCGATGAGATGCATACCAAGAAGAAATACGAGATTCCAGTCGACAAGGATGGATCATGTGAACTGTACCAAGCATTGATGAACATCGGCCAATGCCCAGCACTTTGTGGGAACGAGACCGCACTTATTCCTGATGACCATGTTCCCGCAGTTCGGCAAGAGCAGATTCGAAATTGCGTTCGTATTCCCATCCATTGACGGTTCCTACAAGGACAGACAGAGATCCGGCAGAATTGTTCCAGATCACCGATGGATCGACAGGTTGGATTCGAATGCCGCGACGAGAGCCCTCCAAGGGGATGGACACGACTACTACACAGACAAGGATATGGAGCTTTACGTCCGAAGCACCAGCGGCCATTCGAGGAACGTCGACATCAAGACCATGGGCAGGCCTCTATATACTGAACAGCCAGACCAAGAGCAGCCGAAGCAAGATGAGCCGATCTACGACATTCCGAAATCCACACCAAGCAAAAGTGAACATGCCTGGAAATATGCTGACTCGAAAGAAGATGAAGTCAGCCATCACGAGCATCGCAGAATGCGACGACCTGCACCAGCACCCATCGAGGAACAGCGAAAGATTCGTCCTTTCCACGAGTGCCCTATGACCTTCATGTTCCACGCCACATACGATGAACAATTGGGCAAGATTCTGGAACAGGGACTAAAGCCTGGGAAGACCGAAACCCCTCGTGGGAGAGTGCACAACCACCTGGCTTGCATCGACGACGTCATTCTTCACGACGAATCATCCGACGATGCATTGACTCATGCTCCAGGCGGACGTGATGCATTGATAATCTTTGGATTCACCAAGAGCAGTCACTGCAATATCCGACTCGTGGACATCCGAACAGGCCTGACGGAAGAGGTCATTCCACCGACTCACATCATCGCCTCATTCGATTCAAGTGGTCAAGCCATCCAACAGAACCATTGGATGATGAAAAAGAACTTGAAGATGAGGGATCTCGAACGATGCGAGAAAAGGATTGCAGAGTTTGCCGAAGCATTCTTCCAAAAGGTGAATCCGGAAGAAACTCCTCGATCCGATAAGGACTCGGAAAGGAAGTCGAGTGAGAACAAGCGCAGGCGACACGAAGAAGAACAGTCCAAGGAGGATGACCAAATGGAGGATGATTCGAAAGAAATATACGACACCAAGGTCGAGGTTATCTTCCAGAACGAGGACAATGTCAGGGACTTCATCAAGGAATTCAAGGCAGAGACCATTGATCAGCAAATGACAAAGGAAGAGGCAAGCATTGAGATGGACGAAATCAAGAAAAGATTCAAGAACTTCATGAAGGACCATGAGAGAGATCCAACGAAGACGCACGATGAATTCTCCGAGGCGCAGATCCGATCCCTCAGACATGTCAATCCAGATACCATCTTCCAGGAAGAAGAGTTCTATTATGTCAGCAGGAATCCGAGGGCGCCGACCATTGAAGAGTTCCACAGGGAGCAGCATCCCTCCGGCTATCCGATTCGACTTCCAGTCAGCATCAAGTCCCTTAGGACATCCGATAGCGTGGAAACCATCAAGGCGCACACAGACATCCTCAGATCCTTGACACAGTCCATGCAGAAACCCGAAGGGGAAATGCTTGATCCGGAAGGCTTCCATTCGACGAGATCCGTGAATGTTCTTACGATGAACCATGGAAATTACACCAAGAATCCGAAGCTGAACGGACGAGAACTTGCAAATTGGCCTGTGAAGGATCGACCCATAGTGGGAATGATCATGGCATCGAATGCCCACATCCTATGCTTGAACGAGATCGATGTGATGCTTTATCCAGAAGATTCGAGAACAAAGGATTTCATCAAGCTGCTCATCGCCAATGGATTCAAGGGCATCGTGATCAAGCTATGGTCAGCCAAGGCAATTGGATGTTTCGTACGAGGAGGCCCACATGCGAGAGTCGAGCTATTGGCACGTTACATTTCGACTCGATCTCAGAACTGGGGTACAACATTCGGTATGTTCCGATGCTTTTACGGAATCGAGAACGGACAATCCGACCCATTCTACGATGATCCGACCCTGGACTGTTTGGCCACCACAGGATTCGATATGTTCAATGCTGGCAAAGGAAAGTATGTTGAAACTCGGCTTCCGCCACGTACTCGAGTCAGTGGACATGGGAAGAACAAGGAGATCATTGTCATCCAGATCGAAGAAAATGACGAACTCCGTGGCGCAATGCCTCAATCCAATGCATATCCGCAGGATTACTATGATACTCGGCACGTGACACGAGCAGGACTTCCATTTGCGACCGTTGGCGTATTCCATGCTCATCCGAACATGACTCATGGCGCAATCCGAGAAGATTTTCAGGAGAACATCATGCCACTCGTGGCCGAGTACCAAGCCGACATCCTTGCAGGCGATGCGAATCGATCAGCAAATACATTCTCTGGCCTTCAAAAGGTTTTCCTGCCTGACAACAGCTTGATGCGCAACATCATGCAAACATTCAAGACGACATGGAATTCAGCAGAGACCATGCCATTGACCGAACGGCTGGACGTATCCGCAGAATCATCCAGCACATTGAAGTCCATTGTCCGACACCATCTTTATACGAAGACTGGATCAGGATACGACAGGACTTTCCCGGATTGCATGGTGACATACGTATTCCATTGGGGCAGGACCCATGAACAGACCGAGCACAGAGAAGAAGAGAAGCAGAAGATGTCTACTCGAGAGATTGACGATGCGAAGGAAGATAAGACATTCGCACTGCCGGACTACAAGGTGATGTCTTCTGAGAAGCTCAAACATATCAATAATGAAATGCTGATGAACGGAAGACAAGACCAGGATTCGCACAGCCCATTGATGGTGCACATTCGAAGCCTATCCGAAGAGAAGAAGCGGAATGAGGCCCGTGCTGCACGACATCAACGAAAGCGATGGAATGCTCCTTCCTCCAGCAGCCAATCCAAGAACTACAACAAGGCGAACTCGCAAGTCTGGGAAGATTGGAGCGAACGATACTGGTCCGATGACAAGAACTATTCCGGCAAGTACTATAACCAATGGAAGAAGTATGACTGATCAAACCCTCTACGGGATAGCAATTGATCATACGAGATCAAAGTTTTGCGATCAGTGCATTTACCAACCTCGAAATAGAGAACACCGACGACACCATATCAATTCGAAGATATTGATCCGAGATGATTGGTCTACATCGTCTATCCGACTATGATGATCTGAGAGACCAATAGTTTCACAATGACAAGCGTGTGTACATAGCTTTCACACGATGCATTTTGATGCCTATACTGCATCCAACCAGTACAGTAGTTTTCGTTTTGCTCAGCACAGATTCAAGAGCATCAATCCATCTCAATTGCAAAAGAATGAATATCATGGCTACGGACATTTTAATGGCTACGGAAATTGTGTAATCAATTCAAGATGCTAGAGATCAAAAGAAATTTGTGTCTGTTTTGTTCTGCTTTGTGTACATAGGTTGATCTCTATGCAATCTTGTCACTCCGCAACATTTTGGGCTCAAGGCCCTTTTGTCTTGTGTGTAACATATACAATTGGACCAAGCAGATCCACCAATCCGATAAGAGGAAAAGTGGTGCGGTCTCCGCAGTGATATTTGACCAGGGACCTCATATCCGATTTCAACGCACTGGTTCCCTTAAGGGGGATAAGGTGTCTTTGGGATCCGATACAAGGGGTGGGTCGGTTCTAAATATGAGGTGGAAGTTAAGTTTGAGATCCCTGAAAACGCTTACGTTAAGAGACCCAGGTTCTTGTCTGTCACACTGGGGCAACTTGACTCAAAATGAAACCACTTCAAGAAGCCCAAAGATACGGCCCCCCTTAGGGCGCCTCTCTCAGCAATCTGAGATGGTTTCCAACCCCCAAACCACTTCCCGAAGTGCCCAAGGAACAGGGTACAAACCCCTTATTTTGTGTGGCTGAGGTGGTTGTAGCCCATTTTTTACCCATACAGGTGGTGTGGGGGAGGTAGCGCAAACCATCTTTGAGAAGAAAGATGAAGCCAGGCGGAGACCTTAGATGAAGCCAAGATGAAGCCATCGGCAAAAACGGTCCGAAAACTGGAGGTCCGGGGACCTGCAAAAAAAGGTCCGAGAAAGGTCCGAGTGTTGTGTGGGGAGGGAATGCGAAAACGAGACTCCGCCATGGGCCACATGGGTTGCTTGGTGGTGGTTTCAGCTTCCCCCGATTTTTGGCGGTGTGGATTGCTGGCTTGGAGGGGTGGTTTCCCACGCAAAGCCTCTACAAGAACCAGGGGCTCAAACCCAAATCCAAACCAGGAATTCCAAACCACCCAGTGAGGGTTACCTGATTTCAAGGGACACCCCCTCAAACAAACAGGGTGTTTTGTCCAAGTCGCGGCCGTGGGTGTCACACTGGACTGGGAGTCTCCTAGCAGCCGGGATCGCACTCGCGCCGAGATCGCGAGCGCTCGTGGGGCGTGGGGCTTGGCGTTTGTTCCTCCCTGCAATGAATGGACAAAATATTCAGACATCTAGATAACTTCATACGTTCACACCCCTTGCCACCAAAGTTCAACGTTGCACAGAGCGTTCCCGGGTCTGAGTTGTTTCGTCCATTCGCCTGGATCCCTCCTAAAGGATTGGTTTTGCAGTTCAGGAAAAGGCGCTGATTGTTTTGGTACATCTACGATTGCGCGGTTTATTTGGGATGATCCCAGCCCAAGCGCTATGCGTGGCGGTCTTTAGCATCTCCTGTGTTTGGGGGGGGGGTATCTTCTATGGTAGGTCTTGTACAATACTCAGACCCCAGAATACACATATCTAATGAATAAAAACATATAATATGAATTACGGTCAGCATTCAGGTGTACCCCTACCATCGGATATTGCAAAGGTTTCACCCAATGTGCGGAGAGTGTATTGAGTGTCATTCCCTCTGCAAATGAAGGTGAACTTTGTCGCCTTTGGACAAGAGTCATGAGCCATGTCCTCTATAAACCTCGTTAGGGCCATCTGCATGTGTGGGAAGAAATCCTGGGCGTTCAAACATTGGCTGGCCTGGGTTGGTCTTTGATCGCCAAGTCAAATCATTGGCGGGTAAGGAGAACAGTCATTTCCCAAGTCCAACGGTTTGTTTGGTCGAAGCAAAGAGTAAGCATGTTTGTCAAAACAAGGAACATGGGGGATCGCATGGTTTTAAAGGGGTTTCCCAAAAGCTCTGGAGCTGTGTGTCACACCAATTCCTTCGAGAGCTCCGGGACCGGCGCCCGGCGGGCGCCCGGCGCCTCGGAGCCGGGACTCAGAGACGCGCTGGAGCTCGTGGAGCTCCTTGAGCTCGTTGAGCTGTCCGTCGCACCTCGGGTCTCGGGCGAAGGATTTCTGGGGGGGGTACCCGAAATGATGGACACGGGAGGTCGGTTTTTCGCAACCTTCATGTAGGGTATGGCGGATTATGCAAAGACTGTAAGTGTCCATGGCACCCGTATGATATTCCTGGAACCTAGGATTAGCCAAGGAGCCCTTATCTCGGACCGTCAGTCGAGCGCACACAGCGCGAGCAGTGTGGCGCTCGGTTTGAGTCATCAGCCACCAGAGAGGGGCCTTGCAATGTCAGTTGACTTTCTGACTCCCTTCCCTCCGGTGAATTCTTGCAAGCGGCGTTGAGCCGTTGCTTTGAGGTGATCCGGGAGCCTGATGAGGACAGACTCTACCGGAATGAAAATGCCTACCGAGCGGCGGCAGTGCCTGCAGAGCAAATATCGATCCAGACCAACCGCCGCTCCAAGGCTGCGAAAGCAAGTGCTAGTGTGCCTGGAAAGGCTCGCCAGTGTAGGTCTCGCAAAAAAATCGCCTAACCGATGCAGTTTGAAGTGTCCCTCAGAAGTTCGCAGCGGATATGCAAGGTCTGCCTCTGCGAGAAGAAGCAGGGTCAACTCCAGGATGGAGATAGGCTCAAAATTACATGCATGATCGTCCCAAGCTACCAAGGAAGCGAAAAATTCCAAAGGTGCAGTAGGCTGCGTGTTGCAAATCTGCGCTTTCCAGTTCAAGTTCTCAAAGAGGCTGCCTTGTTCCGTAAGCGTTGACCAGTCGAATGAAGGTTCCGTTTCCTCAACGATGCAATGTACGTCGTCTGGTGTGTCTGCACGCCGCTGTTGTGCTACCGCCAGATAGAAGTCGCGCAACGTTTGAAGTCTGTGCTTCCAAACCCGTTGTCTGTCCTGCTCTGCGCGAAAAAGTAGCGTCTGTTGCGGTGATCTGCGTACATTGAGCTGAAGCGCTGCTTTGTCGACAATATCGTTCCAGAGACACGCCCATTCCTCAAAAGGTGTACTGCACTGCAAATAATCAAGATGCGATGGAATCAAATAAATGCAAACCGCGTCCGACTCCAGCGAGCTCGCCGCTGAAGATAACCATTGAAGAAGGTCGTGGTTTTCCGGTGTGCCGTGATGGCAAAAACTGTCGCCTGCCAGTATATCGCGCGTCGCGTTGACCGTGCTTTGCGAGTCACTCCAAATGCATACCCGGCAATTGAAGTATGCTGCCCATTCAACCGCTGCAATGACAGCTCTCAGCTCAGCACGAGCAATGGTCTGAGAGATGCCCTGCAATGGGCTGCCTGCTATGGCTTCCCCCGTGGTGGCGTTGACGACTGCCCAAGATGCGAAAGAAAGTGAGCAATCTGCCAATGGGACGCTGCTACCATCTGTGAACAAATGCTGCAAACCTTCCGATGGGCCAGAGAAAAAGACCAACTGCGCCGGGATATCCAGAAAAGCCTGCTTAAGTTCCCCCGAATGCGGTGATCGAGGAATCAAAAGATGCTGCAAAAAGCTGCTAGGCATGGTGCGTTCCCAAAGCATGATATCCGGGCTGTTTGCCCTGAATTCAGTGTAAAGAGGGCACGAAAGCCAATGCAACTGAGTATCCGGCATCTGACATTGTGCGCAGAATGGTTCTTTTGACGCATCAAACTTGGACTGCTGCCAATTTGAAATAAAGCACCCACCCATGATGTAATACGCTTGTGCTGACTGCAAATGTGAGAGGCCTGCAATGCCATGCAAGGAAAGGTCGCGGTCGATGCCGCACAAATCCTTGCATGATTTCCGGTGCTGCAGAGACCTGCAAACATGCTGCATCCAGGCGCCCTGCAGGATGGTGTCCAATGCGCCTTGCCAATTGACAGTAGATCGAATACCTGACTGTCATGGTCCAGAAAGAGCGGGGGGCTCAACATAGTCCAATGGAGTTTGTTTGAAAAAGCTCATCATTTTGTGGAAGGGTCCCGCAAGTTGCTCGCCTTGCGTGCGAGCAAAAAAGGTCCGCCACTCATCCAAAAGTTCAGGTGTCTTCATGCAGAGGCGCCTGAAGTCGTGGATGCCTCGATACAGCTGGTAGAAGCCTGGGTCGGCTTGCATCGGTTGAGAAAGCGACAGCCTCAGAATTGGGCTGCTTCCACCGTGCTGGATGTTGAGGGCCTTCATCGCTTGCGCGCGTTGTTTCACCAGATATGTATCCGAAAACTTGCAGCAGAGGTCACCATGGAATGGATTTGGCCAAACAACCGAAGGCAGCATGTGCAGTTTATGTGCAATGGGGGGCCGGGATCTCCGAAGCCTGGCCCACTTCTCAGCAATCTGATCTGCCCTCTGAAGAAGTAGACGGTTCCGGTAGCCTCTCTGATATGAGAGGGTGCCGCCTAATTCGCGAGCGTCCGTCCTGACGGGTAGGGCCAGTTGTTGGATGCCCCGTCGCGCTTGACTGGATGTACCCCATGTGAAAGTCTTCGCCTGATCGATGGTCAATCCCCAAAGTTGCAGGAAAGACCGTATGGAGAAATATGCCATGGCGACGTCCCGTGCTTGCTGTGGTGATTGTGATGTTGTCCACAAAGCTCCTAGTGCGTGCACGTGCTGTAAAGGCGTTCTGATACTGATGCATAGCCCGATCCAGCATAGCCATCGCTGCCACGCTAAGTGGGCAGCCTTCAGGAAAGCCAATATCAGACCGATGTGCAGGTCCTAACTGGTTGTGCACGCGGGAGCCAAGAAAGTTGCGCCATGGCTGTAAAACCTTGCCTGGCACTCCCAGATGTGATGCCAGTGCGAATAGCGGCTGACGCCTGATGTTGTTGAAAGCCTTCTCAACAGTTGGCGCAGTAATTGTCTTGACCGCAATGACGACCAGCATCTGTACAGCATAGAAAGGAGAACGATTGGCCTGAAATGTGTAGGCTGATGCGCCTCATCTGTTTTTTGCCAATGCGAGTACAAATCCTTCAAGCTGTTGTGTAGGCCAGTCGGCTTGACCTTGTTCAAAAGCTTCGAAGAGGCTGAGCAAGGAGGTGATCATGCAGGTCGGCATATGCAGCAAGTCCAGCTTGTGATATCCATCAGCTCCACGTGCGGCTTGAATCGTCGGACTGATTGTAGCCATGAGTTGACTGAAAGGGATGGAATCTCGATGTGATGAGTTGGCATGAATGCCTGAACAAAACTGATAATGCGGTCCCAATCCAATTGCGAAGGCGGCGTACTTGCAAGCCACCTGGGTCTCCAGAGGTTGCTGAGCTGCTCATGTATCTCAGAGGGAGTATCAAAATGTGTCCTCTGAGTGAGAACCATGCCAGGCTCTGGAAGGACCAGGTTGTCCGTGTCGATGATGTCGCCATTGGTGCCCGTGACATAGAAAGGAACCCCATCCAATTGCCATGGAGTTGTAGGGGCGCTGTTGGCCGGAGCATCGACATGGAGCTGGCCGCCAATTGGATCAACCGCCAAAAGTGTAAAGTCCTTGTCCTCCCAGAGTGAGTCGATTTGATCTCTTTGAGGATCACGGATGGACTTGAAGAGGGCATCATGGGTGTGGTTCCTCTTGCTCCCTAGGATTCGATTGCGGTGATGCCAGTCCTCGAAGGAGCGGAAGCTGCGTTCAAAAGCAGCGTAGAACCATTCCGCCTGTGGCATCCTGGGTGGGCAGATGGGGAGCTGGCCGATGCGCTGAGCAAAATCTTGCTGACTCCACCAAGCTGGCGCGCCGAATTGCGGCCCAGAGCTCAGCTCTGCACTGCTGAGCTGAAGGGGTAGGACTAGCCGCCCTGGCTGCATGTAGACAGGATTGGAGCCTGCGCAGCTGACGATACCATCGAAGAACAGCTTGGCCAGGAAGGTCGTATACCATTTCCACCTCGCCGGGCCTGCTTGCCCTACAGGAAGGCGGCGTGGTGTTCCGCGACGATGGGTTAGTCTGCTGGCCGCGGCCTTTGCAGCTGGGTGGTAGGCCTTTGCCTTGCCCGTTGTGGTAGTAGGTGCCCAGCGAGTCCTCAAAATGCCGAGAAAACTGACGGTAGTACTCGGTGGGGTCCATCCCAGGAGTGAAGGAGTAGAAAGAGGTTGCTGCAGCTTGCCACTGTGCAATGGAGATCTCATCCCACGGGATTTTGGCCAAGAAAGGTGGCTGGTGGTCGTCAATGGGACATCAAAGTCCGCGGCCACTGTGCTGTGGTCCTTGAAGATGTCAAAGACGTGGACCTCCTTGCAGAGAGCAGCAAGGGCAGGCGAGAGCCAAAGCTGATCGCGTTGGGTGCTGCCCTTGCATGTGGCCTGTATCGGGATTCCCCATTTGTCTGCGGCAAGTTGTTGTGCACGCGTCCATCCGAACGATCTCAGATATCGAATTCGTCCAGCTGATCCGGGTCGAAGTTGAAATCCCCACCAATGGCCACAAGGCCACTGTAGCCTGCCACGACGTGCTGGGTCAAGAAGGCCAAAAGCTGGTTGGTGAGTGAGGCTGCTTTAGGCCAAGTGGGGCCCCTGGGGTACCCGTACACATTGACGATGACGCTCTGCTGATGTCCAACTTGGTGAGCGGTAGCCTGTACTCTACTTGATTCCCACATGTCGGAGGGCCATTGAAGGTTGACCGACCTGCAAACAAAGTCCGAGACGGTGGCAACCCCCGTCCCAGTGCCAGCCCAATCTGAATGTGCACGAAGGGCTGAGTGGCATCCATGTAAGGTGCGAACAAGGCGACCTTCTTTTGAAGCAAGGGCGCCGATTTGGCGGCTGACTGTTGCAGCAACCGGTTGACTGATGTGGGTCTTGGAAACCAGGTGGATGCCGGGCCCAAGCGAAACAATAAGAGATTCTTTGCCTCTGCAGCCTCCCGGGTTGGAGGTGGAGAGGCGGACGTAGTGCTGTGGTCCTGGGTTGCTGGCTTCCCCCACGCGTTGGCCACAGGTCCAAGCTCCAGGTGGAAATGAAGGACAAGGCCACCCCGACCCAATATCGCAGGTGGAGACCAGGCTGGTCTTCCACGCGCTGTGCTGGAAGAGCTGGGCAAGGGTGGTGACTTGTGATGTGTTGATTGACCACACAAAGGAAAGAAGGTGGTACACAATGGACAGCAAATAGTAGGTGCGGCTGGAGTGGAGTCGCAGCGTGCCGGAAGCCGCCTCCCGGCCCTGCGTTGGTGTAGTCAGGCATCATCTGTCCGGAGGCGCTTGGCAAGCATCGCCTCCAGGCCATCAAATCGGCTGCCAAGGTCAGAGCGCATGCTGTGCATGCCTGCATTGAGTTGCTGCGTGTCAACCTGATGTTGCTGAGTCTGTTGCTGGACTGCCTGCATGTTCTGTTCAAGATGGGCCTGCTGGGAGCCGATTTGCGTGAACCATTGAGAGAACTGCGCGTGGCTTTGGATCTCGGTGACGCTGCATTCCAGGGCCACAAAGCGCTTCTCGATCTCTGAGCCAGACTGACCATTGGGAACCGAAGAGTTGACTTGTAGTGCTTGAAGTTCTTTCTGGAGATCAGTCCGAAGGGTGTCGGCGATCTCATCATATTTCAGATGCGCCTGAAGCGAGGAGCTGGGTGTTGGTAGCGCCGGTGAAGCAGAGGTCGAGTTGGATGCGAATCGACCCCATGGATCCTTGGATGGGTCTTGCCAGGGATCTTTGTTAGGCTGGGAGAGCGGGGCAGCGGCTCCATCCCTAAGGTGTTGCTGCGTACGCTTGAAGGCAAGAACGGTGTGCTTGTTCTGCTCCTTGGCTGGGGCGATCAAGACATTAGAGTGCGGGCCAGGAAGGACGCTGCCCGGTGGATCCGTTGCTGTTCCAACCGTCCATGACATCAGGGCCTCCTTTGCCCGGTTGGAGGGGCCGTGCCTGCCATCCCCACTGTTGAAGAAGGATCTCGGCTGCGCCCCTATGCATGGCCGAGGCATAAGCCTGAAGACCCGAGTGGCATCGATGCCGGAGTAGGAAATGCCTGGGCGAAGCTGCTTGTAGGCAATCTCCTCGTGTTGGTGAGCGCCCGAACGCCATATCGCTGTTTGATCCGCATCAGGCAGATGGAGTGGGCGAAGGTCTTCGCTTGGTGCAGGGCGCCTTCGAAGTTTTGCCCGGGCAACCAGACTACCTTGTATTGTGGATCTGGCCCACGTCTGTCTTCAAGTCGCGGCTCAAAGAAGATGCCTTTGGGTTGACCAGAGAGGGTGCCCTTGACCGAGGAACTGGGGACTCTGAGGAATGCGCTGAAAGAGTCAGCTGAAGTTGCGCGCCCAGATTTCCAGCAGAACCTGATCAAAAGTCTCATCGATGGCCGGGTGGGTGTAGGGACACTCCGAGAAGGTGCCGCTCAGACAGTTTGGATCTTGGCATTTCTTGAGGGCCGGGGTGATGTTGATCAGCTCCTTGATAGGGGAGGTGGTAATTGCCTGCCAGTTGGTGATCAGGTCCTGGTAGATCTGGACTCGGATGACTCGTGTGTCGACAATGTCAGGGCTTCCTGGAAACCTCGTTGTCTCCCAGTTGTAGAAGGCCACCTGCGAGAAGTACAGGCTCCCCAGTGCACTTGTAGCGGGCGGGGAAGAGGATGTGGTCCAAGAGCATCTCGTCCAAGATCTCGGCCTCTGTCAGGTGGATGACAATGATGGCCAGAGCCTTTGTGCTGATGTGGTTGTTGTTCGTGAGGAAGGGGTGTGCCTGCGCGGCCGTGCAAATAGAGATGCCTCTGTTTTCGGGCCACTACATTGTCCCAAGGGATGTATGAGACACAAGATCCATCTTCATCAACGAACATGCCATCGTAGAGCTCCAGGCTGTCAGGGTCGATTTGTGTGGTAGAGGTCGGAGCTTGTCCTTCCTCAACTTCTTCTTGACATTAATCCTCGTGTCCGTGCCGAACTTGATGGCCGCCTTGTGGTTGACGTGATCCGAGAGCTCAGATGGTAGGACCAGACGAAGCATTACCTTGGGCATGCCAGCTGCTGCCTTCAGCTCCGTCTATGGGGCACGGCTTGAGAGAGCTTTCTGAGTGGCGATCGGTCCAATCCGCTCTAGGACTTGTTGAGCCCGGGGTCTGGAGTGTTCAGCAGGAACTCCCTTGCTCTCCAGCAGAGTGACGAGTTGCTGCGTCATCTCGGAGGTGTCCGGGCCAAAGCCAATGTGGATTGGGTGTTCCTCTGTGAGATTGAGGAGACGATGATGCAAGTAGAGGGTCTCGGTGTGGCCCAGGCTGCTTGGTTGGGCAAATGCATGTTGAAGATGAAGAAGGGCGATCGTGCCACATGTATAGGCTGCCGTCTGATGGTAGTGCAGGAGGAAGTTGAAAGAGAGCAGATTGAGTGCCAAGCAGTTTGAAATCTGAGCTGCGAGTTGATGTGCCTCTGCAACATGTCCAGGGCCAAGTCCATCATAGTAGATCCAGCTGATATGGTTCTGCCTAATCTGACCAACCAGTAAGATCCAGCGATGGTCTACCGGAGCAATGGTGATCACAAGGGGGTCATTGTGGTGGAAGTTGCCCAGGATGGTGAAGTCCTGAGGCTGGAGTTGGTAGTGGAACGAAAGAGTGTAGAGCGTGATGATCGGGTCCAAAAAGAAAACTGAGCGGCAGGGATCAAGGTGTTGGTAGAGCTTGAGGAAGTTGACCCGTATGTGGGCGTCGGAGAGACCGAAGGTGTTCTGGTCTGAGGGCCCGTTGGCAGTGATGAGGGTGATGGTAATGTAGGTGCCGGATTGTCAGAGGCGTGTATCTCCTCCGTGGATGACACCCCGATCGTCCAGAACGAAGTTCACGCCTTGGATGTCGCAGTTCCTGATGGCTTCAAAAAGGAAGTGGCCTGGGAGGATAGCAGGTGTGTTCGAAGTGCTGCAACGTGACGTAGATGGTTTGCTCGGGTTCGGGTGGATTGATTCTCTGCTTCTTGGCGATCGAGGTGGTCTTGTAGAGTACATCAGACCTGAGCTGGTTGTGCAGAGGGGTTGGAGTGAGTTGAGGTCGCTCAGATTGGTTGGATTCCCATAGGAACTGCCTGCATCCCCATTCATTGCTAATGCGCTTCTTGTGGGAGAAGAGCGGTGGTGCCGTAGGAGTCCGTGTCCTGCTGGTCGTCCGTGATGTGCTGGATGATGTTGATGGGGCGAGGAACACGGATCTGCCACTGTCGAAGCAGATGGGCTTGGAACATTCGAACTGCTTGCTGTGAGAGGATGTAGAACCGGTTGAAATGACATGTGCGCAGTTGAAAAGCATTGTGGCATAGACGTATACCATCTGCATCGGGGAGGTGATAAGGCCAAGAAGGCATAGGTTCTCCCTGGGCTTGTGCGTGTAGACGATGTTGTCTGGGACTCCAAGAAGTAGAGCAGCTTCCCGGTGGTGAAGGAATCGTGGGTGATCTCCCTCCTCAGCTTGGATGAAGAAACCTCTGAGTCCTTTGCCTCGCAGATTAGCTTCCGAAAAAGCTTGGAGGCGGCAATGGCAGGGACATGATGAGGTCCCGTTGGCGCACGAGTGCAGCAGGGCAGCTGCAATGTCGCCTTCTTCCAGCTTGCGTTTGTCCTTGCCGTAGACGGGGTCCATGTATTTGCTGAGCTCAATCTGATTCAGCCGGAGATCCGCTTCCTCGTTTTCATCCCAGCTGGTGAATTTGCCGAAGATGGTGCCGACGTTGATGTATGGACTGTGGTTTGGCCATGTAGAGAAACCAACTGTTTGCCAAGAAGCTGGCATGAGAATCGCCCACCATCTCCTCCTGCGGCACGGCCACTGATGCGCCAGCTCAAGGTCGCTCTGAAGGACAACCCATCCCATAGCGGCCGCCAAACTTGTGGAACACACTCCAATATGGCGGCCTGGCACTGAGTCATGAAGATCACCCTGAGTCCGCCCCACAGTATTCGGGAGCGTGGATCCAATGTCCCTAGTCGGCGCCCCTGTTCCGAGTAGGGCTGGCAAGGAAAGCCAAAAGTTGTTGTAGGGGCAAATCCGCAAGTGCTCCGATGGATGCGAAGCGCGGCATCAGGGGCATTGATGTCCAACTTGACCTGCTTATTATTCGTGATTTGCCGAAGGTGGCCGTAGGCGAGCTCACCACACTGATCAGCGTCTGGCCCCCCAAGAAGCCGGAGCCGATGCCCATTCCACCAAATCCTGCGCAGAGTTCCATGATGTAGCGCGAAGGGTGTTCCTGATCGAAGGCGGTCCGGACTGCCCATGATTCCTCGGTGGCCGACATGACCGGTGGGTCCAGCGGGAGAACCTGAAAACCATACAGGGTGTATCGACCATCGGAAAGGCCGTCAGCTTGGATCCCAACCGCCAGTCCGTCTGGCACACGGCCGATCAAAAAGCCACCCTCCTGACGAAGGTCGAAAACCCCGTGGCCCCGTCCAGAATCCGGCCTTGGCCCTCCAATACGAGAGTCCATGGCGTGAACACGGGTGTCCCAACTAGCTGTCTCCGCCTTGGAAGGACTTCCGAAGGCTCCAAGGAGCCCTTAAAAGATGAGCGAAACCGTTTTGGGCAATTTCAATCCCCGTTGAAAGGAAAGGTTCACGGTGTGTCTCAGCTCTCCACTTTGTTTGGTGTACCTCTGGTGGTTGCTAGTTGTTTTGGTTGGTTTGGTTGGTTTCGTGGGTTTGCGGTCTTTGTTGGTTCTTTTGTTTGCTGGGGGTGGGTTCTGTTTTGGCGTTTCCGCAAAAATGGGGGGGGCTGCTACCAAACACTCAAGGATCCCACACACACACACACCCCTTCAGGCCCCTTTGTCTAGGTCTACTTCTGGTGTTCGGAGCTGTTTGAGTTGGGTAGATTGGGCTGGTGGGTTGGGTGTGGGGGAATTGGTTTCTTTGGCCCCTGTGGCTTCAGCCCAGGCCCAAATTGAGAAGTTACCTTTGATCCTGAATACGCAGGGGTCTCCCTTAATTACCCCAAAGGCGTCCACGTAGATGTTGCGGGGTTGTGGGGACTTGATGGGGAGGCTCCCTATCACAGGAGAGAACACCATCCCGTGGGTCCAAAAGGGTTAAACCAAGACTTCTAGGCCAAACGGATCCGACCTGTTTGCTGGTTGAAAGGGCAAATCAGGGCAACAAGTTATAAAGGAAGGCTATAGCAATGACTTGGAATCCCCTGTCGCTGGGACATCGTAGGAGTTTAAACCGTTTATCCAGGGAACTTGCCAGGAAGCCAACCCAAGTCGGCCGACTGTGTTGCCATGATCTTGTTCAGAGTTTATGCAATGCTCCCTCTTGAAATGATGTCAAAGGGAACAAATAATTTCCCAACCCCTGAGACATCAGCTCAGCAAAACACTCTATTGCTTGGGGCTGTGCACAGACTCTACCCCCGTTTAGCACGGGGTCTACAAAAATCAAAACACACCATCCTTTCCGTTAAGAGGAAACTAACGACGCAGCTTTCAGCATTATTGTTCGATGGGTTGTACGCTTGTGGTCCTTGTGGTCTGCCACGGGCACCTACCCTGGAACACACTGTAGAAACACAATGAAACACATTCCTTGCAACGTGAGGCCTATGAAAACATCGTGATGTAAGCGCCCTTTGTTTTGTTCGTTCATCTAGAACGTCCATAGCGCAAGCCCACGATAGCCCAAGCTTAATGCGCCGCTGATTCATTGATGTACACGGTTGTTTACCTGGGCCAAAACCCCTTAGTCTAGGGGTCTATGATACGCGCGTGTGGTGTGTGTGTGTGTGTGTGTGTGTGTGTGTGTGTGTGTGTGTGTGTGTGTGTGTGTGTGTGTGTGTGTGTGTGTGTGTGTGTGTGTGTGTGTGTGTGTGTGTGTGTGTGTGTGTGTGTGTGTGTGTGTGTGTGTGTGTGTGTGTGTGTGTGTGTGTGTGTGTGTGTGTGTGTGTGTGTGTGTGTGTGTGTGTGTGTGTGTGTGTGTGTGTGTGTGTGTGTGTGTGTGTGTGTGTGTGTGTGTGTGTGTGTGTGTGTGTGTGTGTGTGTGTGTGTGTGTGTGTGTGTGTGTGTGTGTGTGTGTGTGTGTGTGTGTGTGTGTGTGTGTGTGTGTGTGTGTGTGTGTGTGTGTGTGTGTGTGTGTGTGTGTGTGTGTGTGTGTGTGTGTGTGTGTGTGTGTGTGTGTGTGTGTGTGTGTGTGTGTGTGTGTTGTGTGTGTGTGTGTGTGTGTTTGTGTTTGTGTTTGTGTTTGTGTTTGTGTTTGTGTTTGTGTTTGTGTTTGTGTGTGTGTGTGTGCGTGTGCGTGTCTGTGTCTCTCTGTGTGCGTGTCTGTGTCTCTCTCTGTGTGTGTTTGTGTGTCTGTGTCTCTCTGTGTGTGTGTGTGTCTGTGTGTCTGTGTGTCTATGTGTCTGTGTGTCTGTGTGTCTGTTTCTGTGCTTGTGTCTGTGTGTGTGTGCGTGTGTCTGTGCGTGTGTGTCTGTCTGTCTGCCCGTGTCTGTGTGTGTGTGTGTCTGTCTGTGTCAGTGTTTGTGTGTGTGCCCTTGTGTCTCTGTGTGTGCGTGTCTGTGTCTGTTTGCGTGTCTGGGTCTGTGTCTCTCTGTGTGTGTCTGTCTGTGTGTGTGTGTGTGTCTCTGTGTGTGTTTGTTGGTTGCTCGTGTGTTCATTCACACTATGATAGGCGCAGTTCCACAAGACATCGCCGAAAAGGGAGGTCAAGAGGCAACCGAAAAAGTTTGAAGTGCAACCAGTTGTTTCGCAGGTCACTAACGCCGCCTGGTGTTTGCCACTAGGGCCGAGAGGGCAATACAAGACCGAACACGACGTTATTTCCCCCAGCCCCGGGAAGTTGCTCCCTTGACTCAAATTCATACAAAAGGAAAGTGGGGCAGGCATTGGCAAAACATGGGCACATTTGCAGGTCACTAACGCCGCCTGGTGTTTGCCACTAGGGCCGAGAGGGCAATACAAGACCGAACACGACGTTATTTCCCCCAGCCCCGGGAAGTTGCTCCCTTGACTCAAATTCATACAAAAGGAAAGTGGGGCAGGCATTGGCAAAACATGGGCACATTTGCAGGTCGACCCACCCCACTGAGTCGATTGGCCCATAGAAGTGTGAACTTGTTGTTGGATAAAGATATTAAAAGTCAAGAACTAAGGAAATGAGGACATCCTCACCTGAGCAACAATGACATTTTTGGAAATGGGGCAGGGTTTGGCACATTTTGAGTCAGCCATGGGAAAAAAGGCACTCGTGCTTGGTCGTTAATTTCAATTGACCCCAACCCCTCCAAAAAAAGAGACAAAAGCACCGCTGGAGGTCTGGGGTGAACTCACCCCTATGGCGTGGCATTCCCGGAGCCGCCGGATCGAAACGCGCTTCCCAGCCAGGCGGCGGCTCCGGAATCAAGCTGCAATCCCTGCGTCTGAACGGGGGCCCCAAACCTAGTGACTTCGGGTTCGAAACCTAAAATGTTTCGAGTGGTTTATATGGTGTGTCTTTTTTGAGGCTCGATTCCCTTTTTGGATTGTTTCAAAGGGAAACCCAAAGGAGCCCCTCCGCCCCATAAGCACCCTACTCAAATCGCCAAGATGGCAAACATGGAAGGGGGTCGAAACCCAACATGAGTAGGTTCCACTTCCAAATGGACCATAGACAGCACGCTTGGACCAAACCTCATGTTGTACTGGTACTGTCATTCCCGCAGCATGGACCTTCTCTGATGCGATTCTTTGCTTCCGGGGGCTTGAAGACAAATCCCGGGGGCAGTTGTAAGCCTTCTCCCTTGGCTCAATGGGCCCCTAGCTGCGGGCTGGCGGGAGCTCCCTGAATCCTGGCTAAGCATGACCTACCACGTCAAGGAAGCTCACTCAAAAAACTTGCAAGCAAACGGTGATGTTTCAAGCCACCCTTCCACGGTTGGTCTCAGTTACGGTGCCCGGTGCGAAAAGTGAAGCTTGTTGCTGATAAGGGGCAACTAATACTTTCCAACAAGTGTTGAACGCATTTAAGGGTTAAAGGTCAAATCAAAGAGCAACCGAGTTTTTATCATAACCTTCCAAGCCCACTCTACCCCCCCTCTCCCCCTGTCCCTGCTTCCCCAAATTTGGACACTGAGGGGTTGCCAACGGCCGAAAACTGACAGAGGAAACGGACCCCAAAAATGCGTGGTTTCCCTTTAAAAATTGGCTTCTCTTTAAGTACAAACCAAAAAAAGTGTGCGAAATCCATTTTGAGAAACTCAATATCCCGAAATCTGTGATACCAAAGGTTGATTCCCAGCCCCGGGGAGTCCATATACTAGTGGTTTTGTTGAGCCCTCATCTGGACGCCAGGCCACTCACTGCCCCCCGGCTCGGACATCTTGGCGAGACGGGTGCGGAGAGATTCCATCTCACCCACCTGAGCTGCGACCCGAAATCCCGCTGACTTTGGACTCTACCAAGATGGGCGTGTCTATTTTGTAAGGGAAGCCCTTGCTTGGTCTTTGACAACGGACACCAACAATTTTCGCCCCCCCCCCCATTGTGAGACAAACCCGAATGGAAAAGTCTCGTTGGGCAAGCAGCATGCTTCTGCTATGGTATAGCCATTGACCCTGCGGATAACCCAGTTCCAGTGACCCTGCTTGACAGAACTGTTTTTCAGCTTCCTTCCAATTGGTAGTTTCGATTGGTGGTTTGGTGGTTAAGGGTGGTGCCCCATTTGCCCGCAACAAGAACCAGGGGTTCAAATCCGCGAAAAAAACTAATCCACCAATGAGGAGTTTCCTGAGTTTTGGGGTTCACCATGTTTAGTGACTAAGGC
Source organism: Effrenium voratum (assembly GCA_963377175.1). Classification (NCBI taxonomy): domain Eukaryota; class Dinophyceae; order Suessiales; family Symbiodiniaceae; genus Effrenium; species Effrenium voratum. The sequence goes on from CAUJNA010003433.1 coordinate 317,587, forward strand.
ATGCCACCAAACAAGTTGGGTGAGGTTCGGTGAAATCCACAGAACCAAGCAAAAATTGCAGGAAACGCCCCAGCCCCCCTCGGTCAACCTGCCTTCTTTTTCAGAAGCTCGTTCGCTCGCTCCACTTTGGCGAGCTTGGTCTGCATGCAGCAGGTAGAAGGCTCGGGCCGTGCGCATGAAACGCTCGATTCTGGGCAAATTACATTTGAATCCGAGGCGAATTTCTTTGGATTGGCTTCCACAGGGCGTTCGTTTTTTGCCATGCACAAAAAAAAGCTCGCTCCCCGAGTTTTCGCTGACCTTCATCCCGGGCTTTCGCTCGCCTTACCAGGTGATCTCGTTCTAACTTGCCATGGACCAACCCCCTCGCCACGTCCATCAGGAAAGAGGAAACAATATGAACCGCGAGGCTTATCCTTATGAAGACCTTTCCCAGCAACCCGGTTGGATTGCTACAGTTGAACAAGTTTTGCCCTGGGCGCAGACCCCGCCCATCCTTGAAGGCCTACCTCTGGAACGCGGTCGGCTTGCAGCCTTCTTTGCGACGGACTTATTGCACAATGTTCATTTGGGAGTGGCGAAACACTGGATAGCGAGCAGTTTGATTTCACTAGTCGAGCGGCTTGGCATCATCCCTGGGGGAACGGTTGACATGAAGTTATCCTGGTTGTCTCGTGACTTCAAATCATTTTGCAAGGCGAAACGCATGAGTGCACACAGCTATGAGATCAGCAGGAAAACCTTATCCTTCCCATCCTCGAAACATTGCCCAGAAGGTCAGTGGAGCAAAGGATCCATGTCGACCCAGTTGATGTTTTACTTGGAGGACTTGACTAAAAGGCATGCTGACCACATCTCTGAGGACGAATTGCTTCAGGCTGTGGCTACTTGGATGTTGTTGAGCTAAACATTTTGCATCGTTTTGGGAAAGCAGTCAGGGTCATTCCTTATTAGGAACAAACAAAGGAGGATCTTGACTGGAGCAGGCCGTGTGCAGTACCTGCACTGGCCACCAGGCCAAGCGCGTTTTTTCGGTAGCCCGCTTCTCAAGAAAAAGGAAGCGCCCGCCCCTGTCTGGAAACAATGCTCTCGCCACTCCCCCGCAAATTCCTGCCATAAGGATCAATGGAGTGATGCCACGCAAAACAAGCTCAGAGGCCTGGCTGATGTTGAAACCATGAAAATGCGTACCCCCTACTCCAAATATCATAGATATTATGTCAGGTGTTTAGTTGCTCCTTATCTTTGGGGCCTTTTCTCAGAAGCTGCTCCAAGGTGTTTACATTGTCTGCGCAATGGGAGTTCAGCCGGTCGCCCAACTCATCTATGACTCATTGCCCCCAAAAACATGATTGTGTCCCCGAAGATATTCTGCTCGACCAGGCCTCTGGGCGTGGTAATGCGTGCCAAAAGGCTCTCGAGTTCCTGGAGCTGCGCCGCCGCGGGTGCTGCCCCTGGCGGTGCAGCGCCCGAGTTGCGGCGCGTCTTCGGCGGCAGGTCGGCTCCTGCGGCACGTCGTGGGGCCCCAGCGCGTGCACCACCGGCATTTTTCCTTTTTCCTTTTCTTTGCACCACCGGCACGACGTCCCTCGCAGCGCTCCCAGTGGTTCCGCATGGGGCCGCCTGGTGAGCACCAGCAGCACTTCACTTTGCCCATGTGCGCCGCCAGGCCACCTGCCGCCCGTTTTTAGCGGAGGAGCGGGGCCCCGGGGAACAAAATGGCACAAGCAAATTGGCAAAAAACATCAGAAAACACAAGGTACAAAAACCTGAAAGCACTGGCACTGTTCATGGATTTCCTGGGAATAGGGTTGCAAACACCCTTGGTTTGCCATGCGTTAGCGGTTTGTTACGCAGTAGACCCAACACTTCAACAAAAAGGGTTCCCAGGTTGCGGGGGTGTGCAAAAACAATTGTAGCACCCCAGCCAGATTTCGTAGAAACAACACGCACCCACACTGGGTTGTCCTGGGTGCTGTGCACATTTTGCCATCCACCAGGTCAACCGAGAACAATGGAGGTGAACGCATCGCTTGGTGTGCTGCGCAGGCAAGGCGATGTTGACAGGCGCTGCGCGGGCAATGCTATGTTGACAAGCGCTGCGCAAGCAATACTTTGTTGAGAGGCGCCACGCAAGCAATGCCGGGCATGCATGTCTATGTTGACGGGCGCGTGTAGAAAGGATGTAAGGCTGTGGAGGTGTGTCTCAGAATGGGTTGGACCCCAGTTCCAGATTGGAATGAAAGAAGAAATCTTGGAATCATTGTCAAAGGTTCCCTATGTTGAGACATGCCAACAAGGACCGCCTCATTTCATCAGTCCCCAATCGCATGGATACCCCCTGGCCAGGCAAACAACATGGGTTACCTGAGGCTCTTTTTGTTTTTCAGCTGGAATCGCAACACCACTTGTTTGTGTGAAAACCTAAAAAACATCTTTCAAACATTGTTGGTCTTAAGCATATGTCGCTCAAACAATTTTTTTTGTTTCAAGATCCCAACTATGCTTGCATCTTTTTGCAATCTTGACATTCAAATACAGAACTCGGTCGAACTCCCACTCTCCCACTCTGCCTCATGAGGCGGAGCACCTCGAAGAGGCTGAGCCTCCCGTCATGGCCGAAATGGCCCCAAGCATTGGGCCGCTTGTGATACGATGAAAGTGGGCGAGACGCTCATGGACCCTCAAACGGAGGGCCCGACATTCAACATGCGAGGGGATGCATGAAATGTGCAAGCTTTGCACTTTCAAGGCCTTCCACGATGGAATCTCCCTGGGGCCTCGCTGATTTTCAACCTTCAGGGGCACTAGGCTCCAATACTCCGTCTTGCAAAAGCCAAAGCCAAAACAATTCGGAACAATGCCGATGTGCATAAAACAGTGCCGCGAGGAACTCCCAGAACCCGGCAGCTGGGATTGCAATCCCGGCCTTCTGATTGACGCAATTCTGCAAGTAGCCGGAGAGGCGGTGGACCAATCCTTGGCAAGCATGGCACGCGTTGAAATGCATGCTATGGCGACAGGATTATATATAGCGCCTCCAAGTAGAACCCCTTAGGCTTAGCAAGCTCGGAGTTCCAAACGACAGGACTCGCTCTCTCAGCACGAAGGCTATTCACAGGCTGTGACTTTGTGCGACCAGTACACACTGAAAAAACATGCGTCACCCGTAATCCGCCGACCCTCTGGCCAAAGCTAAGCCTATCGAATGCCAGAGGGCTCGGCGTGGTATGCAAGATGAAGGCTTGAAAGCTTGTTCTTAGCCAAGCTTGTTTGTCTCGGGGGATCCTCGTTTTTCGGATTTTGGTGAATCCCAGGACTGGTCCCGGGACTGGTCCCAGGACTAGTCCCGGGACGAGTCCTGGGACCAGTCCCGGGACCAGTCCTGGGACCGGACCAGTCCTCGGGACAGGTCCCAGGACTGGTCCCGGGACTGGTCCCAGGACAGGTCCCAGGACTGGTCCCAGGGCTGGTCCCGGGACAGTTCCGGTTGCAGGACTGGTCCCGACAGGTCCCAGGACCGGCCCAGGACTGGTCCCGGGACTGGTCCCAGGACTAGTCCCGGAACAGGTCCCAGCACTGGTCCCAGGATAGTCCGGACAGGTCCCGGAGCACTCCTGGGACCGGTCCCGGGACCAGTCCTGGGACCAGTCCTGGGGCCTGTCCTGGGGCCAGTCCTGGGACCAGCTGGGACCTGTCCCGGGACCAGTCCCGGGACCAGGGACCAGTCCTGGGACCGGTCCCGACCAGTCAAGCTGGGTCCTGGGTTTGTCTCGGGGGACCCTCAAGAGCCGCTTGAGGGTCGGCGGCAGCAGGCGGCACGACATGCCAATTCGGCCTCGCCGTGCTATTCGCCCAAAGGGGCGCATGCCAAGGCTTTGCCTTTCCGACTGACGGCTTTAGCCGCCGACATTGGAGATGCAGATGATGCGTGGTGCCTTTGGTGCATCATCACCACCCGCGCGGTCATTGGAGCTCCGAGCGGCGGGGGGCTGAAAAGGGCTCAAAACACTGTAAATATGCAGCGCGCCGGCTGCATTGCCAGCATCGCCAGCATGCTCGGCAGGCCCTGTGCGGAACGCATCGCATGCATCCCCTGCATCGTTTGGTTTTGAGGCTACCTTGCCCCAAGCCAATCGTGATGCTGCGCGCGCGCGGCGCGCGCGCGCGCGCGCTCTCGTGCGTGCGCTCGCGCGCGCGTGCGCGCGCCGCACTCTTGTTGTTGTTGTTGTTGTTGTTGTTGTTGTTGTTGTTGTTGTTGTTGTTGTTGTTGTTGTTGTGGTGGTGGTGGTGGTGGTGGTGGTGGTGGTGGGTGGTGGGTGGTGGGTGGTGGGTGGTGGGTGGTGGGTGGTGGGTGGTGGGTGGTGGGTGGTGGGTGGTGGGTGGTGGGTGGTGGGTGGTGGGTGGTGGGTGGTGGGTGGTGGGTGGTGGGTGGTGGGTGGTGTAGTGGGTGGGTGGTGGGTGGTGGGTGGTGGGTGGGTGGTGGGTGGTGGGTGGTGGGTGGTGGGTGGGTGGTGGGTGGTGGGTGGTGGGTGGTGGGTGGTGGGTGGGTGGTGGTGGGTAGTGGGTGGGTGGTGAGTGGTGGGTGGTGGGTGGTGGGTGGTGGGTGGTGGGTAGTGGGTAGTGGGTGGTGGGTGGTGGGTGGTGGGTGGTGGGTGGGCGGCGGGCGGTGGGTGGTGGGTGGTGGTGGGTGGTGGGTGGCGGGTGGCGGGTGGTGGGTGGTGGGCAGCCAGCCATCCGTCCATCCATCCAGCCAGCCAGCCAATGAGCCAGCCATCCATCCATCCGTCCATCGAGCCAGCCAACCATCCATCCATCCAGCCATCCATCCATCCAGTCAGCCACAGCCATCCATTCAACCATCCATCCATCCGGCCAGCCAGCCATCCATCCAACCAGCCATCCAGCCAGCCAGCCATCCATCCATCCCAACCAGCCATCCATCCATCCGGCCAGCCAGCCAGCCATCCAACCAGCCAGCCACTCATGCATCCAGCCAGCCAGCCAGCCGAGCCATCCATCCATTCGTCCACCCAGCCAGCCAATGAGTGAGCCAGCCAACCATCCATCCATCCAGCCAGCCAGCCATCCATCCGGTCAGCCAGATTCAACCATCCATCCATCCGGCCGGCCAGCCAGCCATCCATCCATCTGGCCAGCCAGCCATCCATTCAACCATCCATCCATCTGGCCAGCCAGCCAGCCAGCCATCCAACCAGCCATCCATCCAGCCAGCCAGTGTGCCGGCCAGCCAGCCAGCCAGCCATCCAACCAGCCAGCCATCCATCTTCGCCATGCATGTCATGCATCATGGGCCTGTCCCGCGAGGCCGACGCGCGGAGCAAGAAAGTAACAGTTGGAGAGCCAAATGCATGACAAGAACTGACCTGCTTAGTTTACGGGTAGTAAATGTGTAAACTTGTTTGGCCTTCACCTGCCACAAAAACGTCTCTACATTGGAAAGCCGACAGGGACCACACAACCTAACAATAAGTAATAAGTAACAACAGCAATTGCTGATTTTCATCAGAAGTTCCGCCCATCAAGGCTCACTCACGCAAATTATGTTGGCTTACCGGCTACCAGGGCTGACTCAGTTCATTAACAAGAGCACACACGCGGGGCTCAAATACAAAAAGCACAGTTCTACTCAATACAAGTTCGCCCCTCTCCGGCATACTTCTGGACAACTTTGCTTATACTCAACAACCTGCAACCAGTAAAAGCAACTGCAACATAAATGAACATCAATAACTTGATCCCAGCAGGCTCGCCACACCTTGCCACGACTTGTCCTGTGAGATCGCTTGCTATGGTTTGCCCTGCCTGCTGTGGACTCGCTCTGCTCCTGCTACTTTCTGCTGGAACTGACCGAGTGGAGCGTCCCGTGGCAGCTGCATCCTGCATCCCAATGAAGTAAGAAACTGCGAGTAACGATGCAAAGCGCAACATGAAACGCACCCGCATCCCAGTGCGACATTTGGCAGAACTTACGAAATTAATTCAGTCGGGCAGAAAAAAACATTTGCTGTGAGCTCCATGCTGACATGTTCAACCATGGTACGGGCTTTTCAATCCCTTTCAATGACATGCATGCATGCAAGCACTCCTCCTCATATGCGTCCGCTGCGTCGTCGCTTGCGTTGGGCCACGCTGCGTCGCCGAAGCCATCTGCGGCATAGCTTTCGGCCTCACAGGAACGCCAGCAACAGTTGGACAATGCAACAGGTGACATGACAACAACGGGACTGCTGAGTGTACTGGCCATTACGCTGGCCACAAAAAAACATAACCTTTCTTGGCCTTGCGTAACATAATGACAACACCAGCCACACAAAAGAATCTCACAGGTAAAACAACAAGCAATGTGAACTTTAAATGCATATCTTTTGTCAGGAGCTCTGCGCATCAAGGCTCACTCGCGTAAACGTGCTGCCATGAACAGTGCTGCTGCCACTGACTGCCGATACTCATTCCGGTAATTACCCCAAGCACACACACACACACACGCACAGCTCAGGTAAGACAGCACAACTGTACTCAGTACAAATTCCCCCGCCCCCCCAAGACACTTCTGCTCAACTGTTTTTTTCACCCAAGCAAGTGGCACGCAGCACCACCGGTGAGATGGCTTGCCATGCTTTGCTCCTGCCTGCTGTTGACTCGCTCTGCTCCCGCTGCATTCTGCTGGAACCGACCAAGTGGAGCACTCCGTCGCAGCTGCATCCTTCAACCCAAGCAATTGAGCAACAGCTGGCAACGATTCAAAACAACAAACCCGCAAAGTGCATCACGACTAAGTCGCCAAGAAATGAACATTCCCTGCTAGCTCCATGCTAACATATTCAACGCTGAGGCCCTTTCAATCCCTTGCAAAGGTCATGCGCATACGAAAGCAGTCCTCATATCCGTCAGCTGCATTGTCGCTTGCATTGGGCCACGCTTCGTCCCCAAAGCCATCTGCGGCATAGCTTTCGGCCTCACAGGAACGCCAGCAACAGTTGGACAATGCAACAGGTGACATGACAACAACGCGCTTAATGTACTGGCCAGGAATTTCAGCTTTGGCCTAGACTGAAGCCAAAGCAAGCTTTTGCACCCTAAACACTCAAAAGAGCAAGAAGCCCCAAACGCGCGCCAGAGGCGGCGCCCCGAACAAGAAGTGGTGGATTAATTGTTTAATCCCTTCGCAGTTCAGGGGGTGGTTTACAAACTCAGTGATCCGCTTTCAGGCGCACCCTTTTTCGATGCGCTTGAGCCAAATGGTGTTTGCCATTCAGCAACCTGTCAAAGATGTACATTCATGCAACAACCCTACACCCCTACCAAGTGGGCCTCAAGAACCTCATGCCAAGTGGAGTACACACGTAGGCAATTTACCATGCCTATGGGCTCAAAGGGGTCCATAATTGTTGACTCCTCCCTCGCCGTGTGCACAAAGGCAGGGTACAAGTACAGAGGCAGCTCCCGGCTCATAAGGTTTTAAAGAATGAAGGATCTGATGAAACTCTTGGTACACATAGCAATCTTTTCGGGCCTCAAGGCGTGATCCCACTTGTGTGGTGGCAGGGCCTTGGTAAAGATATCGGCAGCTTGGAAATCGGTCTTTACATATTCAAGCTCCACACCTGTGTCTTCTTGTAACTGTTCTGCAAGGGATGCTAAGTTGACCTTATGCGTCCTAGAAATTGCTCGCAATTTAGGAGAGTGTCCCTTCCTTGCCACAAGAATGGTAGCTTGATTATCTTCGTGGATCTTTAGGGTCATTGGGCGACCCAATAGACGGTCCCACAGACTAAGTGTTGGAAGCCCTTCCTGATAAAGGGAGAAAGCTAGCGACACAATTTCCGCTTCTGTAGTGGAACGTGAAACGGACGTCTGGCGTTTGCTGATCCATGCCAATGGAAAGTGGGAGTTCGGGCCTTTCAGGGCGAGAAACCCCCCTGATGTAGACTTAGCCCCTTCCTCTCCAGCAAAATCAGCATCGACGTAGAGCGCAAGATGCAGCTCACTGGGATCGTCTTGAACTGTGCCCACCAACCTATGCGTTGTGGTCGTGTTAATATAAGCTATTAGCCTAGCCAATTGCCTATCATTATTACGCGACCATTTTTGAACGCATGTTGCAAGATCCCCGATGGGCTTGATTATGTCTGGGCGTGCGAGACGTCCTGACCACAAGGCCTTCATTAAGATCTTACAAGCGGCTGAGCTCAATTCACCTGTTTCGGCATCATCATGTGGTGGCAAAGACCCTTCTGGACAGAATGGAGTCAGTGCCTTGCGGAGCTTACTAATCGGCTGACCTGAAATGGAGACACACAAATCTACAGTTTGTTTGGCGTAGTCAACCATATCAAATGCCATTGCATTGGACAGCGCGCCTAGGGCTGCGCTCTCTGCAGGATTAGGCTCGCACTTTGAGGCATTTATGATGACATGATTTCTACCGAGAACACGGTAAATCGGTTCTGGTGGCTCAATGTCAACAAAGGATGTCAGCTTTTCCCAAAATGGGTCGTGCTGTTCATCCGGCCCCGAAAGTGTCAAGTCGTCAACGTATGTGGACAGCATCAATCCGGTAGAGGGAAAGAACAAGTTACCCGGAAATTCTTGAATTTCCTCGCCAGTCTGCTCCTTCAAGATTTTCTTGAAGTGCTGCTCCCAGAGCCCTCCGGCATCTGGGTGCCCATAGAGTGCTTTTATTAAAAGAACTACTGGCTTAATAAACTTTTCTCTCCACCACTTCGGTCGAAGTTCCGGTGGTAATGAGATCCACGTTTGGTGCTGCGACCTGAGTAAGGCTTGAATATATGCCTTTACGGCATCGGCTGCTGTAGTCTTATGGCCCGGTAACGAGCCATATGCTAGGCAATTATTCAAGCCCTGCACGGACGTTGGATTGGCGCCGAGTTCTTGGTAAACGGCCGCCGCTCCATATTCGTCGCGTGCGCAGTCACCTCGGTAGACTATGCGACCCTTCATTTTCTGGAGATGCTTAGCTAACTCGAAGAATTTGATGGATGCAATAGTCATTAATTGACCAAAGTGAACTTTTGTGCCTGTCCGTCGCGCCTCGGCAGCGACCTCTGCTTGTTCCCTCACAGTGCTGAGATCCCATACCCCTTTATCCCCTAAACCGTCTGCCTCTTCTTTTACGGCTTGCAATGCCTCAGGAGAGGCGAGCATTTCGGCACGTGAAAGAAGTTTTGTGACCGTGGCGGCGATATTAGGAGACGTCCTCTCCTTTAGAATTCCGTGAATTTCCCTAACAAGATTTTCCAAGTCAAAGAGTTCTTCAAAGAATTTTCGTGACGTGGGATCTGACTCAACAACTGATGCGAGAGCTCCGACACCCGAAAGTGCGGAGACATGCTTTAAGGACTGTTCCTTCTCACGACGCTCCTCTTGCACGGTGACAACCTGGGTTGGCATTGCAGGGGCGCGCGGGGCTGCCACATGAGGATACAAAGCACTTGCAATGATCTTGCACATTTCCTCTGGGTAAAAGGCAGTGCGTGCGGTGTTGCTTCCTGCGGCCTGTGCATGCTTAAAGGAGTGTTGGTGAGGGCAAGTCCTACCTTGAAACCCATCATGAAGTTCCTTAGATGTGGTCATAAGCCGCCACGGCTTCTTGATGGGAGTCCCTTCTTTGTCGGTTAACCCGACGGCACATCCATGGAAAGTCACTGAGTGGAAGACGCGTGCTTTTCAAAGAATGCTTTCACGTCTGGGCGCTCCCACCCCTCGCAGTCGCGAGGCCACTCGAAAGTGACATGACCTTCCTGCTCCATTACTACTTCGGCGTGCTTCGTGAACCTCGCGAACAATGCCTTCGACTTCTCGACCTGTGCTTGGAGATATTTCTTATACTTATTACCATACTTATGGACATTTAGCCTTTGCCATGGCGAACCAGATGTGCATGGAATGGCTGCCCACATGTTAGGCTTTAAACATGACTTCAACTGAGCAGTCAGTTGAGCATCCCCTTCATCGGTTTCGAGATCGATGTGTTCTTTAGCCAGCCTTACGTGAGGAATGCCTAATGCTTGATTCACTGCTCCCATTGTGGAGTCTGTTGAACATGCGTATTCAAACATTACTGGCACAGGATCTTCCCGCGCGATACGCTTGCGGGCTCTCTTATTCCCTACGGAAAACTTTTTGCGTGGTTCCTTTTTGGAACATGGCATACCGAACACTGGCAGAGTCCGAGCCTCCCTCTTGGTGAAGGAGTCGGCTACATGGCACGTGAGTGACGTGGAGGTTGCGGTTGTTGTCGTTACCGCTGCACCAGTTGTAGTTGCAGTTTCGGCTGGGGGAGGAATCCCCCCTGGCCGTGCCGGAGCGGGCCTGCCGCGAAGAGCGTCATCAAGCTCTTCGGATGCCCTCAGAGCGCTTTCAAGCTCATCGGGATCGGACAGATCAGCCTTTTCAAGGCGTGACGCCTCAAGCGCCCTTTTGAGATCCTCATCCTCGTCTTGATCAAGGCGTTGCATCTCGGACGCATGAACCTCGTCGAGCTGTTCATCAGTCTTTTTATAACGAAGTGCATCTTCTGTCTCGGCAGCGGCCGCACGCTTTGCGCGTTCTTCGGCTTTCTCGGTTTCGACAAGAGTTGCGAACCTTTTGCGACACTCGGGAGTGTGGTACCTGGTCCTACCCTTACACCCTTTGCAGCCGGGCGTTTCAGAGAAACGTATGCGATCGGTTGTGATGTATACACTACGCTGTTTGCCAGATGAAGGAGTTGGCGGAGCTGCTGACTCACTAAATGGCACTTCTCTGAGAACGACTTCCGGAAGCTCTTCTGCTTCGCCTCCCGCCCGCAGCGCCCTATAGGCTGCTGCCGCAACTGGGAAACAGGGCTCACCTTCGTCTACAAAGAGCTCTGCCTCGGGAACGTCGTGCACTACGATCGCTCTACGCGTCCTAAACTCTTGGTAATCGAGTACACGGACGACGTGACGGTATCGGAGACCGGCATCAATCCTCCAACCGAGGAACAAAGCTGGCGCTAGGTTCGGCTCGAGGGTGCGTTTGTTGATGCTCTTTTTCCGATAGTAGACAAGCTGTCCGAAGCAATGTCTAACCCCGTCAAATTTCGAATTTGTCAAGGCCTCCCATTGAGTTTTGGTCTTGTCGAAAGTTGACGGCCGATCGAACGACATAGAGAGACAAGAGAAAGGGTATGAGAAAGTGTGCAAATCATACGGAAGGCCACTTTGAAGGTGAACCGACCTGCAGCACTCTTTCTCTTCTCTGATGTCCCGCTCTAGCTCGGCGTTATGTGGCCAGCGGTTCGGCAGCGAGGTTTCGGGCGTAAGCCCGACCTCATGAGCCGCCGCCTCGAGCTCTCCAGCCTCGTCCATCTTAATGAGGCACGTTGGGGATTGCTTGTTGGCCTTGAGCCCGAGGAAATGCCGGAAATCCTTGGCGTGGGCAGATGCGTCTCGTTTGGAGACTGGGTACGCGACCCGTGCCCCTGAGAACACGTCTCTGACGACATGGTGGGACTTGATACCACCGTGACCGACACCAGAATGCTCGTCCCCTTTTGCGAGGATGACCGAGTCAGTTGCCAATTGTTGGAATGGCGCAGTAGGCCGGTCAATGCCATCATCCGCACGGCCATCAGGCTTGTGTGTGACCCTCATTGCGGTATTCTTTGCAATTGAGCACACCCGGCAATATGGGTTCTTTGGGTAGCGCGAGTGCAAGTGTTCAGCAGACTTGGCTGCCGCACGTAGCACTCGTTCCTGACTTGGTTCTCCATCTGCGAGTCCCGCAAGTGGTACCTCGTCGTCCCGATGTGGTGGGATCGGCGGGGCAGCCGGCGGTGGAGCCGGCGGAGCCTCTTCTTCGAAAAGCTCCCCGTCAGCAACGGAGACGGCATCATCACCATCTACCGCCGCGCCTGGGTTGGCTGCGGCCTCGACAGGCTGGAGATTGCTTGGTTGATCGGCAAGTTTGGGAGTGACGGTCTCGTCATACTGAGGCACGTACTCAACAACGCGAGTCGCATTGATGCGGGCTCTGCGTGGGACCTTGATGGTGCATCTTGAGATGTCATCTGGTGGGACGAGATATGGCACGTCCTCCCTTGGATCCCAAATGAAGAGATGGCCCTGGTCAACGACCGTCTTGCCGATGGACTGTGCTGGAGGGCATTCCTTCAAGACGTATACCTGTTCATCGGGAGGAATCACATTACTGTCCCGAAAGGCCAGGGAGGTATTCCCTTGCTGCGCGCCTCCTCCGGTGGCAAATCCTACGGGAGTAGAACTAGTCCGGACACACTTTTGCATTGTGCTGCTCAGGGCTTGCTGCCCAATGAGATGCCTGCCGGCAGCCGTATCCCATAACCAACTAACCTTGTTATCGGTGACAGCTGGGACCGCGGGAATGAGCGGAGCCACAACTGCGGGCGCCGAAGGCTGCCCCTTGGCCTTGGACATCGACTTTGGCGGAGGTCTTGTGTACTTATTGTTTGGACTATGTGAGAAAGCACACTGCTTTGCGTAGCAGCAGTTATACGCATAGAACATACACGGAACTTTTGCCTTTTCGGCTGGCGTCATTTTCGCAGTTTTGCTAACGGCCTTCGAGCGGGGTGTGAGGTTACCCCCTTGGTTGCCTTTTGGGTTCGCCTTGGGTGGCGGCCCTCCAGGTGGCTTACTAGGAGGGGCAGGCGCCGCGGGCGTCTCGACCTTAGCCGTTTTCTCATTCTTTTCCTTCTTGGACTTCTTTTTCTTCTTGGGTTTGGTCTCTGCAGGAGCGGCTGGAACGTCACCATGTGAGGTGGTAGAAGTCAAAACAGCAGGCTTAAGCTTCAGGTTCTTTTCGAATCCGTCGCGGTTGCGTTTCTGCTGATCGAGATCTATGACGTTCTTGACCTTGCTCCAAAGCCATGCAGTGGAGCGCCGATGGCTGCTCCCTGACGCTTCGATGGCTTTGTCGACCTTGGCTTTCAACGCCGAGCATTTGCCCAACTCATCAACCAAATGGTTGAATAGAGTCCTTTCTTTTGGGAGCTCGTCGATTGGAATCGCGGTCAGCACGTATTGGTACTTCTCGCGGAAAGCCTCGAGGTCGGCCACAAATTGGCCTGCGAGCCTGAGATTGAGCAGGCTTCGCTCCCCTAGCACTCCAATCCTGTCTCTTTCTAGTTGAAAATGACGGAAAATGGAGGCCAGCATCACCCGACCGTCTGGCATCCCTCCAGTGGTAGACCTTTCATGCTCTACCATGCCCTGAAAGAGCAAACCGAATCGACCTTTCCTACAGGTCTTGAGCATTTTTGCAGCGATTTCGCGATCAGTTCTTGGGAACCTGAGATCGGACTTCAGCTGCGCATCGCTCTTCGTGAGGCATTCTTGTGCCCACTGATACAGTTCGTCTCCGGGGTTCTTCTGGAGCCTTCCGATTGCCATCAGGACTTGGTTTACATATCCTCTGGCTTGCCCAGCATCCTCTGGAGGGACAGGAAATGTCAAATCCTTCAAGTCTTTGGTGCGCACGATGTCCTCCTCTAACGCGGAGAAACTCTTGGTCTTTCTTGCACTGCTCGTTTGGGCCGAGCTTGCAGGATTACCTGGTGCGCCTGGGGCAGCACCCCCCTGATCCACATCACCACCATCACCACCGCCCGCTTGGTTCATTGAGAGACGGGGGCAGTTGGCTTCATCGTGGGAACCACCACAAACCCGGCAGTCGCCTTGGGTTCCAGGTCCTTCGCCGTCATCCTCATCCTCTCCTTCTGAGCTGGAAGAGGATTCAGAGCTGGCGTCTGATGCAGCTTTCGGGGTGGTATCGACCATACCGGCACTAAAACTCATAGGGATTATGGGAATCGGGTTTGCCTTTGCAGCAGCCTTTGCGGCAGGACACGGGGCTGAGGCCATTGGAGGAGGGGCCGCACTTTGTGCTGCGACCATGGTGCTAAGCTGATGTACCATTGTGGCCAAAGACGCAATTTGCTGAGTCACATCTGCTAAAACATCACTTCCGACTTGGCCAGTGCCCGGCGCGCCGACGGCTGCGCCCTTTGGGGGCACGGCATTTGCATCAGCGTTACCTGCACTTGCGCTTGACGCGCCAGTAGGGGCTGCGTCCTTTGCGGACACGGCACTTCCTTTGGCGGGCATTGCACTTGCTTCCGACGCGCCAGTAGGGGCTGCGTCCTTTGCGGACACGGCACTTCCTTTGGCAGACCTTGCATCGGCACCTTGGGATCGACCGGTAGGGGCTGAACTCTTTGCGGGCTCGGCACTTCCTGCGGCGTCATCCGGAGGGGTTGCAACATCGTAGAATGTGACATGGCGTTCGGCAGAGGTTGCACCGGGCAATGGGGCGCCCTGATCTGCACCAGTTGTATGATGCGGACCTGCTTGGAGTGCGGCGCTATCTAAATCCTGTTGTAAAGATCTATCAAGTCCACTCTGCACGGTTGCTTGGTCTTGCAATCCACTTGACGTTGCCCCCGACTGATTACCCATTGACACATCCTGACCGCCCAAAATGGGTGATCTACGGTTATGTGAACCTACGGGTGGAGGGGTATTGAAATCCGTACCATTATCGGCTTGTGCTTGCGGGGCACGTTGTGGTGAACGAGTCTGAGGCTGCCGGGATTCAAGCAAAAGGGAAACCGTTCTTTCGAGTTCGGCTAACCTGGTTGCCTGTTGCAAATCCCTTTCCTGCAGAGCTAGAATGGTGGCATCACGGTGCGACAGCACGTTGTGCTTCTTGATAGAGGTATTGAGTCTGAGCCTGGGCTTGGGCCTGTTCAGCACTAGCTCTATTGCGAACCTCGGCTGCATACCTTTCAGCTCTTGCCCTAGTCTGACCTACCTCTTCCTGGGCCTCGGAAACAACTGTTTGTGCCTGAAGCCTGAGCACCTCGGCCTGTCGCCTAGTTGCCGCCTCTTGCTCCGCAGCGCCTATGGCTTGCTGCCTCGCACTAGACTCTTGTTCACGGGCATGTTGAGCTTCACTGACTAAGTTCATGGCCTGATGCCTAAATAACCCTTCCCGTTGTTGGGCCATTTCCCGGAGTTCCCCCGCCTCCTGTCGGGCCTGCTCTGCAAGCTGTTGTTGCTGTAGAGCGTGATTGGCGGCCTGCAGTGCTACATCGGACGCATAATGGGCACGCTGAACAGCGGCACCGGCAACGAATGCAGCGGCTGGGAGGTTATGGGTAGGGTCCGGAGTGGCTGCCGCCTCTGATGAGGACGGTTCAGTCACGAACATACGCCTAACCGGGGTTAAATCGACATCCTGTGCAGGGCTATTAGGATTACGCCTAATAACAGACATGGCTGGGACCATTGCACCCGCAAGATCAGGGTCTTCATAATCGGTTGTACCATGGGAGGACCTTGACCTATCTTCTGATGGGGGTGTGATTCCCGAGGAAGCCATGCTTAAAGCCAGGCGGATGCACTGCTTTTCCTGCACGCACGAACCAAGTCAGTGCGCCTACGGCTGCACTCTCCAAGGCCAATGGGCTATGCCGGGATTGTGAGATGCGCGCTTACGGCTACAACTCAAAGTTAGATGATTGATTGATGCAGCAACACACTCAGTCACACAAGGATTGATATTAACCTCACTAATTGATAATGGGGAATCTCCTATGGACTTTTAATCGCAAATGCAAATTGGATGCGAATGCAATGAATCACAAATGCAGTTGTGTGCAAATGAGACAAGTGTGACTTCGCGTGCTGGCCGCTGTGGCTTTTACCACTTGGAGCGCCGGATGCTCCCTGCACAGGCACTGAAACGAGTACCCTGGTGCGCCTAGGGCTGCACCCTGCCCTGAGCAGATCCTGGGCGATGCGGGCGTCTGACTTCCTCGAGGTACTCGAATTCCGTCAAACCCCTTGCAGGAGTGATTGAACTGCGTTGCGTGTAATCCAACCACTGTTCGACACACACCAACGCGTCGAGCACGCCCTGGACGCCTTGCTGGGGAAACACCCGAAACGAGTGTGCTCCAGTGAGGCGGCACTCACGGCAGATGAGGGTATTGTCGTCCACGATCACGTGGGCGCCAAGCCCGTGCAGAAAAGCTGCCTTCCCAGTCACCCCTACCCGGGAGCGAGTGAACAACGTTCGGGTGATGTAAATGCCGCGGTAAGCGAGGATCACCCTGGCCTGCCCTATCTCGGGCGCTGTAGTGCGCTCTCGATCAACGCCGCAGTACGAAACGATCACCCAATTGATTGGCCCGTGTGCTGTTTGAATGCGCACTAAACCGTCGATGATCTGCGGCTGTATGCGGCCCCCTGACCGAATGCAAACGTCTAAAACTCCGTGCCAATCTAGTACCACAGTCAGCACCTGACGGTTTGCAAGTGGTGCACGGATCGGCGGCTCGGGGATGTTGTGCTCCAACCGTTGAGGTGGAGGAGGAGGTGGTGGTGGATTCCTCCTCGGTGGTAGGGGCGGAGCGCCAAAGGCTGCTCCCGCGCCCTCTGCAGTCGATCTGAGCGTCGCCGGGGGCTGCTTTACCCGGAGGTGGCCAGTGAACCTGTTGTTCGCGGGCACAGATGCTTTCCTCGTTGGCGGAGGCGAGGTTGTGCGCTTCGGCGAGGAAGACCTCGCCCTGCTCAAAGCTCGTCCGCGGTTGAGGGCAAGGAATGCCGCCACTGTGCCCCGCGCCTTGGGCTGCGGTATGCTTTTCACAATGACGAGGAGGCTCCAGGTAGTGCAGGAGTCCACTGAGGCACGTAAACCGGTGCTTCGTATGTGTCACCTTAATGCAGCTTTGCCGG
The DNA here is from genome assembly GCA_963377175.1 of Effrenium voratum. Taxonomy (NCBI): domain Eukaryota; class Dinophyceae; order Suessiales; family Symbiodiniaceae; genus Effrenium; species Effrenium voratum. Next base: position 334,371 of record CAUJNA010003433.1, read on the forward strand.
AAACCAGATTCTGCCTGTTCTGCGGACTCTCGTCGTCCGACCAGGCGTCGTCCAGGCGAAAGACCTCAGCGTCTCCGTAATTGGGAGATGGAGTCCGCGATCTGGATCCGTAGGCCTCCGGATGTACCCACACGTCACTTGGCAACTCGTGCGGGTCACTGTACTGCGCACGGTAGGGAACGCGGATGTCCGTGGAGCCAAAATCACAGGCCTGTCAGTTGGCGAGGTCCTCACCGGTGGGCTTCTGGATCTGGTGCGCTGGGACCTTCTGACCGACCGGTGATAAGCAGGGCGTTCACCGGATGGCTCCCGCCTGCTTCTCCCGATCGCCGCGCCAGGGGCTGCGGCCTCGCACGACGGTGTCGGTGTGCGTGAGCGGGATCTCAGGACGATGCGCGCCTGAGTGTATGCTGCTCGTAGCACTTGCCTCGACACCGACCTTGGCGAAGCCGATGGTGTTCCTCGGGGTGAGGAATGCCTTGAACCTGGCACTTGGTCAGCTACCGCGCCAACGGCTGCGGTCCCTGCGTCCGGCTCAGCTTCCTGCGGAGCGGCCAACCAAGCCTCAGCCGGTGACAAGACCTGCTGGGGCGAGGGAGACCGCGCCGAGGGCTGCGATTGCTGCTGCGGGGATGGGGAGCGCGGTGTGGTCGGAGCCGGGGATGTCGGCGTTCCAGGTGCCGCTGGTGCTGCTGATGAGTCAGCGCCGGCAGCAGCTTGTGCTGCTGCAATCGCGGATGTAGGCACTGCCGCGCCGGAGGCTGCGGCCCTCTGTTCTTGCTCAAGGATGTTCCTGATCCGCAGTGCAGTAGGCTGGTGCCAATAGTGCAGCTCCTCCCACCGATGCTCAGATGCGTCACGATTCCAACGACGCAGGGCCTGCAGTTGGATCTCCAAGTCAGATCTCCAATCAAGCTTAGGCGGGTCAAAACCAAAGCGATGGTGCACCGCCTCGATGACCGACTCCTGCAGGTCGTGCCACACCTTGCGCTTGTTGTTCGCGCCGCCCCTTGTACCACGCACGTGGTAATCCTCAGGCACTGCCATGCGCGCCCCCTTTAAGGGGGAACTGCGAAGGGAGGGCCTAATTAATCCCGAAAAGAATGGCTATACGGCTGATAACCACTCAAAAGAGCAAGAAACCCCAAACGCGCGCCAGAGGCGGCGCCCCGAACAAGAAGTGGTGGATTAATTGTTTAATCCCTTCGCAGTTCAGGGGGTGGTTTACAAACTCAGTGATCCGCTTTCAGGCGCACCCTTTTTCGATGCGCTTGAGCCAAATGGCGTTTGCCATTCAGCAACCTGTCAAAGATGTACATTCATGCAACAACCCTACACCCCTACCAAGTGGGCCTCAAGAACCTCATGCCAAGTGGAGTACACACGTAGGCAATTTACCATGCCTATGGGCTCAAAGGGGTCCATAATTGTTGACTTAAACAAATCACAAACAACGAAAAGGAACATCATTTGAATGGCCTTTCCAAAGGTGACGCTCGCACCACCATGAAGGGACATGTATTCGGAGCCCAGGCAGATTTGGGGGCAATGTGATTGGCTTTTCTGCTGGACCATGCAGTCAAACCTTTGCAAATTATGAATGGTACAGTGGATGGACGAAATCATGCACCACCTAAGAAACCCTGGTTTCTGATGATTCCCCCTGTAAATACCAACCAACGTTATGGTTTCATTCCCATGGCGACTCATTTCGTGGTGCGAAAAAATGGTTTTCGCTTTTCCATCCACAGCTATGAGCCTCAAACGAAACATTCAACCCTACCACCCACGGACACCAAAGGCTCGGTAGAGAGAGGGTTTTGATGCTTGAAAAGCACACTGGGAGGCCAGGATATTGTTGCTAGGGTGCGAATCTGAAGTGATTCTTTGTTGGACATCATTTACATGGGGACTGCCCGGGTCCCCAAGAAACCATTCGTTGCACTGAATATTTAGCAGCGACCAACACCCATTGACTTTTGGTTCTACTAGCATGGCTATGAAGGTTTATACAGGCCTTGCGACCAAAACCTAAGGAAACAAGGTAGTATCAAGTTGTTTTTTTCAGGGAGCGGGGTTTTGGTTTGGGAGAGGGATGCGCAGAAAAAACCACCAATATTTCAGCTTGTAGTTAGGCAGTATGTGCCCCATAAATAGAAGTGGTTTTTCTAACCTCCATACCTCAGAACCACCCCCAAACAGGGCCTTTGAGCCATGCCCGGTGCACAGGAAAGCCCTCCTTCAAGGGCCTCGCTTCCGAAACCCCCAGTGGCCACAGGGAAAACACGCCACTTTTTTCTTGGTAGTTGACTCTGGGCTGTCCGTTTTCAGATCCCCTGCTAGAAGTCGAACACTTGTGGGTTAAATTCGGAAACCCAACCACTAAACCAAAAAAGATCTAAAAACCTAAGGAACCGGATGGCAGTTGCCCCCAAAGGGGACCTGGGCATAAAAGGTGATCGCCTTTTGGCACCTCTAAAAATGGGAACCCAACATGAACACCAAAAGGTCTTTGCTCCGGTCGATTGGCTTTGGTTGCCTTGGTGAGAGGGACACCCGTGAAACCAACATGACTTGCGATCGGTGCGATAGCTAGGGAATGACCAAGCCCGGGTTTTGGTGGAATGAACCGGTTTAGCTTGGATTCCCGAACAAAGGAAACCAGAACGGGCATGGTGTTTGTCTCGGGGTCATGGAAAACCTCAGTTGTAACCAGTGACCCTGGAAAAAAAGAACTGGCTTTCCCTTTTTGGGGAAGCTCCCATGTTTAGTGGGGCTTGGCCACCCCCAAAAAAAAAGGGAAAAGAGAAACAGGGTGCCACTGAACAACTGAGCAAACGAACCGAGCACTGGAGGTCTGGGCCCCAAAGAACCATGCGGTTGGTTCCGACTCAAAAACGCAGAACCCTTTTATGGGGTCAAAATGTGACCCCCTGGCACCCCCTGGGTTTTGGAGGCAGCAAGTTCAGTGGGAATTTCACACTGGAAGGCCTTCACACAGACTGTGGACGGAAAAGCGAAATCCATTTCGCACCACCGTTCAGAAACCCTGGTTTCTGATTCGATTCCCCCTGTAAATGCCAACGCACGTGATGGTTTCATTCCCATGGCGACTCATTTCGTGGTGCGAAAAAATGGTGTTCGCTTTTCCATCCGCAGTATGGGTGTGTCTTTTTTTGGGGGACCCACCAAAATTGTGGTTTTCCTTTTGGTTTCCCTTTAAAACCCACCAAAAAGGGGTTGCCCTAAAAAAAGACAGACCCGTATCACAAAGCTTCAAAAACCCCAAGGGTTTGGCCAAAGGCTTCATGGAGGGCCAAAGGGCGGGTTGGTTCCCATTTGCGCCGCGGCGTGCAACACGAAGGTACGTTGCTGAGTTATTATATAGTGGTCGCCTCTTAGAACCAGTGGTTTTCCAACAGTTGGTTCCCCACACGACTAGACATGATGTTTAAACAAAAGGCACCTGGGGGTTTCTCAAAATAGGGGTCCCCTAAAATGGGTGGTTTCCTTTTGGTTTCCCTTTAAACCCATCCAAAAAGGGGTCCCCTATTTTGAGAAACCCCCACCTACACGAAGGAAACAAAACAACGCTCAGAAACCAATTCCTCCCACAGCCTGCGCAGACTTCACAAAAACAGCTGCGCAATGCTGTGGATAGGCCTAGTTTGTTTACCAAAGTTACACTGGTTTGTGTGCTTTGTCTTTTACTACTGTAGACGTTGGTGTGGCATGGGTAAGTCAATGGCATGCATTCCTCATGAACGCGCGTGAAGCTACAAGCACTTAAATAAGCATCCCTCAAACCTTCTGTGGCCAAGAGCAAACAAGGGTCGCTGGTAGCAGTTGGCAAAGCAAAAGACGGGGTCTCCGTGTATGATTGATCCAGTCGGACCCACCTCATAAGCCTAGCCCTAGTGGTTGATCCAACACGTTGGTCCTGTGCGCGAAAAAGCTGGCGTCGCACGATGGGATAAGGATCTTGCTGAAATCCGGAACTTGGGGCACGATCTTCTTACCTGCGGGCCTAACAGGCTGAAGCTTTTGGCGGAAGCTGTGAGGCCAAGCAACAAGCAACCATTCGATCCGATGCAACCGGGCAGAGCCCTCAATGGACGGGGCTTCAGCCTCATTGGCCTTCTTTGGGCTAGCGGAAACACTGGGGGGGGGGCTGAAAGAAAGCAAAGATAAATTCAATGGAACCGCCCAAAGAGGTAGCAACTCAATCAAGCCCCCACGCGAAACAATTGCCAAGGTCATACTTAAGCCACCAATCATTGGTCACCAATCACGGAATTACACAACTGCCCAACACGGTGATGCTTGCCGTTTCAACCACCCAAAGAGGAACATAGAAGGATACCTGCGGGTGGTTGAAGGTCTGTCGACAACCAGCATCCGCCTCCTCTGTGGGGCTGGGCAGGTAGTCGGCAGCGTCGCGCGCGCAGGCGGCACAATCCACCTGCGGTTCCGCCAGTTTGCCCTTGACCCATTTCCCGTTTAGAATCTAGAAGGCGCCTATCCCTGTGTCTAAGACTTTCACTGGCTTGGAGCAACCGCGTGGAGGGAAGGGTGTGCAAGCTCCCCGGCCACAAAACGATGCAAGAACTTTCAGGAAACCAACGGAAATCAGCAAGCTTGGGCGTAGCAACCTGTCTCCAAGGTCCCGAGAGGAAACCCGGCTAAAACTCAGAACTCGGGGCAGGATGTCTTCTGTTCCAGGGGGCCTGAAAAAGAGAAGCCAAATCTTTTGGCAGCAACACGATCGGCCGATTTTCTCTTTGGCCAGCCAAAAAGCAGCCGTTGCCAGGCAGGGCCCGAAAGCACTTCCCAAGAACCCCGCAATGAAGTCCCTGGGACTCATGCAGGGTCTTGGCAGGGCTCCTTATATATAACCCGAAAATACATCACAAAAGAGAAACATCATTGAAACCCAACCCTAAGAGATAATCAACCAGTCAATGAACACCGCTCGATCAAAAAACTGCCCAAAACGGCGATGCTTGACTGTTTGGGACATACAACGATACCTGCAGGTGGTTGAAGGTCGGTCGACAACCGGCATCCGCCTCCTCTGTGGGGCTGGGCAGGTAGTCGGCAGCGTCGCGCGCGCAGGCGGCACAATCCACCTGTGGTTCTGCCAGTTTGCCCTTGCCCACGTTCTGAAGTCTTCTGTCCCTGGGTTCTGATTGGGGTCTGGGAAAATCATCACCCCCCTTTGCAGCTTGTTTCAAGTGAGTTGGCTATTCGGCTAGCCACTTTCGCTATTCGAGTCCGTCAAAGGGACCTCGCAACCTACCATTGTGTATCCGCTAGAAACCACCATCAAATGTGTGTTTTTTCGAGGGTGCCCTTTTCGTATTAGGTTAAAGGGAAAACCGAAAGGAACACCGAAATCCATTCTGGGTGGTCCGGAACTGCTATTTTGGGACACGCCCCTTTTTTCGCCAGTCGAGCCCGTTCCCTGGACGGGGGCCCATCCGCCTCCTCGCTGGGCAGGTACTCGGCAGCGTCGCGGGCGCAAGCAGCGCAATCCGCCTGCGGTCATTTTCCGTTTCGAAGGCTTCCACTGTTCCACTGTCCAGGTAGAATGCAAGCTTCAGTGGCCAACTGATCCAGTTTGGAATGGGGAAGTGGTTGAATGGTTGCTTCGAAACGCTGGCACAAGAGGAATTGGCAGTTACGGGGCACAAAGAGGAAAGCAAACCAGCTTCAATTCTTTCGCTTTGACTTTTACTGGCACCGATTCCCCGCCGTTGTTTGCTTGGACGCCAAGGTGTGCGAACTGCAGCAACCTCCAGGAATCTGCGCCCTTGGCCCTCTAGCCATTGTACCCTTGGAAAAAAGAGGGTTTTCGGCTCATGAAGCATGAGAACAAGTCGCGAAGCCAGAATTCACACCACGGTTTTGTTGTTTCTTTAAGCACTTGGAATTGGCAACCCAAGGTCACTTGACATCGTGGATGTCCATGGGGAAAAGGGGCTGAAACCCGGGTCTCTGTCCAAGGCTCCGTTCTGTGGGTTGTCCAAAGCCTGGGCTCATTGGTACCGTGACTTTTAATGGGATCGACTCCAAAACCAGGAACCAGGCCGTAGCCATGGGGATCCCTTTCTGTTGGTTGCCGCTGTTGAACGAAACCTTCCTTAAAGGAAATCAGGGCCCCTTTTGGTGGCTTTGAAGGGCAAAAGGCGCCGAAGGGAAAGCAAAACACGTTGGCACCCCGGCAAACGAAGGGAAAAGGGAACAACCCACTGGAGGTCGTCCGCACGGCGCGTCTCCGCGCCTCGGGGAACTCGTCTTCTGGAGGCAAGCGGGGCCCGAGCATCACCTGAGGTCCGGGGTGCATCAGGTGGCAGGGTTTCATTTCTTTGGACTACCCCAAGGTCGACGCAAAAACCCAGAAATTGGTTTCCCACTGGGAAATCAAGCACTGGGTTTTTGGTTCTACTATGGGGTAGGAACATGGAAACGAGCATGCTCAAAATAGGCATCGGTCCCCTCCAGGTGGTTGATAGGTGGTGTCAGTTCGGGGACACCAGGTTTCCCTTTGATCCAACCCCTAAACGGGTACCCTCAAACAAATACACACCTGTTTAGTGGTCCCCCAAAGCGGCTGGTTTCCTTTCCTTTCGCTTTAACTGCGAACCAAAAGGGGGTGCACCATTTCAGAAACACCCGTGCAATTAGGTGAATGAACGGCTGGTGAGACCAAACTAGACGGATCCAAGTAGCAGCAAACCCCGGAGGATCGGACGATGGGTCAATTCCATCACTTTTCTCCGCCCCCGACTTGAAGCTAACCTTCCCGGCTTGCCAAAGCTTGTTCTAAATTCCCTACCACAACCCAGTGATACAGGGTCATTCCCAAATCCCCTAAGGAACCACGGTCTTTAAAGGATTCTTCTTTTTCTGGGGCATCCTTTTTGGGTGCCATGTTCCCTGGGGTTCAACCACCATTAAAACAATGGGGGTTCATATAACCACCATTATTTACCTAAGGGTTGTCATCCAATTTGGGTCCTTGCCACTTTTAATGGGGGCCTTGGGAACCCTAGGGTGTTCGTTTCGACACGGACTAAAAACCAGCAAGCTCGCTTCGACACGGACCCAACCCGCCCCAAACGCGTCACAAAAATCGACGCGCCTCAGCGCCACGCGGGCTAGGCAGCAGGCCCTGTGCAAAACAGGCCGCCGTTGGAAAGCTGGAAAGGGGGCTGGGTTCCACGCGTGTTCCTTTTAAACCATGGGCCAACTCCTTGTTTAAACATGACTAAACAGGTTCTTCAGGCTCTTCTTTCAAATCCGCCGACCCTCTGGCCAAAGCTAAGCCTATCGAATGCCAGAGGGCTCGGCGTGGTATGCAAGATGAAGGCTTGAAAGCTTGTTCTTAGCCAAACTTGTTTGTCTCGGGGGATCCTCGTTTTTCGGATTTTGGTGCTGGTCCCGGGACTGGTCCCAGGACTAGTCCCGGGACGAGTCCTGGGACCAGTCCCGGGACCAGTCCAGTCCTGGGACCTGTCCCGGACTAGTCCTGGGACCAGTCCTGGGACCTGTCCCGGGACCAGTCCTGGGACCAGTCCCGGGACCAGTCCCGGACCAGTCCTGGGACCTGTCCTGGGACCTGTCCTAGGACCAGTCAGGACTGGTCCCAGTCCTGGGACCAGTCCCGGACCAGTCCTCAAACCAGTCCTGGGACCAGTCCTGGGACCAGTCCTAGGACCTGTCCTGGGACCTGTCCTCGGACCAGGGACCTGTCCTGGGACCGGTCCTGGGACATGCCGCTTTATTACCGACCCTCAAGAGCCGCTTGAGGGTCGGCGGCAGCAGGCGGCACGCCTGGTTAATCCGGCTACGCCAGTAGCATGCCGCCGCTAGGCAATCTGCCTAGAGCTTCAGCTATGGGGGTGCACCCCTGTGGTCGTGATGCGCGGCCTAAATCCGGCACCTCCTGCATCACCAGCTCGGGCTTGCGGTTTTGCTTGCCTGTGGGAAACCCTCGCAAAACATCGCGTATATGCAGGGTTTAGGCCGCATCACTGGCATCACCAGGGTCTGCGGGTTGGGCCTGGGTGATGCTTCAGCGGGGCTTGGTCTGCATCATCAAGATTTCCGCCCACAAAGCGTCGCAACCCATGAAACACTGATTTTTAGAGGGCGCCGAAGGGATATAAGCAAGCTCATTTTCGCGCATTTTGGGGCCAAGAGCTGCCGGGAACGTCGGCGATGCTGGTTCCTTGCCCTACGAAACGCCGTAAATACCGTCAAAAACTGCTGCGCTGCGCGTTGGGCTGATGTTCTGTGTGTTTTGCTTCTGCTGTCGCTGGCTCGTGTGCTGCGCGGTCCTTGTTTTTTCCCACTTGTTTTTTGGGCCTTGTGGCGCGCGCGCGCGCGCAAACCCGGCCACAAAACGCTGCTATTTACAGTGTTTTGTTGCGTTTGCGTTTTCGGGCTGGCTCGCGAGCTCCGCTTTTTCGGCTGGTCGTTCTGGGGCCTCTGGCGCGTGCGCGCGCGCGAACCCATGTGCTTGGACTCGCTTGGGGCCTTGCTGGCTTAACGTCCCTCCATCTTTCAAGGAATGTTGTCCAGATAATGCTGGTGATGCTGGTGATGCTGAGGATGCAAACTTCTAAGCGGCGTAGCCGGCTAGAGGCCGCAGGCCCAGAAGATATAGATGATGAACTGCAGTGAGATGAACTGCTTTCTAGACCTTTCTTTGAATCGCTGGCCCTATGTTTGAAACGGCCGTGCGACAATATGGCTACATGTTGGATGCTCAAACGGAGTCTTGTGAACAGGTTGAAGTCCAGTGCTGCAATTCCGGGGCCTTCCGGTTTACCTTTCAAAAGTAACCGGTCTGTGTCAACCGAATTCTGCTAGGGATTCAAGGACTGTGGCCCATGTCAAAGCAGCGGGGCTTTCTGGCTGCTCTTTCGCAAACCCGCGGCCAGGGTAGCCCCATCCAATTGATCAAGCAACCCACCAAACTAAGAAAAACAGCCGACCCAACTGACCCAAGTGACCACCCGACCTGGCCAAACCAAGAAACAAGCTGACCTGCAACTGCCCAAGCCGACCACGGTTTTTTGGCGCCGCCCAACTCTTGGCCAAGGCTCGTTCGGCCCATTTCCTGGCCGACAGCTTTTCAGACTTGGCTCGATTGATATTTGGCTGTGTCTTTTGTTCTTGTATTTCCAAACATGGTTCAACTATGGTCTTCCCTTTGGTTTCCCTTTAATCCAACCAAGGGGTTCCCCCCAAACAGCCACAAGCCCCCCAATCCGCCAGATCTGGATCCTCCAAGCCCTGAATCCTGAAGGTGAGCAAGTCCGCCCGATGAACATATTCCGACCGGAAAACAAGAAAAGCAACGCATCTTTTTTGGGGGCTGGGGACTTCCCTTGGGGTTCCATGGAAAAACATGGGAGGTAAAATAGGTAAATAAGAGGCACGTGTTTTTTGCGTGTCGTCTCGCGGCCTCGCGGCCCTCTTGCACATCCCGAAAAGGGACACCCTTTTTATCATCCCGACCCTCCGGCCTGTGCAAGAGGCCTTCAGGCCGATGGAGTTTGCAAGCTACAGTCGCATGGCTTGAGCCAGGCTTCGAAGGCAGGTGTTCAACATGGAGTGGTGGCAATGCGGGGGAATGTGTCTCAAAATGTCGAACCTTGTTGTGGTTAATGTTTGAAGAGAAACATGCAGGAAAAACACAATTTGTTTGGGCCCTTGCTTCAAGAATACCTCCTGGCTGGACCAACCCCATTTGGTCTCAGTAGACAAACAGTGCCAGCACTAAGAACAGCCACCATCAAAGCGCAATCGCTTTCAGGGAGTCCAGCGCATGGGCTTCAACCCATGAGATGGCTCCCTTTGAATGGCAAACAAAAGATAAACGTTGTTTTTTTGTTGGCTTAAAAGGAAAGCCCATTGGTTCCATGCAGATTCGCCCATTCCTTACATGTCCATTCATTCAAAGCCAAACCCCCGCAACATGCCAGACTGACAAGTTCGGTGGGGCCCCGGCCAGTTCCAGCGTCTTCAGCAAGGGGCTGGCCTAAAGCGCACGGGCACCAGCAGTGGAAAGGAAGCCTTGAGTTGATGGAGTGACATGGAAAATTGGATGGGACCCCGCTTGTTTTGTGGGGGCCACCCACGTCCTCCCCAAAGCAACAGTAGACTACCAGTGGTATTGCCAATTGTTCATGTGTGAAACCATGTTCCTTTGAGGGATTCAAAGGTGGCAGGGTCCTTGGAGTAAAGCGACAACTCGCGATTGACGGACCCAGGCAATATATGTTAAGTCCATACACTATACATTTGGCATGTAATCTGACCACAGTCCAGAACTTGCGCAAATGCTTTCAAGCACCAATAAACTGTGATGTGTCACAAGTTGGTCCATAGGCAAGTGGAGGATTTACAAGCACGCCCATGGAAAATCCATCATTTGGCCGTCGCCTATTTTCTGTGATAAAGGATTCTCCACCATGCCCAACTCAATGCGAAACAACGGAAAACCCGGGTGGCTTCTGACAAATGGGGGGAAATGATACAGTGACTGCCCATCCGCCTGGACTCGCGAAGCCCCTGGCGGCAGCTTTGCGCAAACAGCAAACGGCTGAACAAAGTTGTTTCTGTGGCTTTCAAAGTCAAGACAGAAAATAGATGTGTGTTTATTAAATATTAAGGTTGAAACAGACTTAGCCTAGACTTGCCTCACGTAACCCAAGCCTCACAATGGCGATGTCGCAAAATGAAATAAGCCGTCAGCCACCTTCCCACACCTCAAATCTCAACATCAAACTCTGCCACATGCAATTGTTGACTCCCTACAAGCAACCTGAAAAAATATATTCCCAACGTTCATCATCCCTCTCAACAAGATATAAAGCGGGCCAGCCCCTACGAAACTCGAGACATGCATTTGTGGATGTACCTGCCAAGATGATTGGAACGGGATTGCCACCCTTCAGCCAGAAAAGTCAAACTGAAAAGCCAATTGTTCGGGTGCGGTTCGGCCCACTTGCAACCGGGGCCACTCAAAACCGCTGAAATCGGCAACATAATCGCCAAGCGCCAATTGAGGGTCAGCCTTTTAAACCACGATAAGGTGAGCAACCACCATATGTGCCATTTAGCGAGCCTATACTCCCAAAACAATAATTATCCTCTTTACAGCAGCAAACGGCCGTGACTATGGCCTGTTTCTCATGTAGCCTAAGGAAAAGGCTCCAAGGTTGGGTTCCCTAGCCTCCCCAAGCAAAACCCAAGCTTCAATCGGTCTTGTCGCCCCATCTCCCGAAGCCCAGCCACCCGACTCGGCCTGCCGGCGAGGCCTCCGGTGGTTTGACCGAAAAGACCTGCTCAGCCTTGAGCCTTGGGGGCCTTTTAAAGCGACCGAACAAATTGTGAGAGGTGCAAGGCGGTCGATTCAACCTTCTTCATCTTGATATCTTTCCAGGGTTGGCAAGTCGCGATGGTCCGTCTTTAGCCCCAAATGACGCGAAATGATAGGCCCAGTGCAACCATCACATCCCCCATTCAGCGAGTCCTCCCATCCAGCATCCCATCCAAATAAGGCATGTAACCGACTTGAAATGATTGGGAGTGCGCTTTTGTGCAAAGCACACCAACATAACACCGAACATGTTCTGGGGAGGTTTCTATTTTTGACAGCCAGTGTTCACCATCCATTCGGGCAACGTTTTACCAGCCACATCCCCTTTGTGTTTCACCCCTTCTTTCCGCCTACTCAACAGCTTTTTGTCTCGGGATTGGTGGTTTATCAACAGCTTTTTGTCTCGGGGTTCATCCATCCCAAGTGCAGGACTTTGTCCATCCAGGATTGGAGCATTCTCAGCATTCGTCATCCCCAGTACGTCTTCCACTTCGCAACATCCCACCTACAAAGGGGAAACCGGCAGCCAAGAGGAAAACCGTTGCGCCATTTTGGGGGTCCCGTTAAAAAAGACACACCCACATGGGTACCAGCCCACCAATTGCTAGGGGTGCCGATCGCCGTTTTGGTTGGCCCGCCTCCAAAGAAAGCGGCGCCTGAGGCAGCGCCACCAGGCCTCAATTCGCCCATCGGCGAATCGGACGGCGCGATTCGCACGGCCCAAATGGGTGTCTCTTTTCCCGAGTTTTGGAAAACCACATTTTGTGTTTTTTTGGGGGGGGGGTGTATCGCACCCCAAGGGCACCTTATCCTATGAAAGGAACCGGTGCTTGGATGTGTATACTAGGTCCCTGGTTTCTATATCTGCGGATGAGCTCAGTCGGATGCCTTTTGTACTCGGATGTACTCTGAAGGTAGATCTGCAAGTCTTCTATTGTACAGTGACAAATGAATGTCGGACAAATGAAGGGCCTTGAGCCCAAACATGGCGGAGTGCTATGTTCATGAATGATTGTCAAGGGATCAATCTATGTACAAATCAGAAACAAAACAGACACAAATTTCTTTTGATCCCGGACATCATTAATTGGGCGTAAAATTCCGTAGCCTTGAAATGAGAAAATGTATTCATCCTGTTTTCCTTCCGATAGGATGTACTGTACTGTGCAGAGCGTCTTTTTGAAATGTGAAGAAATGAAAGTTGGATGCCTAGTTGCATCAAAAGTATGTGGCGCAAAACTATGTACACGTGCAGGACGTATGTGAAACTATCAGTCACTCGTGGTATATCCGTGTAGAGGATGAGGACCAATCATCGTCGGATCGATTTTGAGTTTTCGGTGTTAGCTCCTTCGAGGTTGGTATCATGACTGATTGCAAATTGAGATCATGAATGATCAATCATCTTCCCGCGAGGGGTTGAATCAGTGCTTCTTCCATTTGTAGTATCCTCCTTCGGAATAGCTGCCATAATCCCAGCCTTCTGACCAATCTCGCTCTCCCCAATCTTCCCATCCTTCATCGGTTCGTGCCTTGTTGTACTTCTTGGATGGATTGGAGGATGAGGATGCGCTCTCCTTCTTCTTCTGATGGTACTCCTTGAGTTTGGCCGTATCACGCTTCTTGCATTCGGATCGGCTCTTGATGCGCACCATCAACGGACTGTGTGAGTCTTGGTCATTGCTGCCGTTCATGAGCATTTCGTTGTTGATGTGCTTGAACTTTTCGGAGGACATGACCTGATAGTCCGGAATCACAAGTGATCGGTCGTCCTTCATCTCTTGGATCTTCTGAGATGACAATTTTTGTTCTTCATCTTCACGGTATTGATCCTGTTCAAGGGTCCTGCCCCAGTGAAGAATGAATGTCACCATGCAGTCCGGAAATGTCTTATCGTACCCAGATCCTGTCTTCGTGTAGAGATGATGTCTCACGATGGATTTCAGGGTGCTGGATGATTCTGAGGACACTTCCAATCGTTCTCGCAACGGAAGATCGGATGGTTCATTCCAGACCTCCTTGAACTTCTGCATGATGTTGTGCATCAAGCTATTGTCAGGAAGATAAACCGTTTGGTACTTGGAGAACGTGTTTGCAGACTTGTTGGCATCGCCGGTTAGGATGTCCGCTGCATACTCGGCTGCGAGTGGCATGACGTGTTCCTGAAAATCCTCTCTCACTGCACCGTGGCTCATGCTCGGATGGACGTGGAAAACTCCAACGGTGGTGTATGGAAGTCCTGCTCGGGTGACATGCCGTGAATCGTAGTATGTTGGCGGATAGCTCACGGATTTCGGCACTGCGCCACGAAGTTCATTGTTCTCTTCAATTTGGATGACGATGATCTCCTTGTTCTTTCCGCATCCCTTGACATCGGTTCGAGGTGGAAGCCTTTTTCCAATGTACTTTCCTGGTTCTTGTTCGAACATGTCGGGTCCTGTTGTTGCCAAACAATCTGAGGTCGGATCGTCATAGGATGGATCGGATTGTGCGCCCTCCAAACCATAGAAGCATCGGAACATGCCGAACGTCGTTCCCCAGTTGTTGGATCGGGATGAGATATATCGAGCCAATAGCTCAACTCTTGCATGCTGGCCTCCTCGCACGAAACATCCGATAGCTTTGGCTGTCCAAGATTTGATTACGATCCCTTTGAATCCATTATGGATGAGCAACTTGATGAGCTCCTTGGTCTTCGGATCGTTCGGATACAGCAGCACGTCAATCTCGTTGAGGCAGAGGATGTGTGCGTTGGATGTCATTATCATTCCAATGACAGGTCTGTCCTTCATGGGCCAGTTTCTCAGTTCCCTTCCGTTCAGCTTCGGATCCTTGGTGTTGTTTCCATGATTCATGGTGAGCACATTCACCGTTCTTGTCGAATGGAAACCCTCTGGATCGGATGATTCACCCGCGGGTTTCTGCATGGACTGCGTCAAGGATCGCAGGATATCCGTGTGCGCCTTGATGACTTCCACGTCGTCATTGGCCCTGAGAGATTTTATACTAATCGGCAATCTGATAGGATAGCCGGATGGATGTTGCTCTCGGAGGAATTCCTGCATGGTGGGCGCCTTCGGATCCTTACCGACATAGTAAAATTCATCTTCAGGAAAGTTGGTATCAGGATCAATGTGCTTGAGAGATCGAAGTTGGACTTCGTTGAACTCCTCTCTTGCCCTGCGTGGATCCTTGTCATACGATTTCATGAAGTTCTTGAACTTGATCTTCATCTCTTCCATCTCTTCGACAGCTTCCTTGGATGTCATGTTTTGGTCAAGATTCACCTTCTTGTAATCGGCGATGAATTCCCCGATACTCTTCTCATGGTGAAATTTGACTGCGATTTTGTGTTCAATATCTTGATCGCGATCAGGTTCCATTCTGTCTTCTTCCTGGGTCACCTCTTCTTCGTGTCGTCTCCTTTTGTTTTCGCCGGATCGTTTCTCGGATTCTTCTTCGGATCGAGGTACTTCTTCTCCTCGTGTCTTCATGAAGAATGCGTGGGCGAATTCGGAGATCTTGGATTCACACTGTTCGTAATCTTCTCGGTTGAGGTGATTCCCCATCATCCAATAGCTCTGTTGGATAATGTGCCCAGTTGCATCGAATGACGCAATGATGTGCTGTGGCGGAATGACCTGATCTGTCAGTGCAGTTCGTTCCTCGACGAGTCGGATCCCACAGTGGTTCTCCTTGGTGAATGCAAAAATGATCAATGCATCACGTCCAGCAGGTGCATGTGTCAATGCCGCATCGGATGGATCATCATAATAGAGAATATCGTCGATGCAGGCCATGTGGTTATGCACTCTCCCACGAGGGGTCTCTGTCTTTCCCGGCTTCAATCCCTGTTGCAAGATCTTACACAGTTGATCATCATGAGTTGCATGGAACATGAAAGTCATAGGATATTTTGAGAAGGGTTTGATCCTTCTCTCCTCTTCAATGGATGGAGGTGCCGGTCGTCGCAATCGATACCTTTCAGGCTGTCGAGCTTCTTCATCTTTCTCTTCCACATGTTTCCAGGAATGATGGCTCTTTTCCTTGGATGACTTCGGAAGATCGTAGCTCGGCTCATTCTCCTGATGGGTGTCTTGTTGTTCCGGATAGAGGGGTCTGCCCATGGCCTTCAAGTCGACATCGCGCGAATGGCCACTTACGCTTCGAACATACAGTTCCATGTCCTTGTCGTTGTAGTAATCATGTCCGTCGCCATAGAGGGCATTTGTCGCTGCTCTGGAATCCAATCGCTCTATCCATCGGTGACTCGGAACTAGAATGCCTGACTTCAGTCTCTCCTTGTATGTGCCATCAATGGTCGGGAAAACGAACGCAATCTCAAATCTGCTCTTGCCGAATGGTGGAAACATCGTCATCAAGAATAGGTGTGGTCTTGTTCCCACGAAGTTGGATGCGTAGCTGATGTTTCTCAATGCCTCGTATAGTTCGCATGATGCATCAGAATTGACTTGGATCTCGGTGCTCTTCTTGCTACCGTGATGTCTCTCTTCTGGATCATGCCTGAGGTTGAATGAGAATACCCGACTCAATCGTTCGGATCGCCACATGATGAGGTGGAAGATCTCTTCGGCTCTGTCCTCATTGATACGAAAGTATCGACAAATAGCCTTGACGTTCGCCAGGGTTTTCTTCATGTCAACTTCTCTATGCCGGCAAACCATCGGAATGATGTCGGTTCCATAGTTCTTCGGATCGTTGTTGACATAGCAGCAAACGCTGTAGACCTTCTGGATGAATGACATATAGTCTTCCGCTCCTTGTTGGCCGTATCCTCGCATGGTGGAATTCCAGTAGCTGTTGAATCGTGCCTTGAGGAGAAACAACTTCTCTCCCTTCGCCCTCTCTTGTTCTGGAACAAAGACGAAATCTGGGAACTGGTCACGGATGGTGCTGCACTCGAAGTAGTATTCCCGGATGAGTTCGAGATGTCTATAGTGCCAGAAAGTTCCGGATTTTCGGATTCCTTGAGAAGTCGGATGTTGATGTCGTTCTCGGCCGATGTGATCCATCTGGAATGGCCACCTTTAGAGGATGTTTGTTCGGTCGGCATCCTTCGTGGAATCGGCAGTCGATTGCCTTGCTCGTCGTCGTTGTCGTCGTCGTAGTTGTCGTCTTCATTCTCCGTCTCTTCATCAATAGGCTTCTCACTAGGAGTTGCCTTGAATTTCGGTGTTAGCTGCAATCTCGGAATGGTCGGAGGCTTCGGCTTGTCTTTTGAGCGTTCCCGTGAAGGGTTGCTCCCCGGTGCCATCTTCTCATCGGATTCGGTGTCCCGTTCATAGTCTGCTTCTTCCATCTCAGCATCAGGTTCTGCACGAGGAACTGATGTCATGGATCGATCATCGAGTTGTTCCATGGGACAATCATCTGATTCTTCTTGTTGAGGTACCGGTGAATCGGTGGTTGCCTTCGAGATCATTCGTGAAATGGCTCCGAACAATGGCATATCGCTGGAATTGTTGAGCCTGTAAAGTCACAAAATCGGATGAGTATAAACCAAAGTGGCTGCGGTCGCAGACACATATTTCTTGAGCATCAAGCATGGTCAAGTGCAAGCATGTTCGCCATGAAATTGAGGAATTGATAATTGAAAATGGAGAAATCATGCATGGAATTCATGGGGCATGAAATCATGCCCAGGTTCCCCAATATGTAAACATGGCCTCCGCGATGCCGATGCCAAAGAATGCAAGGATATCAGGTCTATGTTTGGTGTTATGTGCGAGCCACTGAACCAAAAATGCCTTGTTCTGCAACATAGTACGAAATGGCGGATGGGCATCAACGTTCATGAGGTTGCCTGTCAGGACGGCCTTGATGAGTTCATCGGGTTTTGCTGAATGCTTGGTCAAAGAGTCGGCAAGGCAGTCTTCGCTTCGTACATGTGCGAGGTCGTGCATCTGTCCGCTATTGCTTTCCTTTCGCAACATTTGGATCAAGTGCATTGTTTCTTTCTGTTCTGGTTGGTGAGTTGTGGATGCTGTCGTAACAAGGTTGTTAGCATCGGTTCGGATGTGAACATCTGCAATTTCGCCTGTGATATCTGACCAGAGTCCGCGAAGAAATAAACAAGAACCATAACAACGCATCAGTCCATGTAATTCAGCAACAGTTGTGGACATGGTTGTGGCTGTGATCTTATGCGTCTCGTAGTCAATCAATGAACCTCTCGAATGTGAAGTTCCTTGGCGAAGATCTCGTTCTTCTGCGAGAAAAACAACATGTGCACGTTGGGATGATTTATCCTCATTGTTGCGATAGGATGCATCAGGGTATCCTACAATTCGGGTTTTCCCTCGAAGGGGCCAGAATCGCATGCTGAGCGGGATGCTCTTGATGGTTCTGACTGTCTTGTTGATTGCGCGAACGTCCTCAATGGTCGGTGACGCGGCTTTGGATGCGCATCTGGAGAATTGATAACCAATGTGGAACTGAGTTCGCGATTGTAGCCAATTGATCTGACCTAGGACACTTCGATATGCGGTATGCATCTGGGGTGTCAATGGAGTATTGTCCTTCAGGTTCTTATCGAAACTGATCTCCTGAAGTTCGTCGATAGCCACATTTTGGTGGACATTTATGTACCACCCATGTTTGGCATCTTGCTTCCATTGTATTCTCTGCCCGACGAAGAGACAATCATTTTTATCTTCGGATCCAACTTGGAAATCTCTTCGTAGGTTTCCCATGATTTCCTTCTCGAACACAGCATCACCAGTCATAAGAAGATCATCCACATGAAGGGATAAAGCTCCATGTACTTGTCGATTCCTTGCGTTGTTCCCAGATACAGGGTCCATAAGGTAATCAACTGCGCTTTCTAAATCGAACGCATCGGATGACTTCTTTTCTCGAATCGAGGCTGATTTTGGGAGCTGCTTGCCATAGTACACGTATGTACAACGGTCTGCCCGAGTTGGCACAAGTCCATAGGACCGAAGTGCCGAATCAAGAATGCTCCACCATCTGCGAGGTGCATCATTAAGTCCATAAGCTGGCTTCTTCATGCGAGCACCGATGTATGGCGGATATCCCATCTCTGGAGGTATCTGACAGATGATGTCTCGGGTTTGATCGTATGCTTCTCCCTGGAGAAATGCTGTCTTCAAACCCATGTGGAAAATGTTCCAGCCCTTGTTTGCGGCTGCTTGGATCGCGAGACGAAAACCACTTCGTGAGGCTGCTGGTGAATCCGTTTGTTGATCGTTCTTTTGCTTGTCCTGAAATCCTCGGAACCCAGCGAGCCTTCGTCTTGAGAAAGTTGCCATCTTTGTCGCGCTTGATGGTCAACACCCATCGACCTGTGACCCAATTTCTGACTCGGATCTTTCTTGTATCAACGAGATCAAAAACTTCGTTATCGAGCCAGGATTTGCACTCAAGAAGCTTCGCCTCGAGGAACTGCTTCTGATAGGCTCTTGTCTCAGTGGCGGTTGCTTCTTTCCTCTTCTTCCCGATAAGGGCAGAGGTAGAGGATGCCTTCAATGACTCTTGTCTGGCTGAGTACAGAACTAGAAGTGCTCGATCGTCATCGGTCATGTTCTTGCACAATCGGTCGACATGATTCTTATCTGTGAATTTCTGATGAGAGAAACCGCATCGAGGTGATGGTTTGAAGGTCCCTTTAACACGTCCAAGAAGGACAGGGTTGCCTTCAATGTCTCTAGGAACCGTGAAGGATCCTGTGTTAGCACAGATCTTCTGATCGGATGTCATGAACGACCAATGTGTTTCATCAAGAACGAGGTCGGCGTCCTGGTCATCATATGCTCTTGTTCTCTGAGAGTCTTCAGATTCCACGTCTTCTTGATCGGTGTATTGCATCGTTCTCTGTGAACTTCCAGTGCCTGACGAAGTCGGAACATGAGGGATGAGTTCTTCCTCGCTATCTTCTTGCATCGGCAGGTTCGCTGGATTATTCGGATTGAAGTTGGATGAAGAGGCAGGTTCATTTCTGGGTGATTGTTCCGGTGAGTCATCATCCGGTTTCTTCTTCTTCCCAGTCTTCTGCTTCTTTGGTGGACTGCTCTGCAATGGTGGAGTATTCGTTTCTTCTTCTTGCTCAAGTGGTTGCAGTTCAAGCGGTTGTAGTTCAAGCTCTTCATCGTCATCTTCATTTTCTGGATTGGTTAAAGTTGCTGGTGGAGATGGTACCACGACAGCTGGTAGAATCGGCTGCGATGGCTGCGAGTTTGACTGTGAGTGAGACGGCAAAGAAACATCACCCCCCAGTCGATTGAGTCCGCTTGAGGATGAAATTGACTGCTTTTGCCGTTTGCTCGCGCCATCGGGTCGATCGTCAGGTGGTCGTGTCTGAGAAGGACGATCGCGAGGAGGACGATCATGAGGAGGTTGATCGTCGTGAGGAGGCTGAGGAGGCTGATCTACTGGACTGTCTGGTGATACTCCATGAGGTGCTGGCGGTGGCATAGGCTGGTCGGGTTCGTCCGGAGGTGGTGCCGTCATGGGATCATCCGGAGGAGTTGGTGGTCGCTGATCAGGCATGGGATGGTCCGGTTGATCTGGTGGTTGTTGATCATCATCAGGTGGACGAGATGTATCCGTCGGATCACTCGGATCGACTTGTATCGGCATTGGTTTGAAAGCCGGTCCTTCCGCAAATGTGCTCTGTTGTGATGAATACATGACAGCATGCCATGTCTTCGGATTGAAATCTTCCCAGTTGCATTTGGATGCAGGTAAGATCCAAATCTTGTTAAGCTGATCAGGTTGCCACAAAGCGATGCATGCATCATCTGGAGGTGACGTGATGGGCATTGTGATGCCAATCGCATGAACGTACACCGTGCATTCATCGCACATGGTTGAGGAGATACACATCTGCCTCAACTTCCTACAGCCAGTCCGTATGCTTTGAATGCGCCAGTCATTCGGATCTTGTTTGGTGAGATCCATCTCAGTACCTGGAGAGTACTGCTTCATGGTCTTCTGAAAAGTTTGGACTAGCGGATCTTGGATGATCAATGGTTGAACATTCTTGTTGAATGGGAGATCTTGGATCTTCACAGCATAAGTGGTGTTTGTCATGTTGAACTCCCGGTCAATGGCATCCATTTCTTTCCTGAGAAAGTCGATCTGCTTGGTGGTGAATGGCTCGAAAATGTCCTCAAGGAGGTACACTTCATTGTCCAATGGTTTCACCTTAAGATGGCGCAGTACGATGTGCGCGAGATCCTGGCAAAATTGATACGGATAGACTTGCGCAAGTTTTGTCCTGCTTCCGTATGTTCCGGCGTTTCCCTCAAGGGGTTGATGCTCATGCTTGGTTGCACTTGAAAAGTTCTTGCATCGTCGGAATATCGGTCTCATTACCTCAGGAGGTAAGCAGTGCATCAAGCTAGTTGGCTTGAGACATCTGAGTCCGGATTCAGGATCCTTTAGTCCATATGCACAGAAATCGAAATCTCCCCATGTCACGGATGGATCTGAGAACAATTGCATCACGCATGTCAGATACCATATCCGGGATGTCTTAGGATTTTCGATGATGAAGTATCTTCCGTGCTTTAATTGGTATCGCGCAATGGCTGCCACGAATTCAACCATTGGGAGATATCGTTTGCGCTTCTCCCAGACTCTTTGTTGGTCATGTTGGATGTTCTGCATGTTTGACCATGGTCCACAAACGGGAGCCATGAGGATGAGATCAGGTGCTTGTTCCCTGATAATATCCATGACCATGTGTCGTCCCTTGGAAGTCATCACATCGAAGCCTGTTCGTATGTCCACTGGTGTTCCAACCTTGAGACCGGTTAGTGCGCAACATTGACTGAATCTGGCACTACCTGCAAAGATCTCAAGAACGTGGATCTTTCCTTTGCGAACGCAATTCCAGTGTGCGTGCTCTGGAACGGATGTCATATCCTCCACGGTCACTGTCTCGGATGGTGTTCGTGCAAGTGGAGATGGCTTTGTCTTGCCAGTGACACGCTTCGATTTGGAGGATGATGGTCTTGGATCTTGCTCGGATGAATTCCCTTGAAGGGATTCTTTCTCCTCAGGCAGTAGGAAATCAATTCCTGGCTTTCCTGGCGGAATGGTCTCGTCCTTCCGGACCTTTGTAATGTTCACCTTGAGGAGTCTTGTTCCGAGATCAAGTCCAATCATTGGTCCTTCTATAGAGATGACCTTTCCCTTAAGCCATATACCTCCCTTGCTTCCATCGGATCGAATCTTCGATTTGTCTTCCTGCCAGTAGAACACTTTGTCCTTCACCTGAAGAGGTTTGGAACTCATTCTGAGATTCTGAGCGAGATCTCTTCGGATGTCTTCGGATTGACGAGCCTCCTGGAATGCTTGCTTCGCCGGCTGCTTGATCTGTACAGCCGTGAGCTCTTCTTCATTCTTATTGATCGTCAATTGCGTTGGTGTTGCGACATCGAGTTGGATGAGATCTGCTGGACGTCTACCGAATGCTAGTTCCAATGGTGTTGCACACCCATAGGTGACAGTTTGATTTCTGACAGTTGCTGCTGCCTTCACGAGTTGTCGGTATGTTACCTTCTTGAGGGTTGCAGGTGCCGTGCCTGCCTTTATGGAATGGAGCATAATCTTCAACTGTGCCTTTAATAATCGAACAGCGGCTTCTGCTCGATTAGGCCATGGTGTGTTTGGTCCTAAGGATATCGGTGTGATGTCCAAGGACTGGTAGAAATGCTCCCATGTCTCAGTCATGAAGGCTTGGTCTCCAACAACGGATCGAGGCTGCAGGTGGTACTGGTCAAAATAGTTCCTGAGGACAGTGATGTTCTCGGATTCCTGAGTCGTTTTCACTACCTCAGCAGTGAGCAAAGTTGTTGCTCCATCCAGGATGACGAAGACAATGATATGTTCTCCGGTTCCGAGAGGAACCTGACAGTGATCAATGAATGTCATGTCTCCAAATGAGTCCGCTCGTAGTCCGCTTGTCTTGCTTCTGGATGGTGCGTGTTTTGCGGCTTGACAAACTTCGCACTCACTTCGGATCTTGTCGAATAGATCGTAGATTGACTTTGGCAGATGAAGCGCACGGGTCCTGAATCGGAATTGATCAGTTGTCATGTGATGATGCTGAAGGTGGAGCTTCCTTAGCTCTTCTGGATCGGACAGTCGCTTGTGGATCTTTCCAAGTGCTGCTGGAAGTGTCGTCGGTTCTTCGGATGGTGGTGCAGCAGGAATTGGCTCACTGGTCGACCGGCCCTTCTTGTCAATTATCCTGTCTGCAGCGGATCCTGAACCTGTTTCTTCTTCTTTCATCGGACTGTCTGAGAAGGTGAAAATGGTCTTACCTTTCCACAGGTCAATCATGGATTTGTTGCCTGGGATGTAAGCCTCCAGTTATCTTCAAGAATCTCTGGATCTCCGCCTTTGGATGCATCAATCATATGTGTTGTGCGCTTTTTGCTGATATTTTCAGGATCGATTGGACATTCCTTTGCTCCATTCGGTGTGAACAGTGCCTTGCGAGGCGTGTTGTGCACACGGATGAGCTGCTTGTTCTTCTTGTCGAGAATCCAATGGTCCTGCTTTTGAGACCCAATAATTACGGGAGTCGCTGTATCTGCCTTTGGCTCGGATGACTTGGATGCACATACAGTTTCAACCTTGGATGGTTCCTTGGATGGAAACTGGATGCTCTTGTCGTCATCGTAGACAAAGTTGGCGAGACCTTTGATCGCGAATTCTCCATGTGATTTCACTCTTGCTACGCCGGCTAGATCGACGAGAGCATGTCCGGTACCGGATACTGGAACTTCTTGACGGTCCATGCCAAAAGCCTTACATGTGATCTTGTCACATTGTGGTGTATGCTCAATGGTCATGTAGAGGTTCCGCATCTGACTGATGCTAAGTAGGATCGGTACCGTGCCTTGTTCTAGGATGTCGATGTGGGTATGTGCCGGAGGTGTCGTGTGGTACATGAGGCGCAAGGACCAGTTGACCTTGGCTGACTCTCCGTTGGCAAAAGTGAAATTGGTCTCTGTTGGGATGTACTGGTATGAAATGAGGTCCTTCATAGGCTCGATGGCCTGTGTGAAACGCTGGATCGCATGCCAGCTGCCCATGGATCTGGTACAACCGTTGTCCAAAATCGCATAGGTCGGATTCTGTGAAGGGTTGATGACAGGCGCCATCAGCTTCGTTGCCAAAAGGCTGTGATTTGTTGTTGCAAGCAAATTGTTCTCTGAAACCAAATCTGTGTGGATGGGTTTCCAGTGGATGGTCGAATCTTCATGATTTCGGATCGTATCATGAAGTACCATATACGCTTGCTCCGGATCGTGTGAATTGCAGGATGAATACCATCCCGCCGCATAGTAGTTCCATGACTGATCCCACTCCTGATCTGTCCAACCGGCATAGGTAGGCTCTTGAGGTTCAGCAGGCTGCTGACTGGCAGACTGCTCCTCGGATTTCTCTGCTGTCGGCAAATGTTTTGGATTTTCCTTTATCGTATCCGCCTTTTCCTTTGCCACTTTCGTATGGAGGGTATCCTTTGTTTCCCTCGAAGGGGTATTGGAATTTTGACTTTCCTTTCTTCCCTTTCTTGCCTTTGCCTTTTCCCCAATATGCCTGGTCGTAGGGATCATTGTTGTCGTTGGCCATATTGGCCTTTCCGCCAGATCCACTCTTCTTGAAGGGTTTGAAGCCACCTCGTTGGTGACTTGCCCTTTTGTTCTTTGATCTTCCTTTGCCTTTGCGTTTTCCAAATCTGAATTTGCGCCCCGGCACCTTTCTCGCAATGAAAGCATCGTTCTCCTCTAATACCCAAAAGGTTTCCTCGTCATTACTGGCAATGAATCCCTCGTATCCTTCATCGTCCTCAACCCAGAAACCTTCTTCGCCTTCGTATTCTCCTTGATCAAGGATGTAGAAGGTGTTGCTCTTGCTGGTTCCTGATGGTCGGATCGATGGATCTTGGATCGAGGTCCTGGTCGTAATGCAAAGGTCGTGATATTGCGTCTTCACCATCTCGTATGTGTAATTTTCCAGTGTCACGCTTCGGAGTGACATCGCACTGATCAGCCGTTCACGTTGCTGGTCAGAGAGTTCGCTTTGGATGATGTAGAACTGCGCAATCAGGTTTTCACTGAGAGGGAATGCTTCCCGGTGCCTCGCTTGCATGCCGTTGAGGTATTGCTGGAAAACCTCAGGGCTGTCTGCTCTAAGCGGTTCTGGTGGCGCGGTCCGGACACCAGCTGTTTGCTGATACGCGGCCAATCTTTTCTGATTCGCATCGTTCACTGATGCTATGAACTCTGGGGATTGTGCCGTATAAACTGGCATCAAATCCATCCATGCTGTCCTCAGTCGCATGAGGAGGATATCGAATCTGGATGTGAATGTGAGGAACTCGCCGTTCTGCCTTCGGTGGTTGAAGAAACTGAGGAGCCTGTAAAGATACACGTTGGTGGTTCCTTTGAGGAAATACTTCTTCAGCGTGTTCTTGAAGTAGTTCACTCCTTCCACAGGATCTTGCAAAAGTTCGTTCTGAAGGACTGCTTTGTACATGTATGCATCGCCAATGAGTCTGCTCTTCAGCAATGGACCTTGTTTGGCTGCATCGACTGTTGTAAAGGTTACCCAATCATCTACGAGTTCTTCATACCTGAACCAGCTGACCTTCCCGTCGTATGATGGCGGCTGCTTGGTCGTCATCGACAGGTTGAGCGTTTCCTCGGTGTAGCCCATTGGTCGGCCTGTACTCGAATATGCTTCCATGAAGTTTCCTTCATCGGATGACATCTTCGAATGAGTCTCTGCAGATAAACCTGCTCCGCTACCACTTATTGTATCGCACCCCAAGGGCACCTTATCCTATGAAAGGAACCGGTGCTTGGATGTGTATACTAGGTCCCTGGTTTCTATATCTGCGGATGAGCTCAGTCGGATGCCTTTTGTACTCGGATGTACTCTGAAGGTAGATCTGCAAGTCTTCTATTGTACAGTGACAAATGAATGTCGGACAAATGAAGGGCCTTGAGCCCAAACATGGCGGAGTGCTATGTTCATGAATGATTGTCAAGGGATCAATCTATGTACAAATCAGA
This sequence comes from Effrenium voratum, assembly GCA_963377175.1. Classification (NCBI taxonomy): domain Eukaryota; class Dinophyceae; order Suessiales; family Symbiodiniaceae; genus Effrenium; species Effrenium voratum. Next base: position 359,841 of record CAUJNA010003433.1, read on the forward strand.
AACAGGGGGCGAGTCCCAAACCGGGGGTGCTCGATCCCAAAGGAGGGAGCACCAATTGCGGTTACGGTCTTGTTATCGTCCCTGGATCTATTTCAAGAGGATCCACTGATGTATCAATAGTGGATGTAGAGACTCTGGATTTCCCTGGTATTCCCTGTCGTATATATATATATATATACTGCAGGCGGTCCGCAAGTAATACCTTTTCCTGTCAATTGCATGAAATGCAGAATGTGCTACAAGAAAGGCCTTGAGCCAGATATCGCGGTAGTGAGAAGTGCTTCGTTACGATATCGCTACAGCCTTAATCCTTGACTATCACATTGAGCACCGACGACATTGACACCAGTGAATGGTTGTTCTGTATATTTGGCTTGTTTTCACTGCTTGACGAGTTGTGACGTTGCCATGTCTTCCCTACAAACTGTTGTGCGTGATAGTTGTATAGATCTAGCGGCATGTGCAGTTACTTGAACATATTGTTGACCGTGCCACGTCTGGTTGACAGGTTGTGACGTTTGATTGGCAGCTGATTGGCTCGACTACTTCTTGTCCGTGCAGCCAACTTAGTCATGGATCATTGTGATTTACTCTGAGAATGTCACGGACAGCTCATCGCCCTCACGCAGCAGGTAACCATGATTCAACACAGCCAGAGACGCATTGAGGCTATGATTCTTCACGGTATGCAATCCAGGCCTCCGACACCAACTCCCCCAACTACCTCTTCACCTCGACCACTTGCTCCAACACCAGTTCCACGTCCCATTATCCCACCTCCTCCTCCTCCTCCTCAACATTCTGTTGCTGCGCCAGTACATCCACCTCCACTTCCTCCTCAGCTTCCACCTGCTGTATCTCATAGCGCACCTGGGGATTCACGGTCGGCACCTACTGCGGCCATGCCGCATGTTACACTCATGGCCACTGCAACGTCTGCTCCTCTCACCCGTGAGCGGCCCCGTCGCAGGCGATCTCGCCGTGACAGACGGACGCATCGCTCAAGAACCAGGTCCCGAAGGAGGCGTCTTACCACCTTGGTGGCCAAAAGTGCTCGGCCGGAAATCAAGGCGATGCCTGCGCGCCGTTCTTCCGGACTTACGCGGGGACGCTGAGTCCACAGAGCAGCCAGTACACAAAAGGCCGCCATGCCATAGGTGTCTGATCCTTACATCCTGATCTCATTGTATCATGCTTCAGCCATTTCTTGCTTGACTTGATAGTGAGTGTTTTTCTGCGTTGCCCGGCGTGGTCATGCTTCTTTCCGATGAGTTTGTGACTGCGCTCCTTACGACTCTTCAGATGTTGGCGACCCAGATCTCGATTGCAACGGAGACGCTGCAATATGCTATCACTACTCAGATGAACACCTCGCCAGTCTTCCGGCCCAATGAAGATCTGCCGCCTCCTCGCAATGCTCGGATTGACATTGGGACTCTTTCTCCTGGCGATGGATCTCGTTCTCCACCTTTACGTCGTCCACCAGCGGATACCACCTCGACCTGGTTTGCCGTACGTTCTCCTGCAGCTCGACCCCCTCGACATGACCTGAAGCACAGCGGCGCCAACTTCACTGTGACATCGGTTTCTGGACCACCTCCTGGTCGTGAACGTAACCGTTTATGGCCGGTCTCCTGAAGTCTCACCGATTTCTTCCTCTTCGGATACAATCACTCCTGACCCGGATGCAGCAGCAGTTCGACCACCACCTGCAGTATTTCATGGGCCGTGTTGCTTGCTGGACGCATTTCATCTAGCAATGCGCAACCAGTATCCGGAACCGTTTGAGGCTTGGACACAGACTCAACTCGATGAACTTGTCCGCAGGAAGGCGGACAAAGACGCTCGTCCGACCTACAAAGCCATCGCCAAGTACCTCGGCAAGGATGCGAACGAGGTGAAGCAGGCCTGGAAGATCTACCAGACGATCACTGAGTGAACAGCACCTTAAGCTTGCAGAAAAACTGTGCTTGTCGCTTCTATTTCATTGTCTTCTTGCCTGCTTTGTTTGACTTGTTGCAGACATGATGGATCAAAGTGCTCAAACGAACGTCACCTTTCTCCAAAAATTGGCTGGACTCATGGACGTCATCCATCATGGGTGACCCATTTCCGACGAGCTGGAGAACTGGACCAACTACCTCCTCCGCCACCGCCTCCGCTTCCTCCGCTTCCTCCACCTCCAGCACTACATACAGAATACTGACGACCCTCTTCCTCCACCGCCTCCACCACCTCTACCACCTCTATCCCCTCCTACTTCTCGAATCGACCATGACTCACCACTTGAGATTCCTGCTTCTTCACACAGTTTAATCCCGGAAGATACACCTCCTCAAGACGCCCGTCGCCGAGCATCTCGGAGCTCATCCTCATCACAGACCACGGACCAGTACCAACACCTGCAATTTCAGACATTGGCGCAGCCCTGCCACGACACCTGAGCGTCCATACACGCACCGACCGTTCACTATTTTCACGCCGAGACGATCCAGGACTCCAAGAACTCGACGGGATCGCTGTGCTCATCATCTTTGCCGATTTCGTCTGCTACATGGACAACTTTGCCTTGCCCGGTGTGTACGCCCTGGTCAAGCTCATTTCCATTGCAGATGCTGGGCGCACAGACGCCGTTGGTGATCCACATGTGTAATATATGTCCTCTAGAACTAAAAGTGCTTTTCTTTTCTGCGGTCATGCATACTTGAACATGCGTTGCGAGTGGTTGCGCATTGTCATGATGCAGCTTTCTGACAATTCATACTGGTAATCTCATTCATCCGTCTCGCGCATGGCGAATCGGATGTTGACAGATGAATGATGGTGAATCGGATGTTGACATACCGTCTGGTTCCTCGATATCTGGAATATGAGATTGCGGGCAATCCAGATGGTACAGTGCGGGAATGGGTTAGAGTGTTCACACCGGGGAGCTGGACGCCAACGATGCCGGATACCATGGCGGTTCCCCTCGCACTGCCTTATACGTACGGGAGTGGAAGCGATTCTATATCTTTGACATTTGCTTTTTGCTTGACAGCACTGGTGGAACAGATCCCAGTTTGCTGTCACAACCTGTATCGACTCCAACCCATTTTTGCTGGCATTACAGGGACTGGACAACTCCTGGGTGGCAGGAACTACTACCTCCCACTACACGTGGACCTCATCACGCAGCTCCTCCTTCGACCGCTCATGACTCTGCCTCTGATCACTCGTCCACACCGGATGGAGGATGGCGTGCTCCGTCTCCACTAGCACGAGGTCTTCCAGACTCTGAGTTTGACTGGAACGCGTAATCTCACCCTAGACCTGGTTGCAGATCAAAACATTTGTGCAATTCTTTTGCGACCTTGCAAAGTTGGCGACTTGAACGCACTTGCTTGTCTTGCTTTCGCTCGACTGCTTGAACTTGGTTGCTCTTAATATGCAAAACACGCTTTCATTCATGGGCATGGTTGGCAAGGTGCATTATTCCTTGCTGTAGCATTCATTACCAGTTGGCGCCCGTTCTCATTGGTTTGTGTGTGTGTGTCGTCATGCCGTGGATTGAATGGTGTCCTGATCCTCTACATCCCGAACAGCAACGGATCAAGATCTTCAAAGCGGGCAAGTTGATACCGGCCCGGACCCCCTGCTCACACCTATCGGGAATGGCAAGAATGGCCTGCCCCTTCCACTGCTAACGGGCAGGAAGAATCCAGCACGTCAGCATGGTTCAATTGGGACTGGACTACGGAGGGCTTCCGTCGAGTCGCTCAACCCGCACCGGATGATCAGCCGACTCCTCCTCCTCATGCGGATCATCGACCTCCTGGCCTTCTCCGGGACAATCTCTTCAGCCCCTCGATGCCCACACCGATGAATCTGTTGATTCCCATTCTTCAATCATCAGATGCTGCCGAGTTCAAATGGGATGATCTGATTCGCCTTCATGATCGCCTCCGAGTCCGCTCCCATACCTCTTCAAATTCAGAAGTATCACAATCAATGCCGCGCGCGCCCACCATCGACTCCAATGCCGCTACGGAGTCCTACCCGGACCGTCTTCGCCATACGGACCAAGAAAATCGACTTCAGATTCACGCAGATCCTCGCAGTCCGTTTTTGATGATGGAGCAGCGCAATAAGTTAGAGTTAGAGTGGCTCGCGCGGGTTGCTAATCACGTGCGTTTGCTGAGTTGTCTTGCCTTGAGATTGTCTGGTGTCAGCATGCGTGACGTACGTTCAGCGCCATGATCAGCATAGCTGTGTGTTGGTGTTGATGGCACCCTTCGCTTGTGACACGGACGTGGAACCTCCTCGTCGCCCTCCTGGCGAACCGGAAGAAGTGCAACCGTGGATCGAGCATAGCTACTATGAAGGACACGACTGGGTCAAGATCTACTTCCCGATGGACCCGGTGCCATGGGACGATACTAAGGAGATTCCCTTCCTGCCGCGCAACACGTACCGAACGTGGACTGGGATACCAATCCGTCTGCTGATTCTCACTCTGCTCATGAGTGGCACCAACGGGACTATGGCCATCAACAATGGATCATACAGGATTGGCGTTGTGAAGGCTATCAGCGAGTACTTTCAAAAGCTGAATCGTTTGCACTTGACGATCACGCAGCAACTCTTGATGGTCAACCACAGGATCCACTACAGCGCCTTGGACCTCTGCTTTTCGGCTCCTAGGCACAGCCTTCTTTTCATTAGGTGGAATTTTGAGTCGGTGATATTCCTGGCGAAGTGCCTCCACTGAGGGCGCAACAGTCCCTTGCAGTACATCTGCTGCTTCCTTGTTTGTCTTCTCTAGAAGATCGAAGTTGTCCAAATAAACGCGGTATCTGCGATGCACCCAAGATCTTATCGCACACAACGGCTGCAGATGTTCTCTTTGAACAGGATCGCTCACGTGAGGTGGTCCTTACCACCGGAAAGCCATGCTCGACGAACTCAGTGGCCGTATGGCCAAGGGGCCCCTCCGGAGCCGAGATGCGACATGTCCCATGTGTCAAAGGGCCATGCATGCAAGTGTTCATGCAAGTGGTCATCAACTGACCTCACAGAATTGCACGGATACAAAACTCCCTTCAGTTGATGGCCACGTTCAAAGTCCTCGATGGTCTTCACCGCAGACCGACCTTGTTCGTGGCTCCGGCGGGCTGAAGTGAAATTCTTATCATAGGCGATCGCCCACAGGCCCGTGGAAAGGTACTTCTTGAGACCCAACCTGCAGTCCTGCTTCTTCTTGGTGAAGGCGTCGCCCAAATCATAATCGCTGGCTACCCAGCGTAGCTCTGCGAGAGTCCTGTGCAAAGACTCTCAACTGCAGTGCTTGAAGAGCTGCCCGGGTGTTGCTGAGTCCTAACATCGGAGACTCATTGTACATCACTGCATCGAAGCCGCCTTTGGAATCTGTGGCCAGGACGCCCTTGACATTGCGGGTGAGGCGTTCGGCCCATGCGACTCGATCTTCCTCAGGGCGAAGATCTTGTCCAGCACCGTTCATCTCGCTCCACAAGGCGCGGATCCTGAAGTTCTGGTCCTCGCCTTCAAGAACTGCTTGTACTTCAGCATCGTTTGAACTTATAGCTTTTCTTTTCAACTTCCAGCTGCGCCAGCATAGCGGCGCCATGAAAGTGACCTTGCCCTCGATGGCGTGTGGCCCCGATGCCGTGGACAATAGTCCACCCGTGGAGTCGAGGCTTTCGCGATTCGCATGTGCTTGGTCGCAGAAGGTGATGAAGACCAGGTCCCGCCACGAGTTGACTCCATCCGGCTTCCTGAAGCGCAGGGAGTAGTAGTTCTTGCGAACCTCTCCAACCATTTGTTGCAGTTCTCGTGCAACCTGCATGTTGCGCTTGGTGGTGATCTCGGAGGCGATGAGGTTGCAACGTGCACATAGCTGTGGTTGTGTCTGAAGAGCCAACCACTGCAAACTTCCCCATGTGGCACGACAGGCTGCCACTTCCTCAGCAGTAAGATGAGCTTGCTCTTGACGAAGACGATCAGGTGTGATGGCAACATCGATGATGGTCTCGATGTAGTGGTCCTGATTGACGTGAACTTCTACACGACCTTGCTCATCGGTCTTGGTGGAGAGATCGGTGCCGGCATGCCTATAGTTGCCGCGCTTTGCAGTGCCCCATTCATAGAGGTTGTCAATGAGGCGACAGATTTCCAACCACTCATCGGATTTGCGATTTCCACATCGGTGAAAATCATCCACATGACCACCCATCATGCCTAGCGTGCGGAAGATGCCGTACGCGTCCTTGTCGATCTTGGACTGCCAGATCCATATACACCTTTCTCCCACAAGTGGCTTGCCGCCGATGGACGAGAGGCGCTGATGAAGATCCAGCCATAGTCCACGAGGTGCCGTGGTGCTGCCGTAGATGTTTTTGAGGATCTTCATGATGTCGTTGGGCCCGATGCCCAGTGCGTCACGTAGCAACACCACGCGTCCAGAGATTCTGATCAGCTTCTGTGGGCTGGGTTTGCAAAAAGGCGGTGGCCAGGTCCAAACCTTCCAAGGTCCAGTTGTGAGTGCAGGCCATCATGTACAGCAAGTTGCGTCCCAGACTGGGCTGCACAGGGCTGGCTGTCTTGAACTCTGGCCTCAAGAGATCAGGGTGTTCATAGCCCAACAGCACAATCCGTGCTTTGGCTTTCCGAAGACCATCCTTGGTGTAGGTGCTCTTGCCGTTGATGGCTTCCTCCTTGGCCTCCGGGATGTCCTCAGGTGGAGTGGACTTCCATGTGAGCACCCATCGCGCACGCATGATGCGGCCCTGACCAAAAGCTTCTCGGACTTCTTCACTGTTGAGGGCCTTACGCACTGCTGCGGCTTTGATGAAGCTGCTGACTTCCTTGGTCTTCGCGCGGTTGAAGAGCTGCTTGTGTTCGTTGCTCAACTTGGAGTAGACTACTTCGGAGTCCCGCATCTTCTTTACCAGGAAGGCTGATGCGTCCCGCTGGAAGTTCTTCTGTTGGCGATGTGACAGGTCCGCCATATCCAGGTCAAACTCGATGGTCATGACCTCGGAGGATTCCATGAGAAGGGCATGTTGATCTCCTTGTTGAAGATGGAGATCCTCCAACCATTTGAGGTCATAGGAGTGCTGGTCGTGCATGAGGTCGTCTTGTTCATCAAGTCGAGGCTTCTTGGCGTCTGGCTCGTAGACATTGACATCAGCTGGAGGTACATCACGATGTAGTCCAGCTGAAGATGCCAAAGGTGCAGAAGCTTGTCCGGGTTCTCCAACGACTTCTTCTTCTCCTTCTCCAGGGATATCCATCGGAGAGGGATCAGATGCTGGTAGTTCAGGAGGTTTCGTCTTGGCGAGCAGTCTTCTCGTGGGCTTGTATCTTGTGGTGTTATCTGGTCGATCAGGTAGATCGGCTTCTTCTTGTTCATCAGGTCCGGGTTCATCATGGCTGAGGTCGATGAACTCCTTCTTGGGGAGGATGTCGGAGAGCGATCTCCATCGAGAGATGTCCTCCTTGTTGTTGATCTCGAACTGCGTTTGTTCCAGTGAGGTTGTAGGCCGGACCGAGTGAACACTGCACCGAAGGAGCTGGTTCTGCAAGAGGACCCGCACCACATGACGACGTTCGTCTGTGTGATGTTGGTGTGGTAGTACTTCATGGAACACCACTCTGCCTGGGCCTATCCAGTGTGGTTTGCCTGACTTCTTGGCTCCGCCACGTTTGCCCTGGTAGATGTGCGCCGGCCATTGCTTCCGCCAGACCATCACAAGCTGCATGGGGTGGAAGGTGCGAAGAGGTTGACGTACCTTGGAGTTGTTCAGCTTGCTAAGCACACGTAGGGCTCTGGTGCGGCGAGCTACTTCTTCAGCTGCTTGTCGTCGTTGAACAAGTCTGGCAAAATCATCGGCTGGTGATTCAGGCAGAGATGCGAAGGTCCGCGTCTCTTCATCGGTGATGACATAGTCCTTGCCATAGCACCACTGAAAGGACGAGTAGCCCTTGACGCACTCCGTGGAGTTGAGCGCTGCTACTGCCAGGTGGAGGCTGATGACGGGGTCTTGTGAAGGGCTGCCTAGCTGAATAGCGCCGGCAGTCATCTTGACGTCTTTCATGGCTGCTTCGATTTGGCCGTGAGCCCATGACTCCTTCTCCGCAGGAGGAGCAAGTTGTACACCAATGTCCGCCAGGAAGCTGGACATGTCCCTTGATGTTAGGGTGACGCCTGATGATCTCCGGCTTGGGCTTGTCAGCCAACCAGCGTTCTGATAGACCGCGAATGACGTCAGAGGAATTCTCGCTCTGCATCTCCGTGACCGGGTAACACTTGATGATGTGGATTGCACGAAGGCGAGTAGCGAGGTCCATGATGAGCATGAACTTGAGTTTCAGTCGTGTGTTGGGGATCACCCACTCACTGACATCCAAACCAATGGCTTGCCAGGCGCGGTAGAGCTGGTGCGTGGATGCCGGTGGTACCAGTCCTGATGACGATCCACCAGGTCGTAGAGCATCACACGAAGCACATTTGAAGTTCCTTGCCATCTCGATCTTCCAATCAGGCAGTCTGGCGTCCCTGAGGATGTGGACCAAGTTGCGGTTGGTTGGGTGTCCAGCCGCACGATGGTACTTGTTGAGCTTGGCCTCCCATTGACGCCGTAGAGCTGGAGTGATGGCATAATCTTGGTGTTGTTCCGCTACAGGCGCTGGTGCTGGTAGATCATGAGGCAGTGCTGGCGGTGCGGATGCAGAGGCTGGTAGTGCGTGAGGTACAGCGACAACCGGTGCGCTGTCGGGATCATCCGGAGATGGTGCTTCATTAGCAGCCATGATGTCGGGGCTGCTGATTGATGGATTCGGTGGTTGAGAAGGTCCTCGTCGAAGTGGAACAGAGGGATCCGTGATTGGCAGAGCTTGGGTTTTAGATGCCAATGCCGGTCCTTGTTCAGATGGTAGTGCTTGAGGTCCTCCATCACGATATGGATTTGCATCATCGGGTGGCAGTTGTCGACGCACCCAATTGAAGTCCTCGTCGTCGAACTCGTTGACGTGAATGTCATGGCAGGCTGTGGCATACTTGATGTGACGCAGAGGTACCAATTCTCGAAGCCAATGACGAACAATGGAAGTGACCATGTTGATGGGGTAGTAGGCTGTTCGTGCTGTCTCTACGCCTTCTATCTTGGCGTGAGTGTGGTTGCCGGTGCAGACCTTGGACTTGAAGGGCTGGTGGAACTTCTCATCGGTGGTGCGGATGAGCCATTTCTTGTGAAGTAGCTGAGAGCCATCCTTGTTGGTCATCCCGTACCTACAGCCGTCCACACGACAAGGAAGCCAGTCAAGCCCAAGTCGATGTAGACCATCACGTAGTTGGAGTACAGGTTGTTGGTTCCACCCTGAGCATGGGTGAGTCCATTCCCAGTAGATGTCCAGGTCGGGGTCAACCATGAGAGCGTCGAGGATGAAGTGCTTGGCGTTGTGTAGCATCCGTCGCTCTTTGCGACCAGCCGTTTCCAAGACCTCTCTGCGCTCGGGAGTGTTGTAGTTGAGGTTTGCAAACTGACACCACTTGGTACAAGGACAACCAGATCTTGCGAGGTCGCCGTTCTCGGTGAAGTCGTGACATCTTGACCCAGGTGTCCTTGTTGTAAATGTCGAAGCCGTTCTGGTAGTTGAAGCGATGAGCCGGTAGACCTTGACGCTGAGCTTCGGAAGTGAGCCAGGAGTTCTCGGAGCACGCCGCTTCCCACAGAAAGTCTCGACCTTCAAGTACCAATTCCGCAGAGCTGGTCACGATGTTGGCCGTCATGAGGGTCATGAGCTGCACGAGGTGGAGGTAACCGCCCTACTGGATCTCGCTGTTGACGTCGTGCTGCTGATGTTCCTGCGCGGCCTTGCGGCTCAAGATCATGTTCATGAGCTCCATCTTCTCCTCGTCGGTGAGGTTTTTCTCGAGATCTTGAACGGTCTGATTCGGAGCCGTCATCGACACCGCTTCCCAACTGCCCTCGGACGAAGTTCCCTTGGTCGAGTTGGGGTAGGCCTTGTTCTTCACCTTGGCCTTGGCAACCGGCTTCTCGGACTGAAGTGCTTGTTCTCGGGATCGCTTGACCGTCTCGATCAGGTTGAGGAGCTTTTCCTCCGCGTTGATCTTCTCCTGCATGGCCAGGCAGATCGCTGCAGAGGTGCGTACATGGCACATGAGGACCTGAAGTTCCGCCAACATCTTGGTGACCATGCTTGGGTTGGTGCACATCGTGGAGTTGGCCGGACTTCCTCGCCTCGGAACGTACTTCAACCTGAGGTTGCAAGTCTCGCAGTGGGTCCACTGGCCATGTGGATTGGCTCGTGCTGTTCCGGCTACATGGAGTCCGAAGCACGGCCACTGGCTGTCCAGTGACCTGGGGTCTCGAGGATCCATTCCCACTTCGCGGCTGTGATCGAAGGGCTGTGGTGTGCTCTTGTTCTTGGCGCTGCCGTTGATCTGGCCGATGATGGACTTCTCGGCCTCCTCGGTCACATGCGACATCGGTGGCTGCGACATGATCACACGCAGGAGCTCGAGAGGAGGACGTACTTGGGGCAGGCGACACAGATGTCGCAATCATTTGAGCAGATGCTCTACGGAGTCGCTGCATCAGATTCCAAGTCCTCTCATCAAACGGTGCATGCGTGTAAGTGCTGACATCATGATCATGCTCATCCAGCTGAAAGTGCACGGGGTGGAATTCTAGCACTTGAGATTCTTTGGGAGCTTGATGTCGAGGTGGGGTAACACGAACACGTACATGACCTTGTGGGTTGGAGTTGCCCGCAGTCAGGAAATACCTAATGTCGAACACATAGTGGCCCTTGTGGTTCTTCCGAAGGAGGTACGGCTGAGGGTCCTTATCCAAACCATTGAGGGTCATGCCGGTGGTGAAGTCAATCATCATAGCTGGGGTATCCTACGGTGGTTGGGCCCCTGTTTGGGCGGCCAGCGTCTTCACTCAGGAGGTTTTCCTGTGTGTTGAGTATGTGCAGTCGGTCACCGGTTAGGCGGTGCCCTAGCCAAGGACGTGTCCGAGGCACGGACCGGGAGAAACCCGGGACTGTTGACCCATATAAGCTTGCCCCTTGAGGTCCCAAATGATCCATTCCTACCAAGATGGGCACGAGGGAAGCCTTGTTGAAACCATCCTGATAGTACTCGGGTGGATTGGGGAGCGCGAAAACCTTGAACTGGCGGTGGTTTCCAGACACGTGGCTCCTGAGGGTCACCTGATAAAGTGCTTGTCCCCACTTCCCGTTCCCATAGCGAAAATACGGGCGAGCAGATTGGTCAAGTTCAATCACAGCGGCGTGGTCCTGTGCCACAATGGCTTGGATCAGTCCTTTGACTGATGCCTCGGGCCCGGCTGATGCCGTGGCTCCACAATCTACCATGCCTTCAAAGTCGCCACAGGTGGAAGGCGTGATGAGAGGCTGACACTCAAGCTGGTGGTTGTGGTGCATATCCAGGCCCAAAAGCTCAGAGGCGTACGAGTTGACAAACTGCCTTGGTGGCTGTGAGCCGTGGCCCTTGCCTGGATGCCATGACCGCTTGCCCTTGGCATACATCACATCGTGCACATCATCCATGAGATAGGCAGACTTGCCCTTGCCCTTCTTGCCCTTGAAGCTCTTACCATACTGATAGTACGGATCCATGAGGAAATGCGATTTACCCTTGGTGCCCTTGGGATGCGGTGGGTGACGTCGATCTGGGCAGTCACGAGCAAAGTGATCACCGCCGCAGTTGAAGCACTTCACACTTTTGGTTTTACCCTTGCCAAAACCCCTATCACGATGAAGTGCTGCTGTGGCCTGTTTGGCTTGGGACCAAGTGCGGGTAGCTTCCTGAGCTAACTGTTCAGCAACTTGTTCAGCTTGAAGGGCTTCCTGCAGCTTGCTGTCCATTTCAGAATCCACATGCGGTTCCTGATCAGCGTGAATGTCACCATCCCAAACCATTGCATCCTGTGGGGATGCTTCATCTTCGGCAACCCAGTCCTGGTGCCAGTCAGATTGCCACCAGGCCTCACCACTGTAACCAGAATTCCAGTAGGGCTCGGAGGCATACATGTCTGACTGTTCATGTGCATGCAGTACATGGGATGTGTGGGTCTGACCATGGCGCTGTCCCATGAATTGATCATCCCACAGAGTCTGAAGTGCTCGGCTGATTGACTCATAGTCCAGGCGGTTGTGCGTGGTTGCAAGGATGTCCCTCTTCTCTTCGTTATTAAGTGAAGCGGCCTGTAAAAGTCGCCAACCACGAAGAACACCCATGATGAAACTATCCACCAACCCCATTTCATCAAGCACTTGATCATGAACTGACTCAGCTGGTTCGACAGGCGTGAGCGTTGGAGGATGAGATCGAGGAGCTCGTTGAGAAGCTGCGGAACGTGTGGGAGAAGCACCTGGTCCTGCGTCCCTTGAATCACCCGTGCCTTGTTCACCAGATGTGTCAACAGCGGCATCATCATCCGCTTGAGCATCAGGTTCGTCTGGACTCACCTGATCCTCAAGAGGACTTGACCACTCTTGCCAGGACCAATCCCATTCGTCCTCACCAGCTGGAATACCGAAGTCCTTGTTCTCCTGACGAACGCCCTGCTGTTCCTCGTAGAGCCTTAGGAGTGCCTCTGTAAATTCGGCATACCCCAAGGTCTCGCGGATGAGGAACGAACTCATGCTCTCATGTGGGAGCCGCTTGAATGCAAAATACTGTGCACAGATCGCGGCCGTATTCGGTAAGCTCTGTCTGACCAAAGGTGAGCCTGCGAGTCTGCGAAGGAGATCTCGGGTACCATTGTTACTGTCGAAGCAAGCGAGAGGCCAACTCATTGCAAGCAATCTCGCTGGTCCCGACAACCGTCCTACAAGCTTCGTTGCGCAGCAGCGTCGCTTATGCTTGGGCACACTCTGAACCCACCAGGCAACTTCCCTGGTGTACTTCCGCCACGTCCTCGCCTGACCATCCCAACTAGGGACGTGTCCGCCGTCTTTGTCCGCCATGAGGATGAAGATGAGGCTCAAATTCCGCTCTCAACTTTGCTAAGCAATGGAGTCACGGATGAGCGGGTTCTCAAGGCAGAGGAAAAAGAACAAGTGCTGCACTGTTGCACTGGAAAAAGGGAGAAAAAGGGGTCACCACTGCAGGTAACTGTAGAGGTCACAGGCGTGGACCAAAGTGCTGGCAGAAACCGATGTCCCTGGCCGTGTCCTGCTCCGCTGCCAATGCGATGCACCCAAGATCTTATCGCACACAACGGCTGCAGATGTTCTCTTTGAACAGGAGCGCTCACGTGAGGTGGTCCTTACCACCGGAAAGCCATGCTCGACGAACTCAGTGGCCGTATGGCCAAGGGGCCCCTCCGGAGCCGAGATGCGACATGTCCCATGTGTCAAAGGGCCATGCATGCAAGTGTTCATGCAAGTGGTCATCAACTGACCTCACAGAATTGCAGTATCCTTGTAAGGTCCGTGGATAGGCCATATCCTTGCGAATTTCATGTTCGGTGCCCAGATGCTACACTGTTGATAAACCCCATTGGGAGAACCCGGCTGGCCAAGACATGAGGGCGGGGGTCGCCGGCTGGCTGCAGTTCTGGTGGGACCAGTTTCCCAAATGCAAGGTACGGTCTCCGATCACATAAAACATTGCCTTGATATCTTCGGACGAAATCAGCAGGTCATCATGAGGTCTGAGCTCCAGCTGGCCTAAAGAGCTTGCCAAGGGTAAGGTCCCCAAATCCCCGTCTATCCCCAGGAAGTTTTGGTTGATGGGGCGCAAATCCATGATCAGGCGTAGCACTGGAATGTCATTGATGGTTTCGTGCTTTGGCAGTCCCGATTGTTTCGAGTGGCACTACGTCGCAGATTTTCCGGCGGACGAGTCCACATGCCACCGATGGCCATTCGTCATCCTTTACCATAACACGAGGAGTTTTCATGCTTACACGCTCGGCTACCGGCTTTAAATATTTTTGTGGGTTCTGTAGGAAATCCAGCACCCCTCCCCGTGCTACCATGCTAGGTTTCAGCACTCCTGCCTTCTCCGCAGTTGGGAGGCTGTGACGCAGATTTGCCCAACCCACAAACTGACACTGTTGAATTTCTTCCCCATACTCATTGATGCTCCTTGTTTTCCAAAAGTCATCAACTGGTTCAGAGGGGATCTTGCTTTCAAACAGTTCAATATTTCTACTGAACACATTCTCGAATTCAGACAGCAGCCTGGCTTGGCCGGGCGTCGGTGGTCCCGCTGGCCCATCCGCTGAGCCTGTGGTCATGCAATTCCAGTCTTTCACAGCAGCCACAAACCATGGCCCCCAACTGTGACCTGGCTGTGTTGGAATGGGGAAAGGAAATAAATCCCGCCCCGTGATGAACTTGCTGGAGCGTTGACTTGAGGGTTTGTAGTTTCTCCCATGCCAGGAGCTTAGGCCCAATAGAACTGAGGGTCCCCGTTAAGGAGCCCCGCCCCTGCACATTTCCAGGCTTGCCACGAGGTGTCACGATGGAGCCACCACCTTGGATTGAAGGGCTCCCTTCCCTTCGTCCGGTTTCTTCCACCTGTCCCGGCTCTCCCCTTTCTTTCCGAAGCTCTTCCCGTCCCCTTTCTTTCCCGAACCTTTGGGACTGGGGTTTTCGCCTTTCCAAATCCCCGCAGCCCCCCCCCCCCCCGGGGCCCCCAGCTCCCCCCCAGGAGCGGGCTTTCAGCTGAGACTCCAGGCGATCCTCGGTCTTCTTTTCCTGAGCAGCTGTTCGGCTTTCTCCTGCCGACATGAGCCGTGTCACTTCGCTTGGCACCAGCTCCACTTTGCAGCTGGTTTCGGGATTTTCCCCTTGTGAGATCAGCCTGAGGGATTTCAATCTTTGAGCCCCCAAGTCCAACGCTTTGAGCACGTCCCCTTCTACAACATCGAAGCGATGGTCATGAATTCCCTGCGCATGGGCCTGCTGGTCATGAGGTTGCTTGAAGCTACTCGCTGCCTGAAATACTTCATGAAGACCGGGCCTACCCCTGAAGTGTTAGTCTCCCTCCCCTCTGCTCGAAGCAAGGACTTCTGGGCTTCCCGAATGCTGTGACAAGCCAGTAGGCCCGGGCACATCCTGGCAACCCTTGCAACCTGATTGGGTTCTTGGAACAGTTCGCACCCCTCTTCTGTGCTTGCTGTTGAGGCCCCGTCCGAGCTCGAGCTCGATTTCCTCTTGCCGGCTAACTGTAACCGTGGCTTTCTGAAGGCGGGGTCTAAGCTGGTACCTTTCCGACTCCATTTGGCCCTGTTGACCATGTCCCTTACGCAGGCCCTGTTTGATTGGCAAACCTTTTTCTTCTTTCTCTTCTTCTTTTTCTTCTTCTTGGCATCTACTGCTCCGCTTTCCCCCGATGAACCTGAGCTCCCGGACGCATTGACCTTCCCCGCCTCCGGCTGTTGCCCCCGAGCAAGGGCCTGCGGCTTGGCTGAAGGCGGGGCTGCCGGCGGAAAGCCAAACGCGGCGGCAGTCTGTTGCAGCTGCTGAAGCTCCCCGGCAGGAGCTTGGTTCGTATTGTTCAAAACCATGTTCTGACACCAGGGCAACGTGGGGTCGGGTTCTTTCATCATCTTGGGATAGAAAAACTCGGGCCCGTTGGCTACGTTCGCATTCCCCATTGGAATAAACAACTCTGCGTCCAGACCCGCCCGCTGGGCCCCGGCTCCCCATTCTTGCACGTGCAAGTGCGGACTGCCGCACACCAAGAGTTTGAGATACTCTCCGCTGCTGTCAATTATCTTGGCACTAATCTGGCCTATGACTTCAACCTGGGAGTCGCAGTAGCTGCCTGAAAAATGCACTGGGACCCCACCTTCAAATCGTTCAAACTCACAGGACCAAACTCGACATCAGTTGGCGCTGCCTCTGTTTTACGGCCGCGAGCGTTTTTCAGAATGCCGGCTGATTGCGGGAGCTCTCGCTGCCATGGCGAGGGCCCGACCGAGGAGGTCTGGTGTTGTCAGCCCCTGGGTCTACCACACTCTCCCCGCTAGGAGGATGAGATGAACGTCCTTCCCCGGTGTGACCGCTCCACTGCCCGATTGATCAGCACAAGAACCTGGCTTTGCGCACCTTGAAGGATTTCTGCCAGACCCGCCAGGTCCTCCCGGCTTGTCAGCCGTGCGTCGCGGACAAGCCCCTCAAGGCCTCCGAGTCCGCGACGCACTGGACAGTGGCGGGTGTGACCCGTGCGGCTCACCCCCCAGCGATCACACCCCAGGCACTCCTCCGAGGAGGACTCTCCCATCAACGTGCGGGCGAGCCCGCACTCACACTACAGCGTTAACAAACAGCACTACGAGCAAAAGGGCGGCGACGGCCCATTCCTAAACTCCGAAAGCGGGAGCCAGGGAACGGCATGTCCCGCACCAAAGGGTTGACCGTGCATCTCGTGCAACAGGACCTCCTTGGTTTCAGGGTTGTAAACCGCCGTTATTGAAAATGGTACATCCTGTGGAGCTAAAGGCACTTGTCGATACGCAGACTTCATGTCCTCAGTTGCCATCTCGATACCGTCGGATTCCAACGCGAGGGCTTTCAATGCCACACCGATGTAGTCTACCATCGTCATGGGGACTTTCTGTTTGCGGTGCGGCATCAAGTTCAGCCCTGATGCTGAATGGTCGTCAATCCACCTGAACTTTGCGGACCCGTCCTCTGCGGTGCCCTGTTCCAACCCAAAGCTTGGGGTGACCTGAAAGGCACTCCCAAACTTCTCTTGGGTTTGTGACCAGGTCATAGGATGGCCCATGGTCCCTTGCTTAACTTCCTTTTGGGTCTTTTCCCAAATGGCTTTAGCAAGTTTTGGCGGACCTTTCTCGGCCATGTAACGGACTCTGTCCATCATCCTTTTCGACCTCGCCTCCAAGCCTCCGAAGAACTCTTCTTTAGACATTTTTGGGAGGACCTCAAAATCATCGAAGAAAGGCGAACACGAGGCTTCTCCAGAAATTCTCAAACCCTTTAGGCATGCGACTGGAACCATCTTGTCCTCAATGTCGAGGAGCTCTTGCAGCCTCCTCATGAGGACAGTTTTTGGCCTCAGTCCCAACTTCCTTGCTGTCCAGACGGCCTGCCTATTCTCCTTGACCTGTTCGCCTTCCAGTTCTCTCCTCCAACTCTTGAGCATGTCCAAAGCCTCGAACCTTCGACTTATCAGCCCGGACGGGTCATCGACGCACGCTCTGATGGCTTCTGCGTGTTCCCTCTTCAGAGAGTCCCTGAGATCGAAAGGATGTCTCAACGCCTTTGCGCTTTTCAAATGCTCTTCACCTGACTTCAACCCGTCGGGAATGAGTTGTCCTCTTTTCCCATAACTGGGCTGACGACCTGATTCAACGGCGGCCATCCTGTAGATAGAGTTCGGTTCAGGGTGCAGGGGTGGTTCAAGTTGTTTCTCACCACCCGCGCGTGCCTGAAGAACCTCCCTCCGGAAGGGACGTTTGTTTCTTCCCGGGGCGCGTCTCCGTTCTCAGGGGATATGACTCCTGCAGGAGATTTGACTGCCCTCCTTTGAGTTCCGATGTCTCGGAATGCTCCTTCCCTGGATGAGATTTTCTCCCCACCCTTTCCGGCGGAGGGATCCCCCAAGACAAAGACACTTCTCGAGACAGTGGCGCATTCGGCCCGGAGAAGACTTCCACAAAGGAGCTGATTGGGAACCCTTCAAAAACTAGCATAGGCTGTGCAAAAACCCAGGGGATACTCCCTTTCGTCCCCCGTAGCGAATGAAGTGACCCTCCCATTCCTTACCCGCGGTTTCCACGTCAAATGGGGCTTCCCTGTTCTACTGCAGACCTTGCTCGACAAACATCTCTTCTCGACAAAGCGTCTCAGGGGCTTAATGTTGTGGACGAGGACCTGTGCTTTCCTACGGCGGCTTCCTTCCCTCCCTCGACTCCAAACCCTGCCAGGACTCCAGGCTCCTGGCGATGGAGTTCTGAGGATGTTCCAAAGTGAAGTACCTGCCAGCATCGGATGAATGCAGCGCAGCCATGTCAGCCATGTCTGTGTCGAGGTCAAGTTTCCGACGCTTAGATGGGGGAAGGCCCTCAACCACTTCCGGAATACCTCTTGGCCATCATTACTTCGTAATGGAACCGGTGGGTTCAAAACTCCGGGGATTGGTCGTTCCCGGGCCCCTGAAAAAGTACAGCAGTTTGGCGCCCAGCGCTGGAGATCGGAATCTCCCACATCACTTACCAAAAGCTTGTTATCTTGAAAAACATCTTTGCCCCGCAGCAAATCCCAGGGCTGTGCGACTCTTTTTGCTCTCCGAACTGAAGATTCAAAAAGTCTCATGCCTCCTGGCAAGCGAGTCGCAATCTCGCCACGGAGGAGTTGTCCCTATTTGCCCTTCTTCTCCATCCGATCGTCGGATGGCTTCACCTTGGGGGTCGCAGTCTTCTCGGCGCGCTTGGCTTTCTTCATCTCCTGACGGAATCCTTTTGGGATCTCGCACCTCGGTTCGTGCTTTCGTCGGCAGACTACGCACATCCTCGGTTTCTGAGATGTCCCATGTGACTCCTCTTCTCCCCTGGCCTTCTTACGGTCTCCCCTCTCCGGGGTCCTCGGCCGTTTCGGCGCTCCAACCGCCTTGTCCTTCCCTTGGTCCGGGTGAGACTCCGGCTGGGGCGCCAAGAGCTTCCAAAGGGGATCATCGGCACCGGCTTTGGTGTAGTGACTCAAGCCGGCTTCTACCGATCCAACTCCCTTGCCCACCCACTTCAGCACTTCGGACATGATCTCGCGGTCGGCCCTCCTCACCTCATTGATGGTTGGGGCTCGCATGCCATCCGGAGTCCGAGCACAGGCGATGAGCTTCTCTCCAAAGTCCATCGCGGCATCATAGGGGCACACATCCATCATATGAAATGCTCTTGAACGAAGTTGCAGCACGTCACGCAAGGCGACCAAGTCGTCCACCACCTTGACATCAGGAAAGTCTTCGTCCCTGGACGACAGAGCGAGCTTCTAGTCCTCTAAGACGACCGGCTTCTTGTCGTTGGGCAGTTTGCCAGCTTGCCTCAGCTTGTTCTCCATCTCCATATCCACGAAGGACTCCCAGCTTAGGTGTTGGAACGAGCCACCAGGCCCGAAGGTACTCTGGACCTTCCCCAGAGTATGGAGAGAAGGCCGGTCACGATCACTTGTGGGCTCTGCACAGTTTCCGCAAGCAACCCGTGTCTTCTTGGGTCTTGTAGTCGTCCCACGCGGCTTGGTCAGGACGGGTATAGGTGATCACGTCTCCATCCTCATTGCGATATGCCGCCTTCAGCCTCACCACCTTTTTGAGGTAATCCTCAAGGTCGGCAGCTGTGGGCAGTCTAAAGGCCATCGCTTCGAAGGTGGTGATCCGGTCGGCGAGAAGGACCAGGTAATCCGACTCATGGACCTCGAAGGTCACTGCAGCTCTGGCGAATGAGACTGCCGAGCGCGCATCAGCCATGGCGGATCGAGTCGAATCCCACTCGGGTCGAAGGTGTGTCTCCACTTGGGCCAAAAAGGGACTCACCAAGGGCATCAGTGCACTCTCCACATTAGGTGCAGCTCGACACATCCATACGAAAGGACGTGGATCCCTAGGTGGAACTCCAGCACATGGACTCATGACTGGGACCGCATGGCTACATGGTGATTAAAAGACAGCGGGGCACAACTAATTTGTGCACTAGACATCGGACCAATCGTCGCCAGTCATCTGTACACCATGCATAGCGCACCTATGGCTCCCTGAGGTCACACTGAACCCCTCAGCTCCAGCCTCTCTCACGTGACCTTCAACACAACGAGGCTCGCATCTTCTGGAGCATTGGTATTGGGCGCCCTTCCTCAGCACCGTGTACTCACACAGCAGCCGGCAGTCACCACCCTTTCCGAAGCATTTCCCGCATAGATCGTAGTCTGGCCCCCAGTCCTCATCGAGATCCAGTGCCACAAATCTGGCCCCTTGGCTGCTACAAGCGGGTACGCCCTTTCCCGGTCGCCAGCTGGACGAAGGTGCACACCATGTCCATGTCATGTTTTCCTGGATCGGCTCCAGAATCGTCCGAGTCGGTGCCTGCAGAGGGCATCGCCAGCTCCCCTTCGTCCATTTCGAAGTTGCCGAGCTCGTGCATGGTGGTCTAACCAGGGTGGAGACAGATCTCCAATCCGGTCGCAACGGGCGATGGTCAAGGCTAGAACCTTCCAGGGCTTGTGTGACAACTCCCCGGCGGATCTGGTCAAGCGCTTGGACTTGCCCACGCAGGACCAGAGTTTGTGATTCTCTTAGGTACAAGTCTGGCATGGCCTCGGAGGCCTTCTTCCAGGCACCTTGGAATCTCACCGTCCGAGTCGTCACGCCAAAATGCGTCATGTAACTCGGCATGGTGCTTTTGCAGGAATGCCACCTCAGGGCTCCTATCTCCTGAAGTCCTGAAGAGACAGCGGCACCTCTGCACCAGCATCGAACAGTGAGAACGTCCTCCTCGATCAGCGGAGGGTGCTCGTACCAGCCCCCAGATGGGTTCCTGGCACACCCAATGAAACTGTGGTCTCTCCAGTTTGGGCCCATGCATCTCCAACAAGAGGTCCACCAGGACGTTCGAGCCAGCCATCACGCTTGTCCGGCGACACCCAGTGGCGGCCCAGGGACGGGGTCCGCTCTTGGTCCAGTCACCTTTCGCCCTCAGACCAAGGACTTCGGAACCTCCCACTACCCTGCGCCACTCCACAGCTGACATGGCCGTCCCTGCCAGGTCGCTGTGTCTGACACTGGCTTGGGTACACAATCTGAGCTTTCCACAGGCCACTCGGGTCTGCAGGTCCCAGTCTTTGTTCAGCACTATCTTCTCCAGATAGTTCAGAAAGTCCACCTTGAAGTAGGGCGCCGGACTCCTTTCTGGCGCTCGCCTCGAATACTCGTTCGACATCTTCCTGACCCGAGGGTGACACGTGCCAGGGCAGTCGAACCCAAAGGCGGCGCTGAAGTGTTCCAACGCATACAGGACACTCTGTGGAGTGCGATAGCCTGCTTCCTCGTTGATCAACTTCACCACGTACTTCTGAAGGAACTGGGTACTGAAGAGTTGGTCCACATTCCCACTGTCCACGTGCACCCTGTCATAGTAGTCGATGAAGTTCCTGAACTGCCTCGCATATCTCAACCCGGTTCCAGCCGATCTCGGCCGAATAAGAGTGAAGAAGACTCCGTCGTCGATTTCGTACGTGACGGATTGGACCACCATGTCGATGATGTCCATCCTTATAGCCTTGATGACCAGCCTCTCGAAGAGGTCCTTGGCAAGCACCTGATATTCCTCGAGCTTCTGCAGCTCCAGCGGTCTTGTCCTCGCTGGGAGAGAAACTTGGATCCGGGGCTCACCTTTTCGCACCTCAACTTTGCCTTCGGGCCTAACTGCCTTCTTGCTGAACTGCGAAAAGACGTCCTGCTGTTACTGCTGCTTCAGCTTCTTCATCGCCGACTCCATCTCTCCTTCAATCTGGTCAAGGTCTTCGTCCTTCTCAGCCTCTCCATGCTCCTCTGAGTCTTGGGAAGGTCCCTTCGGAGGCGGCAGTGCTCTCTTTCTGAACGCCACCGCGGGTGCGCCCTGCGCTCTCGCCCAGGCTGGTGACCCTCTGGATGAGCCGTCTGTCGAGGCGCCCCTTGTAGAGGAGTTTGAGTCTCTTACACTCCCAGGTGGACCCGCCCGGCTAACTGACTCAGGCTTGATCTCTCTCCTGGGGTTTGGGGCATCAATGAACTTCCCCCATCTTTCTCCCGCAGAGGAGCCTTTCGAACTAATAGAGAGATCTACCGCATGCAGAGGGGTCTCATCCTCTACACCGCTTCGGATTGCCTCCAAGACTTCGCGTGCTGGGTCTCCGGTTTCGAGCATCCGGGCTATCTCCGATCGGGCTGACCAAGCCCCTACAGCCATCATCCCAGAAGTCTTGCCCAGCCTCGCCCTGCGGTTGTAGGCGGAACTGGAGCTCCCAGAATGGCTTTGACCACCAGACCTTCGTCGATCTTGTGTGGCCACATGCCTCCCTCGCAAAGACTCGCTACGCCCCCTTTTTGCCCACGACGGCACTGACATTCTCCCCCCGCTGAAAAACAACTAGGAGGTACCAGGCCCTAGTGAGCTTTAGCCAAAATGGCCACGTTTCGGCACCGCTAAACGAGCATTCACGGTAGTATGCAAGCACACAACAAGTGTATTCGTTTCTTGAAGTTGGAAAGATAGACAATGATTCCAATTTGTATAAGAAATAGCTGCTACATGGAGACAAGAGACAGATTGCAAAATAATCCTTGGTTGCCAGCGGATGAGCAAGATTATGATTTCCGGCGCCGTACCTGTCTTTCGCAACCATTATCTCCTGGTATCTTTTTACAGCTGTTTTATTGTGGGGCTGGAACCTTCTTTGATGCCATCCTAGTCCCAAAGCCTACAATAGAAGCTTTCGGCTGGACTCACTCGCAAAGGACCTACCATGTTCTTTTTGGCGCCTACCTTGACGTCGCTCGCAAAATCCCTTGTCAGAGTCCTCTGTCCTGAATCCTCATCAGAAAAAGGCCAGGGACGACAAAACAAGCCGAACTGGCCACACTCCAACATCACCAGAACAAGCCGTCAAACATGAGCTCCCTGCAGCACATAAAGATATGAGCCCCAAACAAAATTATTTGTTTCCCCAAAAGGACGTGGGAAAATTGTAGCGTCGCTGGTTCTTGTTGGCAATGTTGCCAAATTTCACTGGTCAGGTCAGTTCGTTCGGGATTTATGCGCTTTAAACTCGAACAGGAAAGAAACAAGCCAAACCAGAAGAAAGGGACCAAAGAGTTATTAAACCCCCTGCCCACCCCCGGCTGCGGCATGCACTACCTGCTGATACGCTCAAACCTTTTTGCAGCTTGGCCTTGAGCCAAAATGAAGTTCAACACAGATGGTCAAACACTTGTTCAAGCAACCTCTCAACTATACATGCAACACGTTGGACACTGAGAAGTAACACAGACCCTTTGGACCTGATATACCTCGTATATTCTTGACTCCCCCCTCTTCGAGAGGACTACGGGCTGCATTGGCCGCGCCTAGGGCTGCGGCTAGAGAAGATTGTGGCCATTTACCAGGCCATAAGCTCGCAAATGCTTAACACTTACACCTTTCATGCAAAATGTGTGATGAACTCACTTCCTACTTCCGCGGACGTCTACAAGCACTTCTGGCAAATCTGTTCTGATGCCAAGCAGCTTAAGTGCATGATCCCACTTTTGCGGGGCGAGTGCTTTTGTAAAGATGTCTGCGGCCTGCGATTCGGTTTTTACATATTCAAGGTGCACGCCGTTCCCAGGAGCTAGCTGCTCAGCGAGACAGGCTAGGTTCACTTTGTGGGTTCGAGTAATCCCCCTCAGTTTCGGAGAATAACCTTTGCGTGCAACCAAGATCGTGGCTTGATTATCTTCATATAGGGTGAGGCTAATCTTACGGCCTAAGAGTTTCTCCCATAAGCCTAGGGCTGGCAGCCCTTCCTGATATAAGGAATGGGCGAGGGAAATCACTTCAGCTTCGGTCGTGGAACGTGACACTGAAGTTTGCCTCTTACTTAGCCATGCAAGGGGGAAATGGGTCCGAGGGCCTTGGAGGACAAGGAACCCCCCTGATGTGGACTTTGCATCTGCCTCCCCCGCAAAATCAGCATCGGCATACAGCGCAAGCTGCAGCTGTTCTGGCTGATCAAGCACGGTGCCTACCAGTCGGTAGGTGCAAGTGGAATTTATATAAGAAATCAAACGTGCTAACTGACGATCGTTATTCTTAGACCACTTATTTACACACGTTGCGAGATCCCCGATAGGCTTGATGATGTCGGGTCTTGAGAGCCGACCTAACCATAAGGCTTTCATCAAAAGCTTACAGGCTTTAGAACCTAGCTCGCCCTCCGTCTGGTTATCCTCGATGGGAAGGGATCCCTCGGGGCAGAAAGGCGTTTGCGCATGGCGCAACTTGGCTGCAGGCAACCCTGACACTTGCAAATACAATTCTACTGTCTGCTTTGCGTACTCGTGCATGTCGAATGCAAGTGCTCCCTTTAACGCGCCATTGGCTGCGTTTGTGTCGGGCTCGTCGGTACCCCTAGAGGCGTTTATATAGACATGGTTACGGCCTAAGACACGATAGATCGGCTCGGGCGGCTCGATGTCTACGAGAGTGGTTAACTTCTCCCAAAACGCATCGTGGTCGGCATCTGGTCCTGACAAGGTGAGGTCGTCGACGTATGTGGACAACATCAACTTAGTTTGAGGGAACCAAAAGTTGCCAGGGTATTCCGAGATTTCCTCACCGCCGAACTGCTTAAGGATCTCCTTGAAGTGAGCCTCCCATAGCCCCCCGGCATCGGGGTGACCATAAAGGGCCTTAATCAAAAGAACCACAGGCTTCTGGAAACGTTCGCGCCACCAGCGGGGCCTTAGTTCGGGAGGTAGGGATATCCAGGTCTTATAACCCGACTTGAGGAGCGCTTGGATATACGCTTTCACCGCATCAGCTACGGTGCACTTGTGGCCGGGAAGCGACCCGTAGGCAACACATGCATTGAGTCCTTGGACTGACGTTGGATTTGCGCCGAGTTCCTGGTATACTGCTGCGGCTCCATACTCGTCCTTGGCGCAATCGCCACGGTAGACGATACGACCCTTGTATTTTTGGAGATGGGCTGCGAGCTCAGAAAACTTTATTGATGCAATGGTCATTCGTTGCCCAAAGTGCACGGATGCCCCCTTATGTCGCGCCTCGGCTGCGACCTCAGCTTGCTCCCTGACGGAGGACAGATCCCAAACACCTGCCTTCTGCAAACCCTCTGCTTCCTTTTTAACCGCCTCAGTTGCCTCGGGCGAGGACAACATTTCGGAGCGGGAAAGCAACTTAGTTACCATTGCGGAAACCTCAGGATTATGCTCTTCAGGAGTTAGGCCATATGCCTGGGCCATCATGTTATCAAAGTCTAAAACTTCTTCTAACATTTTCTTAGCCTTAGGATCTGACTCTACGAGAACGGCGATGTCCTCGAGACCTGCTAAGGGTGACTGATGTTTCAGCGGCTGCTCCTTCTCACGATGCTCCTGCTGTCCGGATTGAGGGACTACAGGCATGGCCGGCGCCGGGATGGCTGCGGCTTCTGGATACAAGGCACGTATGATGAGATGGCGCATCTGGTCCGGATAGAATGCAGTGCGAGACGTTACACTACCGGCAGCATGCGTGTGCTTAGTATCAGCATCATGAGGACACTGCTTACACGCGAAGGCATCGGCAAGCCTCTTTGAGGTGGTCATGAGGCGCCACGGTTTCTTGATGGGGAAACCATGTTCATCTTTGAGACCGACTGCGCATCCATGAAACTCGACCGAATAAAGCCGATCTTCGTGTTTCGTGAAGAACGCGTTGACGTCTTTGCGTCGCCAACCTTCACAGTCACGTGGCCATTCAAAGGTAACCTCACCTTGACGATCTAACACTACCTCCGCGTGACGCGCAAATCTGGAAAACAGCTGCTGCGACTTCTTGACTTGCTGGGCGAGCCTCTTCTTAAACTTGTTACCTAGCCTAAACAAATTCAACCTTTGCCAGGGAGAACCGCTAGTGCATGGTATAGCTGCCCAGACATTGGGTTTTGCACACGCATTGAGCTGTGCTGTCACTTGCATTTCACCTTCATCCGTTTCGAGATCTACGAACTCTTTTGCCAAGCGGACATGCGGAATTTTGTACGACTCACTCACTTTTCCCATGGTGGATTGTGGTGAGCAAGCATACTCATACAAAACAGGAACTTCTCCCTCCCGCGCGTTACGCTTGCGAGTTCTGTAGTTGCCTACTTTGGGCTTTGCGGGTGTCGCGTTGACAACTGCGTCAGGCCTCAAGGAGAAAATGGTAAAACCAATCCACTCGTGGCTGAGCTTGCGATGCGCTGCTTTCTTGCCAAGCCAGTTATCATCGATGACTTCTTTCTCGCCACCGAGGTAGACAACGCTCGTTGCTCGAGCAGGCAAGAGGTTTTCAATAGGCACAGGACAGCTTGAAGCTGCATCATGTGGAACAAACAAGTTTATCCGTCTCCTATTATGGATATAGATTACCTTATTTGAACCGGGCTTATGGATCCACCTATCCTCGCCTTTGGCTTTGACGTATGCAATTGCATCACCTTCGTTGTTATTAAACAAACACGGCATCCCAAACACCGGGAGACCGGAGTCGTGAGACTCCTCGGCTGCATGTGTCAAACTTGTGACGGTGGCAGTGGATGGAACGAATGCGGCGCCTGTGGTGACGACTGGGAGCCCCCCTGGTCGGGACGAGGCAGGCTTTCCTTCGAGAGCCTCTGCAAGTTCTTCGGACGCGCGATGCGCTGCGTCTAGCTCTTCAGCTATTACGGGAACTACATCCTCGATCCTAGGCGGCTCAGGAGGCTTTCCTTTGTCGGAGATTGCCTCTCGCTTTTCTCGTTCTTCCTCCTTTTCTGCTTCTACAAGTTTGGCGAACCTTTTTCTACACTCATCGGTGTGGTAGCGGGTCCTACCCGTACAACCTTTACACCCGGGCGTTTCCTTAAGACGAAGGATACGGTCGATGGTGATGTACACACTCCTAGGCTTTGCGCTTGAAGGTGCATCGGGCTCGGCCTCCTCTGCGAAAGGAACTTCCTTGAGTGCAAGAGCTGGAAGCTCCCCTCGGCAGCGCTTTGCGCACTGCAACGGCTACAGGAAACGATGGATCACCTTCCTCGACAAACAGTTCGGGCTCCGGGACGTCGTGAACGACTACTGCCTTACGGGTGCGAAACTCTTGGTAATCGAGTACCCGAACGACATTGCGGTATCGCAGTCCAGCATCAATGCGCCACCCCAAAAATAGCGCAGGGGCCATATTGGGCTCGAGCGTTCTTTTGTTGATGCCTTTCTTGCGATAGTACACGAGCTGCCCGAAACACAGCCGAATGCCTTCGAACTTAGACTTGGTTAACGCTTCCCATTGGGTCTTCCCATCTACGCAAATTGCAGGGCGGTCAAATGACATTGAGAGGCACGCGTAGGGATATGAGAAAGTGTGAAACTCATACGGGAGACCAGATTGGAGGTGTACCGATCTACAAGTTTCTTTCTCTTCCCGCACATCACGCTCTAATTCAGAGTTGTGGGGCCACCTACCCGGGAGGGAGGTTTCAGGGACCAACCCAACCTCAGCGACTGCATTCTCAAGCTCTCCAGCCTCGTCACTTTTGACTAAGCATGTTGGTGGAGTTTCCCCGATTTTTAAACCAAAGAAATGCCTGAGATTTTTGGCATGTGCTGCGGTATCACGCTTAGACACTGGAAATGCCAACCGCGCACCGGAATAGACGTCCCTAATTACATGATGTGACTTTATACCCCCATGACCTACCCCAGTATGTCCCTCACCCATTGCGAGAATCACACTATCCGTGGCAACCTGCTGCAGTGGTGCAGTGGGCACATCAAGGAGATCGTCGCTGCGGCCATCCGGCTTCCGCGCGGTGCGCATAGAGGTGTTTTTGGAAATGGAACACACTTTGCAAAACGGGTTCTTTGGGAAATGCGTTAGGAGGTGCTGAGATGAAGTGGCTTCTTTGCGAAGTTCGACCTCACTTGATGGGTCGCCGTCTGCTAGTTCGACCAGAGGACGTTTGTCGTCCGGATGTGGGGGAATCACAGGTGGTTCACCCCCCTCCTTGGCAGGTTCGGGCCTTGCGGGAGCATCCTTCTTAGGCTTGGCGTAGAAGTGCGTGGCGCCCTTCCACTTCGCCCGAGTATCTCTGGCTGAGGCTTCGATGTCACGCCAAGAGTCATTGATGACTTCCTGGGTGCCGTCCTCGTAGTAGCAAATGGTTGACCTTTCATCCCTCAGCGTTTCCAGCCCAAAAGGGCAATTGCGAGCGGGATGTATAGCGAACCCCTTAGTTCGACGTGGTGCCTGATGATAGCACCTCGCGCGGGATCAAGCTCCCAGTAATCCTCGGTGGGCTCACCGGGAACAGCTGCTACTGTTTCCTGCTCTTCGAACAGGTCTCCGTCGGCAAGGGACATTGAGTCATCTTCCACAGCTGCGCCAGAGGCTGCAGCTTCGACGGGTTGCAGGTGCGTAACCTGTTCAGCGATCGAGGGCGTGACTGCCTCATCGTACTGCGGAACGTATTCTACTACACGGGTAGCGTTGATGCGAGCACGACGTGGCACCTTGATCGTGCATCTTGAGATCTCGTTGGGAGGCACAAGATATGGAACGGACTCACGTGGGTCCCACACGAACAATGGCCTTGGTCGATCACGGTCTTTCCGATCGATTGGGCCGGCGGGCACTCCCGGAGGACGTAGACTTGCTCTTCCTCTGGGATGACTTTGCTTCCGCGAAATGCGAGAGACGTGTCACCTTGCTGGGTGCCTCCACCAGTTGCAAAACCGACGGGACTACTTGTTGGCCTTATGCAGCGAATCATTGAGCTCGACATGGCTTGCTTGCCGATCAGGTGTCTTCCGGCCGCGGTGTCCCACAGCCACGACACCTTCCCATCCAGCGGAGCGGGCATTGCCGGCAGAACGGTAGCCATAGAAGCGGTGGCTTTCGACTTAGACAGCGCACGGGGTGGAGGCCCCTTATACTTTACAGTATCACTGTGAAGAAAGGCACGCTTATTTGCACGACACGCGTTATACGCATGGAACATACACGGTTGCTTAGCCTTCTGTTCCGGAGTCATGTTCTTAGTCGAGTTCACTGCAGCGGAACGTGGGGTCTGGGCACCCCCCTGAGCCTTCGCCTTTGGCGGCGGTCCACTAGGCTTCTTGGCCTTGGGAGCTGGGGCTGCAGGCGTCCCCTTAGGGTTACTTGTACCCTTCTTCTCATCCTTATCCTTCTTCTTGTCCTTTGACTTCTTCTTGTCCTTGTCAGCCGCGGCTGGGTTGGCGTTCACATTGCCCGGATTGGAGGATGTAGTGGATGTCAAGACTTGCGGCTTAAGCTTTAAGTTCTTATCGAAATCCTCACGGTTCCTCTTCTGTTGATCCAGGTCTATGATCAAGCCAGCCTTCGACCACAACCAAGTGGTAGAGCGCCGATGGCTGCTCCATGGGGCATCCCTCGCCTTCTCAATTTTGGGTTTGAGGGGCGGAATCTTCTCGAATTCATCAAGAAGATGGTTGAACAGGGTGCGCTCGCGGGGCATCTCATCCTCCGGAATGGCTTCCACCACATACCGGTATTTTTCCCTGAAAGCTTCCAGGTCAGTGACGTTGGTGCCTGCAATCCGAAGATTAAGCAGGTTGCGTTCACCCAACATCCCCATTCTGTCACGCTCCAGTTGGAAGTTCTTGATGATGCACCTGAGCATTACCCTTCCACACGGAAGCCCACCAGTAGTGGCTCTCTCATGCTCCACCATGGACTGGAAAATCAGACCGAATTTGCCACTCCGACAAGTTTTCAGTAGCTTGACGGCTATTTCCCGGTTTGTCCGGGGAAAGCGTGGGTCGGACTTCAGTTCTTTTTCGCCCTTGGTCATGCACTCCTGCGCCCAGAGGTAAACCTCATCGCCGGGCGTCTGTTGCAACCTTGCGATTGCGACAAGAACCTGGTTGACGTATCCGCGGGCTTGTCCAGCATTTGTGGGTGCCACAGGGAAGTTCAGATCTTTGAGATCCTTGAGCCTTATCACTTCGTCCTCGTGATCAGCCCAGCTTTTGGCCGGGCAGGCGGGTTGTGCCGCCCCATCTCCACGACCTCCATTGCCACCACCCCCGGAAGGGTTATTCATGGTGAGCTCTGGACACTCGGCCTCGGGATGATCACCACCGCAGACGCGGCAGTCACCTTTTCGTTCGTCCCTATCGTCTCCATCACCATCCTCCTCTTGAGAGTCGGACGAAGAGTCGGAGCTTGCGGCCGAGCCGTGCTGTGGTGATGTGGTCACGGTTCCTCCGGCGAGGTTGTTCCCCAAAACCCAGGGAATTGGCGGAACACTTACACTTGACTTGGGCCGAAATTGCGAAGAACTGCCAGGTTGTTGGGCTTCAGCCTTCGCAACAGGAGGTACAGGCGCAGACGCCTTAGGAAGGGCAACAGGTGCGGGCGAAGGCAAGCTATGTGCGACTAAGTTGGTTAGCTGCGACACGGCCATAGCCAATGCGGAGATCTGCTGATTAACCCCTACCGTATCGGCATTATTGCCATCACTGCCCAACAAGACCTTGGCCAGCGGCACTTTGAGACACTGACGCGCCGGGGGCTGCGACATTTGCTGCCGCTGCTTTTGACCTGGTAGGAACTGCTGAATGGGGCTGACGTCCATCCCCGGCAGAAACATCCTGTGCACTTGGATGCGGAATGCCATTGAAGACACAGCGGCATTTGCGCCACTCGCGGATGCACTTACTTCGGCGCAGGCCACGGGAAACATCTACGTGAAACCCTACAGGACCCTTCGTAATGACAGTGGACGCACGGGGCGGGGGCGTCGCAAAAGCTAAACCCACTGGCGTGCCTGGGACGGGATCCGTTCGAGCGGCTGGCCGTCCTTCTACACGTGCTGCACTTAAGGGCACCATCTGCGTGGCGCCTCCACTGCTACTACTAAGGCCTTGCGCGGCCGGGCCACTTGCGGCCCCTCCTGGGCCACTTGCGGCCCCTCCTGGGCCACTTCCTGGGCCACTTGCGGCCCCTCCTGGGCCACTTGCGGCCCCTCCTGCTTGGAGCACTTGCGCTCCGGGACCACTTGCGGTCCCCTCACTCTCTTGGAGCACTTGCGCTCCGGAACCACTTGCGGCTCCCTCACTTCCTCTCTGGGACACTTGCGTCCCGGGACCACTTGCGGTCCCTTCACCTCGCACTTCGTGAACTTGAGCCCCCGGACCCCTAGGTCCACCGGAAACGATCTGCGTGTCCCCGGATGTCATCTGCGTGACAGGTGCCGGCTCGGCACCCTGAGGCTTAGGACTAGCGTTTGGGCTAGAACCCACTTGACCTGCCACCCACTGGAACTTGGACCAGAAGGATGCACTTTCACTTGAACTTGCACCGCGCCATTATGGACTTTGGGCTGAGGCTCGTGAACATCCGGAACAGGGGATGATTGTGCGGATTTCTGGAAAGTGCCTCGAGATTAGCTAACCTATGGGAAAGCTTCACGTTTTCGGAATGCAAGACATTTATTGCCTGTTCCTTATTTGCAAGGAGTGCATTCTTCTCGGCGATCACTAATTGGGCTTCCTTAATCACCGCTCCTACCTGCTCCGTAGCTTGCTGCTGCCCTTCTTGCTGAGCTTCCTGCCTAACCTGAACGACCGCTTGCTGGGCTTGCTGTCGCATTACCTCAGCTTGTTGCCTCGCTACTGCAACTGCTTGTTCGGCTTGCTGACGTAAAAGCTCGCTTTGTTGATGGGCTGCTGCTTCGCTGTCACGAGCCTGGGATACTGCCTGTTGTGCTTGACTAGCAATCTGAATGGCCTCCTGCCTAAATGCACTAACCTCTTGAGTTGCAACGTCCATGACATAACCAACGTCCGCCCTAGCCTGTTGTGCTTCCTGCTGTTGTTGCATGGCATAATTTGCGGCTTGGGCTGCGACCTCGGATGCTCTGTGTGCTTGTTGCACCGCCGCGCCAGCAATGAACGCGGCAGCAGGCATATCAGTCATGGGATTGGGAAATGACGGTTGTGCGCCATTATTGTCCACTAACAACTCAATTGACGTATCTGAAGAGGGCTCAGACACTATAGGCAAAATTGGGGAAGGTGTGGCCCTATCTCGTGCGCGTGTACGGATTACCGACATGGCAGGGACTATATCCAAACCTACTAAGTCAGGGTCATCATGATCGGAACCACGGGTAGACCTAGACCTATCTTCAGAAGGTGGAGTTATCCCGGAAGCCATTATTAAACGTGGTTAATTATTTACCCTTCTATTGAAGTTGGGGAAACCACGAAACACACGAGACGATTTTTCGGATTGCTGCACGCCGCGCCTGGGTGGCTGCGGCCAGGTTTCTCCCACCCTGGATTAAGCCTCGACCAGGTGCCTTTGGCAACCCAGGAGACTACTTCTCTCACCTTATACTTACCCTACAGCCGCGCTGGCGCTGCGGCACCTGCAGCCACCTTTGTGGTGGCACTGGACACTTGCCGCGCCTAGGGCTGCGGCCTTTGCCAATATGGTACTTAGTACGTAGCACTCCACCGGTCGGTGATGAACTCGCAAGGGTGCAGCTGCCTTGCTGGCTGCAGTTCGTGGCGATGATTGACGATGAGCTCTTCGAGGTAGATCAAAGCGTCTGACAAACCACGATTGTCGTGCTTTGCACAATGATAGCCACGAACCCCCGCACGCCTGCACTCCAAAAGAATATTCTGGTTGTCGTCCACCAAAATGTGGCACTGCAATGCGTGTAGGATAGCTGCTTTCCCCTCGGGTCCGGTGCGGCTTCGCGTCACTGTAACGGCAGGAATAAGAGGTTGCCCAGGGCGCAAATGGTAGTTGTATTGCTGCCTGAACTCGTCTGTTTCCCGTCTCACCTGCTCAGTGCGAGTCCTGGTGAAGGCGAACGACACGATGTAGAAGCTAACAGGATGACAGCGAGTCTGAATATCCAAAAGCCTGCGTAAAAGCCACTGCTCAGGTGTACCGTTGCGGTAACAAGCAGTGTCTAACGTGTCGTGCCAATCCAGTGCTACCCGAATTGTGGGTCCTGCCCAGTTCAAGGGAGGCGCCTTGTGGGTGATGTGTGGAGCCGGGGCCGATGGCGCGGAAATAAGCCCAACCGGAGGTGGTTGGGGATTGGGTGCCGAGATGACACCGATCCGCGCCGCGCCTTGGGCTGCGGCCTTGCTGGACTCCTGAGTGACTTGAGCCGGTGGTGCTTTGTTTGGCAAACGATCCAGTGAGCTTTGCCTCCGAAAAGTAGCCGATGCTGGTACACTTGTCGAGGCCTTAGCCGGTCTTGGCTTAGGCGGCACTGGCTGCACCGATGCTGCACGTGTTGATTGTGCAGGAGGTGGAGGAGCCTTAACCTTTGGTCGCTTGGGCTCCGCTGCAGTGTCTGCCTGCCGCGCCTTGGGCTGCGGCCCCCGTGTACCAAAAACTACACCTGTGTTTGCGACTGGCCTGCTTGGTTCCCGTTGTCGAGGAGGTCGTCTGACGACTGGAGCCTCAATTGTCTCGCCTTCCAAAAATGCGGCGCTCCTCTCAAAAGCTTGCTGCTGTGGAGGAGCACGAGGTCGTGAAGGCTGCGCGTCTGCTGCTTGGTCCGGAGGTGTAAAAATTTCGTACTCCTCCGGTGCTGGCTGATGCGCGTCTGTCTGTGGGTCCGTAGAATACCGACGAGGTCGAAGCCAAACGTCAGATGGATAATTGTACGGATCACCTTCAGGCAGAAAACTGTGAGGCCGTTCCAGTGGTCGCCCGTTGCCCGTGCCGTGTGTCGAACCACGCTGTAAAATCCAGATCCCGTCCCTGTCAATTCTTGTAACCGGAAAGTTGGATGTTGCTGGGGCGAGGATCAAAGGTCGCTCACTCACACCGCGCCTATAGGCTGCGGGTCTTGAAGATGACCTGGACCTTGAGGTAGCTCTAGCCGCGCTTGGAGCTGCGGCACGTGCAGTTGGGCTTGATGATCTTCTCCTTCTTTGTGAGGCTACTCTATAGGCTTCACGTAGGGTGACTTGTGCTGCGGCCCGTGTCACCGGAGATCTTGAGCGCTCTGATGTTGGTCGGGGCCTTGCAGCTTGCTGACACACGCCTCGCAAAACAGCGCCTGTTGGAGATGCTGTCCGGGTTGTACCGTCCGCGCCTGGGGCTGCGGATTGCTCGGAGTGGGGTGAAGGCTCTTCTGAATCCTCGGACGGCTCCGACTTGACCGTTGAGGTGGTCGGGACCGTAGGCGACTGGGATGGTGCTGGCGCCTGTTGTTCTGACTGCTCAGATTCAGATGCCGCGCCTTGGGCTGCGGCTAGTGACGATGCTGCTGCTCCAGTTGTAGGGTTGCGAAGCTCGTCAATAGCCGGCTGAATGTCCTGGTGGTATAAAGTGGCGTCAAAGTCCACAAGATGATCCCACCTGTCCAAACTGCCCTCCTCGTCTAGCCACCTGGTAAAAGTTGCAATATCAGGTCGAGGATCCGAAGGTGGTCGCGCGTCCGGCAAATCGATGTCCAATTCGTCCCGGGCTGCAACTTGCACCAATGTATAAAGTCTCCACCACTCCGCGGCGTGGTTGGTCCTGCCCGACCTGCGGCCCCTAGGAGTTGGTGTCCAATAGGGGCCGCGGTCTTTGGGTGGCATGCACTGTCGGCGGGCCGCGCCAAAGATGGGCAGGGGGGGTTCCTATTAACCCCAAAAGGAAGAGCTACGGCTGATAACCACTCGAACAGGAAAGAAACAAGCCAAACCAGAAGAAAGGGACCAAAGAGTTATTAAACCCCCTGCCCACCCCCGGCTGCGGCATGCACTACCTGCTGATACGCTCAAACCTTTTTGCAGCTTGGCCTTGAGCCAAAATGAAGTTCAACACAGATGGTCAAACACTTGTTCAAGCAACCTCTCAACTATACATGCAACACGTTGGACACTGAGAAGTAACACAGACCCTTTGGACCTGATATACCTCGTATATTCTTGACTTTTAAGGTCCAAAAAAGGCTAAGGGTTTTTACTCAAACTTAAGGGTTTGCAAAAACAAAAAATCAAAAACAAGGATTTTGCAGTGGTGCGACAGTCCCATGCGACCCTACCCGGCCGTCGCATTTGACCCTACCCCGCTTGGACCGCGGAACACGTCACATACGACCCTACGCCTTTTACAATTCCACATTGTGTGGCCCCGGGGTTTAGGTTTGAGGTTTTTAGGGTTTAGGTTCAGGGATTTAGGTCTTCAGGGTTTAGGTTTCCGGTCTTCAGGGCTTAGGTTTGGCCCCAAACCACTGACCTGTGCAGGGCCAGGGCAAGTCCACGTCACATTTGACCCTACCCCGACGTTGGTAAGGTCACAGCCGGCAGAAATTGAGGTAGGGTCAAGTGCGACCGTTCTGCCCTCCCCGTCAAAGGCGGCATTGCCGAATGGAAGGCTGGAGGAACTGACAGGCTCAGCCTACAACTCATATTGGGCTCAGGATGAATTGTGACATAGGTTTTAGGGCGCGCGTTTGGAGTTTCAATGGTCAAGTCCAAGGCCGGGGGTTAAGGGTGAAGGGCGACGCGTTTCGGATTTGAGGCTGCGCGTGGGTTTAGGCGGCCGCGTGGGACTAGGGTCGCGTAGGTTTATCGGGGTGCGCTTAGGGTTTAAAGGGTCGTTTAGGGTCAGGACGTGGGTCACGTGTTGAGAGCAGAGGGCTAAAATCGCTATCGGGGTGACGCAGCTTGGCGCTGATGCTGTCGAAGCTGAAACAAAGCTTAATCTTTTTGCTCAAGGCAAAATCCGGAAAAAACTCATTCCAAAAAAAGAGCTTAAGTTCAACACCGGTGTTGAACTTAAGGGTTTGCCCGATTTTGGCAAGGGTTTGCCCGATTTTTGTCGTATGAAACAGCTGTTTTCTTGCTTGAAAAGCCTGGATTCAGCATTGTTCAGCGTTTGTTTTACCCTGGCAACACTGGATTTGTACAAAAAGCGCAAAAAAAAGCTGTAATTCCAGTGCTGTTGTACGACCAAAACCCAAAAAAGTTCAACACCGAAAAAATAAGCTCCAAAAAAACTTAAGGCTCGGAGTTCGCTCGGGACAAGAATTAAGCCTCGAACAAAAATAAAAAGCAAACGTCGCAGCCTAAACAAAAGCGAACAAAAAAAACAAAACAAAGCCGAAAAACACAACTTAAGGCCAAAACCCAAAAATCAGATCCCAAAGAAAAATGTGGCCCAAGTTTGTTTGGAGCTTGTCCGGGAAGTAAATCCAGCCCGAAACAAACCATAATTTCAACAAGTAGCCTGAAAACATCCTCGAAAACACCTTCCCAGTTGACCAAAAAGAACTAATTTCTTAGCCTCAACATTTGTTTGGCCTCGATAAACACCTTCCCAGGCCACTTGCTGAAATTGGCCCCTGTAATCACTTGGCCTCTTTTGGTAAGCCCGAACAAGAAGCAAAAAACACAGCTTGAACAAACAGCGCCAAAATACTTAGGCTCAAAAACATACTTATGGCCAAAGTGTGTTCGGAGTTGTCTCGGGGTTTGTGCGGAAATCAAAAAATGCCAAAGTTCGCTCGGAGTTCGTTCGGAGATTGTTCCGAGTTCGCCGGGAGTTCGTTCGGAGTTCGTTCGGAGTTCGTTCGTGTCAAGAGACGGCAAGGTGACGTCCCGTGGGACGCTATGCACCGAACCCTCAAGCTGTAATACCAACCACGTAGAAAGGTGTATACGGACGATGCCGTGTGTAAACGTTGTAAGGGAGAAGGAATGATAGTTACAACAGTGGTCCTGACAAATGCAGCGCAAGCAAAGTGTTTTCGCTCTCAATGCCGATCACGTATGTAGTCACACATCAGATCTTGAACCTCAATTGTGTCTTGAGCCAAATGGCGATCAATGGAACTTGGGAAGCAACACCAACAAGGACCTCAGAACAGCTACCCAATTTCGGCACGGGGCCTAGAGGGTTTTAACATCCCCCATTTGGGTCGCATTGTTCATCATGCGGTCCAAACACCACAAAACGTTCCACTGGCCACGGCTTCAACTACGAAATCGTGTCGTGCATTCTTTTACTTGCTATCACTACACCGTTCATTCGCTGTGAAACATGCCGGGTTCGATTGTACGAAAAGTGAAACATTCATCCTCCAATCGAAGCACACATCCATATGCAGGTGTATATAATACACAATCGTCACGTCATTTGACCACCAACGAACAATCCAGCTGCCGCATTTGCGCATCGCGCAGCTGTCATCCATAAATGGGTTGGCCGCAAAAGTCCACCAGAGGCGCCTGCTTGTAATCGGTCTGCATATTTCCGGCAAAGAAACATCGGTGAGTAATCAATGCAAATCATAGCCATTCCAGATACCATGGACAATGCATAAATAATGAAAAGATATCATCTATAAGGTAATAGTTCCATCCATGAATATCCAGAGCGTCATAGTCATCGGAATATGTAACCATGTACACACCCAATCATCTTGGACACATGAATATAAATCATGACATAAGTCGTTCCACCGAAACAGTGTCGATGTGACGCAAGTAACAGATGGGGACTGACCCACATCGTACCGCAATCAGCATCTTCACGAAGCATACCTGTCCCCAATGGACAGCCTATGGGTACGTCGACGGAACTCCTCGTCCAAGTTCTTCTGGGCTTCTCGTGCCCGGACACACTTCTTGTTGTAGTCCTCTGGCAACCAGTGCCCTTTCCGAAGGCACCAATCCAGCAGGGGTGTGTCGCATTTGTTCGGGTCGATGGCCGAGATGATGGCGCTCACGTTGACCGTGTAACCATTCTTGCCAAGGTTCAGGCCATCCCTCACGAATGATATATACTTACAGTTGAAAGCTAGTGCAAAACATCTGAAAATAATATCACCCACCGGGTGCACTCGGTCCTTGACCAGGAGCTTCATTTCTTCCTTGGTGACATCGAGGATTCTCGCTGCAATCCACAGCTTGTAGAATGTGTAAAGTCCCTCGCATTTGCACACCATCATACGAATATAATCTTCACGCTCCTCAACCGATCGGAAGGATCTCGACCGAACATTCTCCGACTGAGAAATTTTCTTCGCTGTTGATGGTAAGAGTATACCTTCCTGATCCTGATCGGTGATGTTGGGGTACCTCTTGAAGTCATTGTGATAAGGGCAGCCCGGCCTCCCTTCGAGTCCGGCATTCATCGTTCTCTCCTCACCACCTTCAAACATCCCCCACATCTTGGACAGCTGGAGTGCGATAAATCCTGCCATGTACTGAGCCTCACGCGGCTCGTCAAGGCAGATCGCCATCCGTTGGGAACTTATAATGTCCCGTGACGCCAGATCGGTGTCGCGGTAATGCCAACCGCTGTCTTCTTCTTCTGACGCATAGCCGGATGTATATCCTTGCGTGTCCATGTCGTCATCTTCTCCCGGAACTTCCTCCGCTTCGTCTTCATCCTCCTGTGCTGCCGCATCGTGGTTAGCTTCTTCCTGTGCACGCCTGGCATCTCCAGAGACGTTGGGGTTTTGGTTGTCCTCCTCGTCATCGGATTTGATGTGAATGTAGTATCTTCCGATGGAGATCAGTTGTGCCTCGCACTCCAGGCATAAGCAGAAGCAGGTGGGGATCGCGGTCGCACATGATGGACATATCCGGCACCTCAGTCCTTCCCATGTCTCGTCATTCAGGATGACGACTTTGCTGATTTCGTCCCGGACCTCGTTGACCTGTGCATTGAACTCTTCCATCTTGTTGATTCGATAGAGTTCGCAGGCACGATTAACCATGTCAACGATGTAGTGCAGATTATCGGCACCTGTCTCAGTCTCCGGCATCCTCTCGCTGATCTTTGTGACGTTCTGGAGGAACATCGCTGCCGACTCTTGGGATGAGTTGACAAAGCCAGGGCAGATCTCGTTCTCCACACACTTCGAGTACGCTCTCTTGACGTCAGCGTACTCCAGGCGCTTCCCTCCGTTGCTTTTGCCAATCCAAATGGACTTGACCTCATAGAACGGGATCACGTCGAAGACCATGAAAGTCCCATTAGCCGCGACTCCAGCTCCATACCGCGCGAGGGTTGCACTGGGAATGTAGATGATCGCAATCGGATCCCCTCTCCTCACGTTCCGCAGCGTCGTCTTCGTCGCCACGTTCATCTCATCCCATGGAGCAAACGCCCCGAAGTGCAGTGCTAGCCTGTTGCCGCCATCGATTCCGCCGGGGACTAACCCACAGCGTACGATGCTTGGCAGGTTTTCCACATACGTCACATGGAATGCTCCTCCGAGAGAATCACCCATTCTTGCGGAATACCTATTCGCCAGTGCGGATGAGCTCATGAATCCAAAATCACTGTGACCGTTGTGACTCGGATGCACCAAGGTCTGTACCATCCATCGCATCTGTTGAACATCCTGTCGATGTCGTCCCGATCCATGCCAGCTTTGGTCATTTCCTCCCTGGCCGCCCTCGTGTCGTTCGGGTTCATGATGCTCGGAAACCTTGCTGCCAGAACCTGAAATCTCGATTTCCTGCTTCCGGATTCCTGCCACTTGATCACCTCCATGATACCCATGTATCGTTTCGCTCTCGAGGTGTTAGGTGGGAATATGTCGTTGTTTCGGTCGTCAATGACTGCATCAATGTCGACCCAACCACCTTCGTCGCACCTGAAAGCACTTCCTCGGCAATTGCCGATTTTGTGTCGAAGGACTCTGCATAGGTCGTGAGATAGCTGGTTTGCTTGGTCCCTTGTAGTAAATACCGAGCGATCATCACCAATCCTGCATAGTGGAGCACCGTCGAAAGGAGCAATGCAGAAGTTGACACTCTTGCCAAGTTGCATCACGTCCACTTGCTCAAGGATTGCACCTTTGGGAAAGTATTTGGGGTCAACGATGGACGCATACGCCCATGGCAAGTGCACATCACTCACATCGCCATACTTCGGGATGTAGCACGGGATGGTGTCGCATCCCATCTCAAGCGTCTTCTTGAATGTCCTGCTGTCCCCGCACGGGTTGTAGGTGAGGTCGACGCCACCACATTGTAGCTCTCCTCCCTCAGCCGTGTCAGCCATCTCCACCAAGTTAATGGTGTAGCTGTACATCTCAATTGTTTCTTTCCCTGCTTGTCCTCCTTTCTTTCTTTCCTTGGACGTTGATGAGGACGGTTCCTCCGTATCCCCCATGTCTTCATCAGATGAAACAGGGTCGCTGCTGAGTAGCTCACGGAGCATCTTCATCGCCTTCTCATTTCCAGCAGCCTCCTCAATGTCCTTGCAGTCGCCGTCGTGGGCCAGGTTCGCGCACTTCTTGCAGATCCCCATATCTCCCATGCACTTCTCCATTGACTCCAGGAATCCTAGTGCCGCTCTCCGCCCGTCGATCACTCGCTGCTTCTTGTCTTCCTTCTCAGCATTGGGCTGAGAACTTCGACTCGGGTCTGGTGCTTGACCAAGACCCTCATCTTCGCCCTCCGTGGCCTTTCTCTTGGAACCTTGTGCAGAGGGCTCGGTGATCAGGGATCGTGGATGTCTGGGCTTGACCTTGTTCATGATGTCAAGCACCTCCTTCGTGGGCACGCCGAGCTGTGCGGACGGTCTGTTCCGCTTTCTGTTCTGGCCCGTCGTGTGGGTCACGTTCCCAGCGAGGTGTCGCACTATTGACTGCTCGAACTCCCTCTTGATCTTCCATGCATCCTTCCACAGTGGCAGTTCGTGCTGGAAGTACGACATCACCTCAAAGAATCCCAACACCATCTCGACGACGTCTCCCAAGGATTCCTCGTTCGTGGTTTGTCCCAGGAGTTCATACATCGTTCCTTGGTCGAGCACACTCTTGATCCAGGACGAATATGCCACATTGCCAAGATCCTTGCCTATCAAGAAGATGGACATCCTCTCCTCGACTCCCTCGGAATTCTTGCACACGATCACATCCCGGGATGCGCACAATTGCTTCCCGTGACCGTTGTTGTAGAACTGCGCTGCTTGATCCACAGTCATGCTCACGAATCCCACGTGAGAAAGCTCCTTCTTCAGCCTTGAATACACGAGCTCCCGTATGATCGTGATCATGGCCTGGATGTTGTTGACGTCCACCATGAGGTTTTGAAGGTCGGGGATTGCCACCACGCATTCCGCGAAGAGGCGCGTGTACATTTTCTTCCCCTCGATAGACCTTGCAATACCGTTCGTGTCCGCGTTCCAGTTCGCGCAACAGTTCACGCAAGAAGAGGGATTGTACTTCGAGTTCGGTCCGAGCACCTTCGACTTGCTCATCTGCATCTCTTTAGCGCAAAGTTCGCAGATAAACTTGCTGAGCTCCGTGACCGTATACCATCGAAGACGTGGATCACCGACATCGGCTTTCCCAAAAGCATCCTGCTCGCCGTGTCCTTCATCTTGCTGCTCTTGTTTCCTCTTCGATTGTGCAGTGAAGGTCGGCTTGTACTCGAACTTCACCTTCGATTCCTCCATGTTCTTCGGGACGTTGAACCGAAGGTCGGGCTCGTTTATGCACGTCTCCTCCAGCTCACGCACAAACGCGTTGCTTGGTGCGACCGCATCGATGGATTTCTCAATCAGCAGTCGCTTCAAGAGGAAATGTTGCAAGTTCGAGCTCCCAGGGATCTTGTAGTTCTTTCCTGTGAGCGCATGGATCACGCGCCACAGGCGATCGTTCTCGGTCACCAGCGCGCCTGCCGCCTTGCAGATCTCGCTAACCTTATTGGCGATCGTCCCCAAGTCCCCTCTTCCACCATGGAAAGCAACATCGCGATTCACGCACACCACGACCAGGCCCTTGCATGTGTTGACGAGGTCAGATATCGCCTTCTGCAGGGAGTCGATGATGGGGTTGGCGGTCACCTGCCATCCGCATCCTCTCATGCACACCCAATCATATAGCGACATCCAAATGTGCACCGACATTGGTGAGTCATCCATGTCTCGCCTCCGTCGTTCAGCGATGAGCTTATCCAGCTTCTGCAATCGGGAGATGATATTCAACGTGTCGTTGGGTGAGGAGACTTGCTCACTCGACCCATAGTATGATCTCTCCTCGATGTTTGTCCATCCCTGTTCGTTGACCATCATCTGGAAGGTCTTCGTGCTCCCTTTCGAGTTGACGGCCCTCAGGGGCCAATCCAGGACCAAGAAGCTCTTCTTGTGGATCATCATGTCGCGAATCGTCGCCTCACCAATGGGGCTCCTCTTCTGCCTATTGATAATCCGGTTCAACTGTCCAGGTGCGTTGTCCGGGTTCTTCTCCGCCTGAATCAACGCGTTGATGGCTTTGGCGCCCGGAAGGCGTCCAGTAATCAAGCATCCTGTTTGGGCACACAAGAAAGCATACAGCTGTAGCCATGCCGCATTTCCCTTCCCAACATAGGAAAGAATGATCTTCTCCGCGCTGGTCTTCTCCTCGAAGTGCAATAGCGAAGAGGTCAGGCATCTCAGCATACACTCCCAATATGTTGCGTTCTTGCCTTCTGCAAGACACGGCCCAAATACAGTTTGTATGATTGGGTACCCCGTATTGTTGTCTATGTTGAATTTCACATTGACAGTCGCGCCGCCCAAAGTGGTACCCCCTTCGAATGAAGTGTAGGTATCATGTCCAGCAGTTGGGTTGATAATTACCCATCTGTCGTCGTCACCGCCAGAGTTCATTCGGAAAATGGAGTCGATGATCTCGTTGTCGATCTTGACAGCATCGCTGGCTTGCGACCCCCCACTTGGAGCTCCCGGCTGGGGGACTGACCCACCAGCGGTTTGACTCCTTTGTCCGGAGCTTGATGCCGACTTCTGCTGTCGCTCCGTCTTCCGTGGCGGCTCCGTCTTCGATGAGCCCATCACCCACCATGTCGGCTCTTCCCCAACCACGAAATCCTCGGGGTACTTCTCCAGTTCCCTCTCGATTTCATGAATCGTGCAGTATTTATTCTGGAAGAATTCGATCATGACGTCCTTCTCGGCCTTCTTCTCGATCTCCTTCATCCAGCTTACCCACTTGCGCCGATCTTGGTTCTCAGCGGCCCTGTCAGCCGCGTGCGGTGCCAAACTGATGGAGTTGATGTTCATCGCAGGCAGCTTCGACTCATAGATCATATCGATGCACCATAGGAAATCCCTGGCGTACTCGATCTCCCGGTAGAGATCGTTCAGCTCCCTTTTGTCTGGACGGAAATAAGCTGTATACGACTGATCTTTGGAGTCCTTCTCACCGAGCAATGGCTGCAATCTCCTCATAATGAACGATACGCACATGAGTGAATTGACCGCCCCGATGCACGCATCTGAGATGTCACTGGGGGTTGACCCACAGATCATCCAGCGCAACAGATTGTTCTGGCTGGCATTCTCATCCCTCCTCAGTGCATATGCGAGGTTCTTCATCGATGCCTGCAGCTCATTCTGGTAGACCAACCCAAGGTCCCAATTCTTCTGGTAGTCGTCCTTGGAACCACGACCGTAGGAGTCGATCTTGGGAGCCTTGATCACGCTCAACGTGAACACTTTCCCCCAGTTTCGATCTCTGTACTTTGCAATTCTCCGATCGTGCCTCTCAAACTCTGCAGTCGTCTGGAACTCCTCGGAGCTCCTCCACCTCCTCGATGACGATGCCCTAGATGACTCGTCGCTGATGAATTCTTTGTACACCTCCCCAACCGGGGTGTCCTGGTGGAATGCAGCTTTGAACGACCGTTCATCGTTGTCCTCGGCCACGCCTAATGCGAGATCCCAGATGTTCGCGATTGACCTCAACATATCCGCCCCTTCTATGCAGTACTTGGTTACGTCGAGCAACTCGGGGTTCTTCGCTAGCATCGTTGCCTCACCGCAAAGTTGGTTCAGCGCCGACACGATCTTCTTTCCCTTGCTGCAGAATTCCCTCCATCCAAGCATACATTCGTCGGCAGAAAGCTGTCCGAAAACTTTGCTGATGAACTCTAAGGCAACCCTCATAGACTGCCCTTCACCTTTCATCATCCCGCGGCCCTTGGCAGAATAGTACGCAGAGTATGCATAAATAGCGGGGACGCCGATGTCCTCGATCCACTTCACGCACATACCCAGGTCGCTGCTCATCTCCATCCTCTTGGGTATCCTCTTGCCTTCCTCGATGGCGTTCTTCACCAAATTTCCCAAGAAGACTGCCGCTTGCCTAGATTTCCCGACAGGCACGCAGAAGAACTCATTCGCATTGACGACAGTCGGATTGGCGGTCATCTTGATGATATTCTCCAGACCCAGGAAAATCCAAAATAAGCAGCTGCAAATGAAGCCACGGAATTGTCCCAATACGATCCCAGCTTCAGATTGAGGTGACGAACTCGTCCAGCTCCTCCTTGAAGCTTGGGGTTCGGGACTGACCCAGCTCCCCGTATGCACCAGAGGTTCGGGACTGACCCAGCACCTCGGTTGTGCAGTTGGGGTGGTGCAGATTTCGCTCGCAGTAGCTTGGTGCTTCCGCGATCTCCTTCGCGTAATGCAAGCAAGAGCGAGTTTCAACGGTGCCGGTTTGAGGCACCTTGCTCGAGCACGAAAACGGCGAAGGATCACACCCACAATTATTGACGTGTACAACTGGGTTTCTTTGGTTTCACGACCAGCACAAGGTCCATGCTCATGGTTTCCATTGCATTTCTTAGACAACGAGCCACCAAGTTCAAAGTTCCATGATCTCCATGGTTTCTTGATTGGCATGGGTTTCTTTGCATATCTTTGTTTCAAGCCATAGCGACACCCATCAAACTCGTGACTAGTCCCATCATGCACAACCTCATGCAGTCTCTCATCTTTCCAATAATCACAACTTCCAGGCAACTCAAACAAAATCGCGGCTCGTTTTGTCATGGCATGCCGTTTTATCTCCGAACCGTTCGTTTGGCCTCGATTTTCTCTGCGGTGTCAATTCCGCGAGTCTTGTTGAGGCGTGCCCATGATGATCCCCCCGTGCAAGGCCCGGCGATCGGAAGGTTTGGTAAGCACATGTCTGGCGATTCTCCCCCCGTACTCGCTCAGT
The DNA here is from genome assembly GCA_963377175.1 of Effrenium voratum. Taxonomy (NCBI): domain Eukaryota; class Dinophyceae; order Suessiales; family Symbiodiniaceae; genus Effrenium; species Effrenium voratum. The sequence continues at coordinate 404,601 of CAUJNA010003433.1, forward strand.
AAGTCATCAACCAGAGTTATGGTGACAACCTGCGGCCCGTCATGGCGGGCAAGAGCAGTGAACCAGTTACGTGGTTCGGAACATGCCATCAGCACGATGGGCCGAGCCAAGTCAACACTGTAAAGAGTGACGACTGTGCGAGTTCTCATACCAGGAAGCGAGACATGAACAGGAGCGCGAAGCACACCACCGTCATGTTTGACCATCGCGAGTTCAATACCCGGCGCTAACTGTGGCTTGTGCTTCACCGCAATGCGATACGGAACAAAACAACGACCAGGGACAAGCTGCTCGTGATTGATATGCAGACAACGCATGAGCAACTTCAATCGGAGCAACGTTTCCAAAGCAAGGTCGTTAACACACTTCAACTCTATGCGCTCGTTCGACAGTTCTTCAACAAATGCGGCCAGCACGGACTGCATGTCAACATCCCCGGACCCGACGTGAATTGGTCGTGGCCGTGGAGACCGTTCCCGCGCCGGTGCAGCGACCGGTACGGGATGAAACTGCCAAACTGCGCGTTCAACCCAACCATCAATTCGCACACATTGTAGCCCCGGGTCAACTCTATCCTCAACTTTGAGCCATGACCCATTCTTCAGAAACCAAGTGGAACGAAGCCACTTGCTCCCAAACGGTGTCATAACCGCGAGTGGAGGTTTCACACGCATCAATCTGGGTCCCTTGGCAACAACAACCGGATCATGTCCTTCATGCTCATGCAATCCCTCTTTAGATGTTAATCCAGACCACCATAGGTCCGGGGGCATGATCGGAATGTGTGTGTACGGAAATGTTGGAACTCCGTCAACTGTCCCCGAAGCGGTCTGCATGGTCCCCTTGATGGGATCACACGTAGGTGTGAGCGCCTTGAGGGTATCCGGGTCAGACAGCAAGCTCGGGTCAAGTAGACCAATCTGCAAACATGCATGTTTCCATTTGCGCCCATCATTGAACGCCTTGGTGTAAATATCGGCCGCCATCCTGTCGGTGACCTCATACGCCAAGTACATGTAATCACGTGTGAACATCTCATGCATCCACGAAATGCTAACACCATGGCTTCTCTCAAGGTGGCGCATCGTGGGGTTTCTCCCCGATCGCACGACACCGATCATAGCCTTGTTATCGTCATAGAACACAAAGTTCGGTGACTTCTTGAGAATCCGCTCTACCAGCTTGAGAGCGGGCATACCCATCGATCTCATGGCAACATCGGCCGCAACAATCTCGGCCTCGGGAGTGGAGTGACTCACACAACCCTGTCTTTTAGAGCTGCCAGACAACGGAAACCGGGTATTAGGCCCTTGTATATTCAAGTGTCCACCGGAGGTGGAACGCAGCGAGTCAATGCATCCCGCAAAGTCAGCGTCCGCATACAAGGCCAAGTGCACATCGTCCATAGGGTCTCCAACCCAACCGACCATGCGCCAATGTTTGGTATGATGCACATAGCACATCAAGTGATGCAAACCCCGATCATCGGAGTCAGTCCACCTATGCACGTTCCGTGCTAGGCGATTCACTTGCCGCAACAAATCGAAGCGAGCAATCCGCGCACCGTACAGCAACTTCATCAGTACGCTAGCGGCATGCGGAGCAAGGTGTCCACGCACGGGCTCCTTCATGGCCAACTCAGGAGTCCCTCCCCGTTGGTCCGGCACTGTGGCAGAACCGTCGGTGGGCACAAGATTGTTACACCAATTGCACACGACTGACGGCCCCTCTCTGGCAGGCTTCCGTGAGACGTGATTCTTTGTTTCTTCATGCAACTCAGGGGTGACAACCTTATTCAACTTCACGTCGCCCGCCACTTCAAGATAGCGGTCGACACAGGAACGTAGGAACTGTTCCATGTCATAGGTCACCGTTGTTACTCGGTGTCCGTTCCCGAGAGTGACGTTTCCCTTGCTTTGATTGCAACCAAGGTACATGTCAAGTCCAGTCTCGGGCTCAATCTTCAAACGTGTACGCAACATGCTCCACCCTTGGGCAAGGTTCTTCTGCGGCCCTGCCATTTTGAAGTCGTCGACATACACAACCAGAACAAGCTGGAGCTTTTCATGAATGTACACTGAAGGCCATTCTTCGCCGATGGGCTCAAAACCCACGGCACGCACCGACTCATCGCAGTGCTGCTCCCAAAATGTTCCCGCATCTGGGTGTCCGTACAGCGCCTTCCTCAACGGGACGACTGGTCTTCTGTACTTATCCCATTTGCATTCACTTGGCACGGCCTCCGGTGGCAATTCAATCCAACACGGCGTGCCTCTCAAGGTGGCCTGTATGTACGCCTGAACAGCGTCGGCCATCTGCACATCCCAGCCATCATGACAACCCAGAAAATCCGCCCAACGCGAGGCTTCAAATGAAGCAGGAGAGTTCCCCAAATCTTGAAACATCGCAGCCTCAAAGCTTTGGTTCTTCACTTGGTTCCCCAGCAACACGCCTCTACCCTTGAACTTCCTCTTAGGATCACCAACAGGCAACTGTGAGTGCTTTTCAACGCAAATGCCATGTGCGCGAGCCATGTGTATTTCCTCCCCCTTCGCTTTTGCTTCTCTGGCTACAGCGTCATATTCACGCACCGCGCCAAGATCGAAGACCCCCTGGTCGATTAATCCCGACCACTCTTTCTTCATTGATGCCAATGCATCAGGGTTGGTCAACATCTCTTTCCGGCCTACCGGCCTGGATACTAAAGCGTCGAAGAATCGTACAACTTTCACAGCTTTCTCTCTGTGCTGTATTCGCTCAGAAGTCACGCACGGCATCGATGGGTACTTCTTGGCTTCACCGTCCTCGCCTATCGCAGGCATTGCGAGTGGCACTTTTCCAGAAACTATCTCAGCAGACTCCTCCCATTCATACCAGGTGAGGTCCGTCGATTCGTCGACCGATGGATCCGTCCCCGATGCCGTCTCAGCTTCGTCTTTATGACTCTCCATGACTGATGCAACCGCCTTCGTCCAGTTTGGAGTCGACTTTGATCGCTCCTCAGACTTGAACTTCCAGGCATAAATTACTACCAGACACTCAAATTCTTTCTCAAGCTGAACGTTTCGTCTCATGACGTCTTGGGACTGTTTGGAATCCATGAGAACAACCACCCCGTCGACAGGATTAACAACAATCCTGACCCATTCAAGCTCAGCCAAGTGCTTCCCATCCATTGGGTTCTTGATCTTTGATATGTTCTTCCGCAATCCCCAATTGTACTGCCATTCTACTCCACCCCAGCGGTTCCGAAGCATCGCTCGAATTCTCTTACCACCGGGCATCTGTAATGTCCGTGCCTCTGCCGGCGCGGAAATATCAGACTCTTTACTCTTGGGATCTTCCTCTTTCCTTTTGCCACCGCCCTTCACCTCGGCCTTCTCTTCCTTGGTGTAATATTTACTCATCATCTTCCATTCTTCAGGAGTGAACTCTGGAGGTCTCGATGTCTTCATTAGCCTGAATCCGTCCTTCCCGACAGGATACGGTCTCCCGGCCTTGTCGATCTTAACCTCCTTGCCATCGTCGTTGACGTACGTGATACCATCCCCGGGTAGCCCAACTGACACGTGTGGAAGGTCGGACTTCGCAACCTTCTCATCGCCCTTAGAGTGTCCATCTCCTTTCCCTTTTGAGGAGCTCGGTCTAGCATCTTCTTCTCCTGCATGATCCCCCCGATCTCCGGCGATTACCTCCGGGCCATCGTCGAGCAGTAGACCAGCGATCTGATCGACTTCATCGTCAAGCAGTCGCTTCTCGTCACTCTGCAACAATTCAGGCTCGTAGTCCTCATCCTCGATCAGGCGGTCACGTGCATCCAGACCGATTGCATCGATAGACATCTCTATTCCTTCCAAAGTCTCGTTGGCAACCTTGTACTTCTGTTGTATTGGGAATGTCAGAGGAGATTTCAGGATCATCCTCTCCGTCTGATGTGGCATTCTCAACCGAGGTGGAACCTTTGCCTTCTTGATGTTCAGCTCTGCACCCGCAAATGCAGTAAGTGCCCAAGCACGATACTTGTTTGCCCAATGCATACCGGTGCTCAACACATATCCAGCAAATATACCAGTTTCCCCTCTCGGCTCGAACTTCTCCCTCTTTCCCCCTCGTGCTTCGCTCGGCTTGAAGTCCACTAGCGCACCAAAAGGTATCTTCTCGCCCTTGAACTCCTCGCCATGCAGCCTCATCCATGCACTCGATCCGTTCACCTCTTCGATGTTCATGAGATGGCACAGAGTGGTGATGGCCTGCACCCAATAACACGTGGGTAGACCGGCATGTACTAGACAAGCCGAAGTCTGGTCAATGATGAATTGATTTGTTCTTTCAGCAAGGGAATTGTTCTGCGGCCGTCCAGGCAGCGATAGGTCGTGGTTCAGCTTCAGCTCCACGCACGCATTGATCAGTTCCGGGCCGTCATCCGAATATACCTGCTTGATTTTCCTCCTCCCGCAGAAGTGCTTGATAGCCCTGACGACTGAGTCAGTGTCTCTTCTCGCGGTGGGATAAGCCATGATAATTCCGGTATATATGTCCCGGATGATGAGCGCATACCTGCCTTCCACTTCATGATCTCCTGATGCCGTCACGAAGTCGAACGTCACCAGGTCACCGAACGTCTTCACTTCTCTTTTGAATGCCCCCGTTCGCGATCTGAAGTGTCTCATCTTTGCCTTGACGCATGATTCGCAGAAGGGATTCCGGTATCTGTGTGTAAGCAAATGAGCTATGGAGTTGGCGTCCTTCTTGAGGACTCCCACTTTCCTCTTTATTGATGATCCTTCGTACACGTCTACTTCGATTCCGGCATCTGGATCATCTTCATCAACCTCTTCCTCGTGAGCTTCGGCATCACCATGTCGATGCGGGACTGACCCAACATCTACAGGTATTTCCTCAGCCACGGGAGGCGGACGTACCGGACCGGCTCCTCCGGGTGGCCCGAAGTCGAATGCCCCGTCGTGGTGTTCGCCCTCGGCCTCTGCGGACTCACCGACAGCGGCGGGTGTGACGTCGTTCTCATCGTCACCTCCCTGATCTGCCTCGTCGTTCGTTACCATCGCCAATACTTCCGAAAAGTGCTCCTTGAGGTCGTCTATCGTAGGGCGATGCCTGTTACTCCGAAGTTTACCATCACTCACTAGGTACGGGATGTCGTCCTTGACCTGCAAGTGCACGAATCCCTGCTTTGGCGTAACCATGAAAGGTAGTTTACCAGGCATCCAGTGAAATGCATAACCCATCTTCATGCATCTCCTCCCCACTGACAATACCGTGGGTGTCTCATCCAATACATGCGGCTCGACAGTCTCGTCCAACTCGTCCACGACTATCTTGGCCACATCAGATGTGGAAGTGGAACCATTCGCGGTCTGGAACACGATCTCGTCGTCATCTTTCACGATGTCGACACCCAGGCTCTTCGCCTTGGCTCTTCCGATGAGATCATGACCACATCCGGTGTCCATCAACCATTTCACCCGTTTGCTGATGCACGTTGACATGGCGAAAACGTTCTTCGGCATACCATGCTGTTTCTTCCAGTCGACAGCCGATTCCTTGATCTCGTCCTTGTTCCGATCATACTCGAACATTATGCTGCTCTCCTTGGTCACCGGGAAGTAGTGCTTCTTATATATATCATCCACCACTTCTCTCAGTATCTTCGCACGTATCAATGATCGTTGGACTTGATAGGCTGATAATTCACGATGATCACTGCTTTTGAACTTCTTCTCGTCGACGTACACGTACTGATAAGGCTCATTCTCATTGTCCTCATAACCGTACCATTCCCCTTTTCGTTCCCATTGCCTTCTCTCGTCTTCGAGGTAGGTGATCTCCCCATTCTCGTCGACGTCGAGCACTTCCTTGAACCACACCATTTTCTCGGGGATCTCGGACTCGCCAGACCATCTCGATGATTCGCTCATCGCGTCGTCATCGTGCTCGTGGTAGACAGTCTCGGCTTCGTCCGGTTCGACCTGATCAACGTCCTTCTTGAAGCTTACCTTCCCTGCAGGAGCCGATTGCTTCAGGACTATCGCGGGCATTGCGATGGCCCTCCTCGCAATGGCTGGCGCTGCGGCTTTGGCGGCAGCCTTCGACTTGGCTTGCGCCTTGTCATTTGACGTTGCTGGAGCTGAATTGTTCTTGATGAGCTCATGCCTATACTTGCAAGCGCTTCCCTTATCGCACTTCCCCTTCTGAAACGCGAAGCATGCTCCATCATCTCTCTTTGGTGACGATGATCTGGACTTGGATTTGCCCTTTCCTTTCCCCTTGGACATGCTCTCCAACTTATGCTCCGTCTTCTTGCTGTGGGAAAAAGTGCATTCATTCCCTTTCACGCACCCCTTCGCCGATTTGAAGTGGTACCAGCAGGGGTTATCCTTGCTTCCGCCCGGACTCTTGCCTCTGTCGCTGGCACCGTCGGACTTGCCGTTCTTGCCAGCGTGGCCCTTTGCCTTGGCTTTTGGGAGCACAGGAGCGGCATCAGGTCCACCGGGTTTCCCCTTTCTGCCCTTGCCACCCTGGTTCTCCTGTTTGCCAGTTGCTGGAGCCGCATCCTTCCCGCCTGACTTCATCATCGACTTGACCGATTTCTCCTTCATGTCGAGCATCAGGTCTTCCCGATCTGCCTTGATCTGATAGTCGATCAACGCCAATAAGAATTCATACGTCTTCTGAGGATGCTTGTCCGGTAGTCTATGGTAGGCATTGAGGCCGAACTCCATCTTCTTGCTCCCTTTGATCTTCCTGTAAAGGATGTCTCTGAGAGCCAGCTTACTGGGTCTGTCCTCGCTCCTCATCTTCAGCAGCAAATCATACCATTTGTTCCTGAACATGACCAAGTTCTTGTCGCCAGGAAAGTCAAGGTTGAATAGATGCTCGATGTGGTAGACAAGATCCGTTCTATCGGAAGTTCTGAATGATTGCATAACTAATGCCACCAACTCTCGTCCCTTCACGATCACCCCTTGTTGATGTCGTAGTTCAGAGTGTCGTGTAGCATCGAGGTATACGTCCTTGGCTTCGTCAGGTGCTTGTTTCAGCATGTTCTGCATGCCCATGGCCATCTTAATATCTATCGTAGCAAATCTGTCGCCACCTGAATCGCTAAGCAAATCCAGGTCTGGGTTCAACCCAAGAGCCTGCTCCAGCCATTTCGTCCATGCGTCGGTATCTGGATCTGCACATGCGCTCAGAACATTCATCAGCAGTTGCATCTTCCAGGTGTCAAGTTGATGGATCTTTGGCCAGGCCGGAATAGATACTCTCTCGGCCTCTTTCCTCGAGATTCTCGGTCGATCATTCTTGATCTCTCGGTTATCTCTCGATCTCCTTCGTCTCCTCCGTGTCCGATCGTCTTCTTCCTCTTCTTCTTCCTCGTCTTCCTCATCTCCTTCGTCGTCGTCATCCTCATCCTCATCATCGGGTGGATCATCCGGAGGTCCTCCTCCGCCACCAGCGAGGCTCAACTGACGTCGACCCGCTCCCTGCCCATTCCCATTGGGCGGGAATCCACCGTAATCCAATGGGGGCGTAGTACCGTTGTTTCCCCCCCCATCACCACCACCAGTCGTAGTAGTGGATTGTGGGACATGCCCAACAACCCCTTGCATCTGGGATAGGTGTACATCGATCATTGGATCACCGAAAGACGGAAAGAGGATCGAACCTGGCATCAGCGACGAATTAGGGATTTGATTTGAAGACGATGACGGGACTGACCCAGCCACCTTCTTGTCTATCCTATTTGAATTAGCCTGGGTTCCTCCCTCAGCGCGTTTCACTACTGCTCGTTCACGATGTCCATCTTTGCTGCTGGAGGCTTCCTGTGTCTCCAGCTTCTTGTGTGCACGTAGTTCCTCGTTGTCAGCATCGAGTTGGCGTACAAAACTCTCTTCTTGCTTGAGCGTCGCCTCTCTTTCTTTCAGTTGTCTCTGAAGCTCATGCATCTCCTCGAGGTACTCATCGTACATTCCCTTAGCTGTCAATCTCCAGTACTCAGCCTCCTTCGACTTCTCGTCCATCGTGCACCGTTCCTCTTGTTTCTCTTCTTTGACCTGGGCTAACTCCAAGATCGCATCTTGACGATGACCACCTTCGACAGCAATCATCTGGTCCTTCATCGACACGTCGGACTCATACTGTTTGACGATCTCTTCTTTTCGCGAAGCAAGCAATCTGCTCTCTTCGATTCCTGTTCCGCAAATACTGTAACGTCATTCAGCCTCGCCATCAGCTGTTCCCTGGAGTCCTCCAAAGAGTACGTCTCGGGGCGCTTGACGAGTGCATGCTCCAACTGTGATTTCAGACTTTGGACCATCTCCTCCTCGTTGAACTTCTCGATAGATGTAGAAGATTCTATGCCTCTGATCTGTTGCTGATAAACTGATATCTGTTGTGAAGCCTCACGGTGTATCTGATTTGCACGTATAGCTGATTCCTGCGCGGCCGACTTCTCGCTTGCCATGTAGGATTTCATCAATGCAATCTCCCGCTTCTGCTCCATGATAGTTCCTTCAGCTTGTCTCATCTGTTGCATTATAATATTCGACTCCATGTCTTTCTTCTCCCCGTACTGAAATGCGTTCATTTCCACCTTGCGCATCTGTTGGGCTTCTTCCTCAAACTTGCGCCATGCCTCAGCCATGTGGTGTTGGTGGTGACTCACTAGATGTCCCGACTGCTTGCTGGCAATCTCGCATCGTCTTTCCAGCTCCTGGATCCGGATGGTGCTTCCATAGTCTTCTTGGTTAAGATTCGCCATTGCTGCCGACATTTCATCAAGTGTCTTTTGATATTCCCCGATCTCCACCTCCATCTTATTCTTCTCTTTGATCACGGCGCGAAAATCTGCACTGGTGGGTGATTTTGACCTCCCACCCTTCGATGTCGATCTCACGCCCTTCTGCGACGTCCGTGGTGTCGCAGGCGAAGATGATGATCTTCTCGGTGGGGATTCTCTTTTCTTCGACTCCTGATGAACATCGATCTGCTTCCATGATCTTGTGGGAGTAGATATGTCGCTGAATAGCGCGGAACCTCCGCTCCCAGGTTCATCCTGTGAATCTGCAACCATATCCATCACCGCAGGAAGAGCCATCAATCCATTGGATCCCTCTGAGCTGCTGTTCCCAAAAGTTGCAGTACTTGGGCTCGCCGAAGACGCCATTGTACTGTGTAGGTTATCGTTCCTTTATTGTCCCTGTACCCGCAATAAACCAGCTGTCTCCCAGTCCAGTGTAGAGCTTGTAGTTACGGCTGATAACCTGTCAAGAGACGGCAAGGTGACGTCCCGTGGGACGCTATGCACCGAACCCTCAAGCTGTAATACCAACCACGTAGAAAGGTGTATACGGACGATGCCGTTATAGCCGAACCCGTGTAAACGTTGTAAGGGAGAAGGAATGATAGTTACAACAGTGGTCCTGACAAATGCAGCGCAAGCAAGTGTTTTCGCTCTCAATGCCGATCACGTATGTATGCAGTCACACATCAGATCTTGAACCTCAATTGTGTCTTGAGCCAAATGGCGATCAATGGAACTTGGGAAGCAACACCAACAAGGACCTCAGAACAGCTACCCAATTTCGGCACGGGGCCTAGAGGGTTTTAACAGTTCGGAGTTCGCCCGGGCTTCTTTCGGAGTTCGTTCAGAGTTTGTTCGGAGTTCGTTCGGAGTTCGTTCGGAGTTCGCCCGGGCTTCGTTCGGAGTTCGTTCGGAGTTTGTTCGGAGTTTCGGAGCTTGTCCGGAGTTGGTTCACGGGGAACCTGGGGCCTCTGAGAAACGCCTACTAAGAACAAAACGTTCTGCTCCGTAATATGTAGTGCGTGACCAAAACCCAAAATGCGCCCGTGCCGGATTTGTTTGCAGGTCACTGCTTTCTTTGTGAAAACTCGCAATGGCACCGCTTGCAAGCCCAATCTAGCCAAAATGCGAGCGGAATTTGGGCTCCAGAGCCACGCATTTTGCTCGTACACAAGAGGCGGTTTCATAGTCAAGTTATTCCCGGAAAACAGTTCAAGCCTTTGCTCTTGGTGGCCAAGACTCATTTCTGTTTAGGCGTCCCCAAACCACTTTCAGCAGGCGCATCAAGCTGCCTTACCCTTAAGTCTTTTTTCCCGGCGAACCGAATTTCTGAAACTTGGCAGGCAATGTGTGTTGCCCCCCCCCGTCCTCCCCAAACAAATGACAGACTAGCAATAAGTTGTTCAGCTACTCGTATTATGGACAACAAGGGCGTAGAAAAAGTGTCATGTAGGCATGCGTCAAAGCGACTTGGACCCCCAAAAAGCGGGTTTCGGTTTTTCCTTTTGACTTCCCTTAAAAGCCAGCCTTAGGGTTGCTGAGCCTCAACAAAACGAGCCACATGAACTCTTCGCACGCCTCAACGACGTTGAAGCGACCAAATACGATGGGCCCAGCCTGTGGGCAGGAAGGCGGCTGGTAGGGGGGTGACAGGCAAGCAAAAGGAAAACCATCAATTTTGGGGTTCGAATCCTGATTTTGAGGCATTCCAACAAGACTTGGGCCCTGCCATTTTTTTTAATAGTTGTTTGCGCGTGGTGTGAAAATGTGTCGGTGTTAGTGTCTGCGTCGGCGTTAGTGTCCGTGTCGGTGTTAGTGACTGTGGCGGTGTTAGTTTGCGTTAGTGTGTGTGTGTGTGCGTTGACGTGTGTGTGTGTGTGTCAGTATGTGTGTGTGTGTGTGTGCGTGTGTTAGCGTGTGCGTGTGTCTATGTGTTTGTGCGCGTGTCTGGCGCGCGCGTGTTTGCGTTGAGTGTGTGTCTGGTGCACGAGTGTTTGTGTTGAGTGCGTGTGTGTGTGTGTGTTAGCGTATGTGTGTGTGTGTGTGTGTTTTGCGTGTGTGTCTGGTGTGTGCGTGGTTGTGTTGAGCGTGTGTGTGTGTGTGCGCGGGTGAGTGAGTTTGTGTTGGTGCATGTTAGTGCACGCGCGTGTTTGTTAGCGCGCGTTTGTGTGTGTGTGTAAGGAAAGTCGTTGTGTGATTTGCGCATAATGTAACATGAGTAAGGGCATCAATCATATGCCTTGCATCCGTGCCATCCTGGCTCAAGGCTCAAGGACACACCGCGTGACCGAAGAAAAGGCTCGCGGCCGAATGGGTCGGGGCTTTGCGTTTGTTTTCCCTTTTTGGTGTGTCCCTGCAAACCCTTGGGTCTCAAACTAGGTTGTGGCCCTTAGCGGGTTTCTTCATGGTAGCGGAGCCGCCAAAGGCGGCTGTAGGTTTAGGTCATAGCCATGGCTCTTGACTTTAATGAGGTCGTTAAACGACCACGTGAAAGCCAGCCGTCGAGCTGGCCGGTGCCACCGCAAATTGGCACGCACAGTGGCCATGAAGGCCAAAGCGGCCGTGAAGGCCAAAGTGGCCATGAAGGCCAAAGCCAGGTGAGCCCCGTGTGGGCAGAGCTGAAGGAGATCAGCCAAGCAGCATCAGCTGCAGCAGATCCAGCCGGATCGAGTGGGCCTTCGGGCCAAAGTGGGCCTTCGGGCCAAAGTGCGCCTCCGGACCAAAGTGGGCCTCCGGGCAAAGCAGAGCCACCAGGGCTCAGTGGACCTACGGGTCAGTGTGGGCCTTTTGGCCAAGGGCAGCCAGCGAGCCCGGCAATGCAGCAAGGTGGGACCTTGTTCAGTGGGCCTCCGGGCCAAGAACAGCCAGCGAGCCCGGCAATGCACCAGCAAGGTGGGACCTTGCATAGTGGGCCTACGGGCCAGGGGCAGCCAGCGAGCCCGGCAACGCAACAGCAAGGTGGGACCTTGTTCGGGCCTACGGGCCACAGTGGGCCTACGGGCCAAGGGCAGCCAGCGAGCCCGGCACCGATGCAACAGCAAGGTGGGACCTTGTTCGGTGGGCCACCAGCCAGCCCAGCCACGCAAATTCCGCAAGGACAATCCGTGTTTTTCGCAGTGCAGTCACCGCCTCGTGACCGTGGAAATGTGCCACTTGGCATCGACAGTACCTCTGCGGGGATCCAGTCATCAGATCCTCACAATCAGCAAGCCATTCCGCCAATTTCCCAGCCGTTCCCAACACCGAATGCGAGTGCAAGTGCTGTGAATAGCAGCATTAATCAGGTGCATAACGCTTGTAATGCAGCCCGGCCACCAGTGCAAAACAGTGTGCCACAGCATACCGATGGGTCGACATCCACTGAGTTGCGGACCGATGCCGGCCAATCTGAGCTAGCCGCTGTGATGTCGGGCATGTCAAACATGATGCAGCAGCAAGCACAACAGATCACCCAGCTGACTCAGCAGATCCAGCAGTTGCAAACGCAGATGGCCGCCCGACCAGGGGTAGCCCAACCTGCGCCGCCTCCGCCACCTAGCGTTCCACAGAGCTCACAATGGGCACCGAATGGCCATTTTGGTCAGCAGTGGAATCAGCGGAATGCACCGCCTAGCAACCAAGTGCCTGTGACAGGTGGTCAAGCTGGTGATCAGACCATCCGCCTTGACACGAAGATGCTCCCAAGTTTGCCTCAGCCAGATTTCAAGCAATGGACCGACCGGCCCAGTGAAATTCTTGGCATGTATAAGTTCATGGAAGCATTCGTGTCTTGGTTGAGCATGACTGATACTAGGTATCATGCCGAACTGCATGAAACCTTGAACCGACATGCGCCGATATCGCATGCTCATATGGATCAGTATCAGGTGAGCCGATCACAACGGTTGTATTTCATCCTGAAGCAACTGTTTGCAGATTCGTCACGGGTCATGAGTATCATTAGGCTTCAGGAAATCCAGGTTACCGATAGCAATTGTGGATACGAATTGCTTAGGAAAATTCGATATGAATTTTGCTTGCAGAGCCGCACTGAAGCTTTGTTCTTTCGGAAGCGGTGCCTGGATTACCGAGTGCCTCCCAACACACCCGTGAGAGAGATCGGTCGCCTGTGTGATGCCGAACTCGCAAGGTACCAAATGATCCTTGCCACAGCATCAGACCCTGCCAGGTTAACCGAACTCGTCATATCCGAAGCAGACCGCTATCACTGGTTGCTGCAAAGTGTCCCGACTGAGGTCCGTAGGTGGGTTCAGCTCCATGCGCATCAGGAGAACTACAACACCATCAAGGATTACCTCCAGCACTACTACAGTCGGACAATCATGTTTGAGGAGCTCGATCGCCCATCCCGTAATCGCCAGCTTCAGCCCTTTGGATCCGATCAGTGGGGTCCTGAAGAAGTGCATGCCTGGGATGATCAGGACGATCCCAACTTTGCCAATGCAGCAACTGCCAGTGACAACCGCTTCCGATGTGGAAAACCTGGGCACTACTCCCGTGATTGCCCACAATCCCCGCAGGCAGGTTCCGGTAAAGGCAAAGCCAATGCCCCTCGGGATTCACATGCAAATCAGCAAGGCAAAGGCGGTAAGTCTAAATCCAAGCCAGCTGATAAGGGTAAAGGTATGACCCTAAGGGTAAACATAAAGGTAACCCTAAGGGTAAGGGCAAAGGCAAGGGTAAGCCTAAAGGTAAGCGTGCCGCAGAACTCGCCGGTGACAGTGAGGATCCTAATGATCCCTGGCTCCAGTCTCAAGATGAGGGCGATTGGTCACAATCCGAGTGGGATACATGGAGCTCATGGCAAGGTGATGATCAATCACATGAGTATCCCGACCAACCGCAAGATGATACTTGGAGTGAAATCGAGAAGGCGCCGCCGCCGGGTCGTTGTCACACATGTTGAAGGCACCGCTTGCCGCGTGCCAGATCAGCGAACAAGATCATGAGTGGTGGCTTCTGGATTCGGGAGCATCAAGATCAGTTGTCGATGAGCGAACTCTCGACAAACACAGGGTCATCCGACGACGCACCTTGACTGAACCGCTCATGTTTAGCACGGCCTCGGGCGAAACGGTGAAGATCGATAAGGAAGTGGTGCTTGAGTGCAGGTTCCAGTGCATCCTGGATGGTAAGCCAAGCATCCAGAAGTTCACCATCCGAGCTCTAGTGGCCCCCGTGCAAAATAATTTGCTAAGCGCAATGCAGATCTGTCGTGGCTGGTCAATCCAATTTATGAACCAGCAAGTGGTGATCACTTCTGATCACGGCCCAGCCAACTGGAGTGCCAAGTGTGGGCAAACTGTCCATGGCTTCGTCAGGTACCGTCACGACGGAGTCCATCCCCCAGTGCAAAGAAGTCCAAGGAAGTGTCATTCAAGCCGACTCCCATGGACATTGACAGGTTGTCACCTACCATCGTGAATCGCATGACCTGTCAGCCATCAGTTGCACTTAGAGTTGATGAAGCATTGCCTGCATTTGCCCATGTGCAAGATGCCAAGATTGATCCAACGGTCAACCACACGGTGAGCCATATGTCAACCACCGAAGCCATGCCTTGTGTCTCTCCACAGCAGTTAGGTGTAAACCAATCACTGTGTGTTGAAGCCAAGCTTGAGCAAGATAACCCGCGTGATCTTGTACTTCAGCCTCTTGAAGAACAGCAGGAAGATCATCCCCTGCCTGAGCTTGATGTTGAGATGCAAGATGAAGAGCCGAAACCGGTGAACCGCATTGCAGCACGTGAAGAGAAAGAACTCTTGCAGCATCGCATCCGTGGACATGCTGACTTCGATCCCAGATGTCAGCATTGTGCCACTGCACGGGGCATCACTCAGCACCGCCGTAGAAACACCGAAGGTTCCAATATCGAGGTCATGGTAGACTTCTGCTATCTTCATGTGCCAGGTGGAGGTACTCGTGAGATACTCGTAATGTACGAACGTGCATCAGGCCTCGTTGGTTTCATTGCCATGCAAGATAACCGTGAATCAGTGAAAGCTGAAGTGAAACGCTGGTTCGAACTTGCAGGGCTATCGGGACCATCATCTGCTACTGTGATTGTACGTACCGATGCTCAGCAATCACTGGCAGTCCTGATGAAGGCCTCAGTGGCATGTCAGGTGCAATCTGCTGCACCACAGCATCACGAACTGGTTGGAGGAGCCGAAAGAAGTGTCCGTAACCTTAAGGAGCAATTGAGCACATTGCGTAGCGACATGCAAGCTCAAGGCTGGGACATTCGGTTCGATCCGCCAGTCCTCTGGTACGTGTGCCGATACGTGGCATTTGTCCTGAATTTCTATCGGTGTGTTCACGGGTCTGATAAAACACCCTTAGATATCATCGTGGGACAGAAGCGCAAACCACCAGCAATCTCGATGTTTGGTGCTACCGTGTTTGCAGAAGTGCCTGACTCCGTTGAAGCACCAGCAGGAACCAGATTTGTCCCTGCTGCCTTCCTTGGACCACCTCTGTATTCTCGTGGCATCCTCGTGTGCGCAATTGTAGGTCCCGTGCATGAAGCCCAAGCCAAAGTGTTCATGGCAAAATCTGTGAAAATTCTCAATAAGATTACCTTTGATAGTCCCTTGTGTAGTGACTACTTGGTAAAAGTTTCACAGATGCAGCCACCCCCGCAACTAGTGCCACATGCACCAGTGCCTCCAGATCCAGCTAATCCGCTGGCCGAACCACCCAAGTTGGGCAAAGGACCTCCAGCGGAATGGCTGCGTAGGAATGGTCGCGCACAAGGCTGTAATGGTTGTAGCCGAGATTATCTCGGTGGGCGACAACACTCGGCAGCATGCCGTAAAAGGTATCGGGATTGGTACGACGCACAGCAAAGGCCCGCAGATGTGCAACCCCAAGGTGGTTTGCCGGACATCGCGCAGCAAGCCGATGATGATCCTCATAGGTTACCACCTGCATTGATTGGGGATGTTCCACAAGTACCACCAGCACCTGTGAACATACCACCAGACCCCAACGCACACATGCCTGCGGGTCAGGTTCACCGAACCGCCGCCAGAAAGTGAAGATGCCAAATTTATAATGCCTTTCTATATCCCAAAAGTGGGTGAGAAAATGATCTGCAAACCGCATCAACTGTGTGGTCGCAAGGTGTTCCTGGTAGAGCCCAACCTTGTGAAGTCCGAGGACAACTCAGAAACGCTCAACATCCAAGATGCAGTAAGCTCGAAAGATCGAGATGGATGCTATGAGCGAGGTAAAGTTCGGCGAAGTGATTAATCAGCAGGCTGCACTAGCCTACTGCCAGAAGCACGGTATCAAACCCATCAACACCAGATGGGCAGTGAATCCAAAGGTCATTGAAGGTAAAACCAATGTCCGTGCTCGTATGGTTGTGCAGCAAGTGAAGTCCGGGCAGTCCAGTGCCTGGAACTTAGGGATCAGCTCCAGTACGCCATCACTCGAAGCGGTACGTGCCATCCTGACGCAAGCACACCATCGCAGGCAGGTCATCCAGTTCCTTGATGTCTCGACAGCGCTTCTGCATTCCGACCTCCCAAAGGGGTATAAAGTTTGTATTAGGCTGCCTCAAGACGTCAGTATGGACGACAAGGGTTCACAACCTGCCTATGCAATTCTGAGTAAGGCCGTGAACGGGTTAAGGATAGCTTCAAAAGCATGGCTTAACTTGGTCGATGGTGTGTGCGGAGGGCTTCGGCTTCGCCAGAGCGCCACAGAGCCTTGTGTCTATAGTGGATGGGTACAAGGTCACCAGATGACCGTTCTCATTTATGTGGACGACATTGTCGTGGCAGCCCATTCCCAGCATCACGCAGATATATTCAAGAATGCCCTCTTGACGAAGGTCCGCAAGGTAAAGGAGACTGGATTTCTTCCAGTTGAATCTTACTCAACATTCCTGGGTAGGACCATCGAGCGTGATGCAAGTGGCATATACATCCGTGTGCCTCCCAGCTACCTGCATGAGGAGCTGAAGGATTTGACCGCCTCGTCATACCCACCTGATCTTGTCAAGGAACTTGATGAACGGCCTAGCGAAGTGGACGAACAGCCAGAGTACTTGAGTGAAAGTGCTGCAAGCCGCTATCGTGCCACCTTGGGCCGTGTTGCATGGTGGATCCAAACCAGGCCAGACCTGGGCAGATATGCATCCGTGCTAGCTCAGGGTCAAGCCAAACCAACGGTCAAATTTGAAAAGGGGCTGGTTAAATTCCTGAAGTTCATCAAATCTCAGGTTCACTTTTACCAAAAGTTTCCAGCCAAAAATTTGCTGATCCCCGATGATGTGAAATCCGAACTGGTCACGTATTGCGACAGTTCATGGGGAGCCAGCAATGCCGAAATGCGAAAATCATGTGCCGGATATGTGATAGTGTGGAAAAACTGTCCACTAAAACTTGTCTCCCGACTTCAAACCAGTGTCGCATTGTCAAGCTGCGAAAGTGAAACCATAGGTCTCCTGTACGCATCACAGGAGACACTTGGAATCCGGCACCTAGTCACATTCTTGGACTCATGTGGGGAAATAAATTCTTCCCGTGGATCACTTGAAATCTCCGAAGTCGAAAATGACCAAGGTGCCGTAGCGACCATCTTGACAGATAGCTCGAGTGCTCGAGCCCTGACTCACGGATCGGTCACCAGGCGGACAAGACATTTGTCCATTGCAGTAGCCTACTTGCAAAATGCCGTGCAGTGTGGCTTGTTGGTCCTTTACTGGATCGGCACCAACCTCATGAATGCCGATCTCCTCACAAAGTGCCTTCCAAAGGACAATCTGCGAGCGATGCAGGAACGTCTCGGGTTCGTTGAAATTCAGCCACCCGAGACTTGGCAGTTTGCAAGCAAGGTCAAGCCAAAACAGATGATAAAAATGTTCAACTTTGATAGTTTGAACGCCAGATCCGTAGAGATTCTCAAGGTTTTAAGTCCAGGAGACTTGGTGATTTATGATATTTGTTCCGAACCGGGTTTTGGCCTCGCACCACTGTATGGCCAATCCTTCTTGAAGAACAAGATGTACGTTCTCCAGATCACCAAAGACGATGACCGTGAGCGCTGTGCCGATCGGTTGGTCGCGTGGACCAAACAGCTGCAATATCGAGGAGTGTGGGTGTGGTCACACTTCTCCCCACCATGCACAGGTGGATCGCCGATGCAGCACCTGCAACAAAGCAACCTCACCGCCAGGTTGAGGAAGTATCACCTCGAATTTGCACGCCTCTTGAAACACGGAAAACGTGTGTTGCAGCATGCTGACATCCGAACATTTGAACTCTCCCGACATTGCAGCTACTGGCGTGAGCATGATGTACAAGCCATGATCAGCGAATGCGAATTGTCATCTTGTGGCATGTTTGATCGTTGCGCCTATGTTAGCTCACCGCTGCATCCCACGAACCGACACACATTTCAAATCCAAGCCAACATCCCTTTCTTTGGTAAACGATTTTGCCATTGTGAAAACCACCTTCCACTTGATTACCAAAAGCTAAGGGAGTACGGGCTCTACCCCAGAGGACTTGTAAATGAGTTCAAAGGGCATGTGGTCGCTTGGATAGAGAGCTGGTGATTGGTGATTGTGTATGTGCCGCCGTAACGACTGTGGTTTAAGGGTATAGCAACGGTGTATGCTTACCTCGTAATAGCACGTCACGGCGATTCAAAGCTGTGTCAAAATGAATTCGAAATAGATAAACTTGAAAGGGACAGGCAGCGAGATGCAAACACTTGATGAAATTTCCAATTAGATAAACTTGAAGTGAATACAAAATAGCAGAATAGCATTCCTCATCCGCATTGTGTGTGCCCGCCATGGACAGCAGTGGGTCGTGGGATCTTGTGGATGAGGAGGCATCTGCCTCAAGTGTGGCACCACATGCATCAGGTGCTGGACCAACGCCCGTGTCCTCGACAGACATAGGCAGAGTTGAGGGTGACCACATCATCCTCAACGAGGATCAGGTGTTCCAGCCACCTCCGCATCCGCCAGTATATGTGGCATTACCTGTGTTTGCCACGCCAATGCCAAAGAGCGCATCATCAGTGCGCTACCGAGTGCCGCCTCCCAACATTCGCACGCGTGTGGGTGCTAGCAATGTGCTTGCCTTTCTCAGCCCGGAGATTGAGGTTTTCCATCACCCCAACTGCCCACTGTTGCCTAACCGGCCAAACTTTAGGGTCTATCATGCCGCACGGCGCTGGTCCCAGGAGCGCCTTGGTCAGGATCAGGTTCGCCGAGTGTGGAGGATTAGGGACAGGAACCGAGGATCGGAAGTGTCCCGAGTGTATCACCCCATAGGGTGTGGCTGCAGCACCAAGCCCATCCTGCGCCAGCAGTTGCGCCCGTGCCAGCAATGCATTAGCCTTTGGGCTTGATATGAAAAAAAAAAGGGAGGAAAAGAAGATATGGCTAGCTCCTGCCTGAAGCTGGACTAGATCCAGACAAGAGAGCAGATGACTCAGGTCATCCAATCCGCAGCCGTTTTTCCACATTAGCCCTAAGGGCTCCCTAAGTGCCGCATTTAAAGTAGGATCGCCATGGATCTTGAGGTGCCAACCCGGCACCAGAGCTGTGCGCCACCAGGTGCACGACTTTGTCATAGGTCTTGAGGTGCAGAATCCGACACCAGGAGAGCTGTGCATTCATGGATGCACCGCATTAAATTAATATTGCCTTGAGTCTTGAAATGCCAAATTGGCATCACGAGAACTGTGCACTGCTAGGTGCACCAATCTTTGCATACAAGGCTGAATTGCAAGTTGTGGCAGCCACTCAAAAGCTTCTTGTTGTGACTGCCGCGATAAATTTACAAACGTGTGTGAATAGGGAATTCCCGACGTGTGAATAACATGCGTCCTGGTCTTATGGACATTGGGCATGCCGCTCAATAAGGATAGCATGTGTTCCACTCTTGTGGAAAACTGGGCATGCCGCCCAGATGTGTGCATGGGCAAACCGCCCAAGACATGAAATTCAAAATTTGCAAGTGGCAGAGATCATCAATGCCTTGATGAAATGCCAATTGCACAACAATGTGCATAGTGTAAAACCTTGCAGTCAAAACTTTTATTGGGCACTCCGCTCAAGAAAGTTTACATAGGCAAATGTAAAGCCAACAACGGCTTAGTGCACAAACCCTCACACCGTAGGGGGGTAAGGAAAGTCGTTGTGTGATTGGTGCATAATGTAACATGAGTAAGGGCATCAATCATATGCCTTGCATCCGTGCCATCCTGGCTCAAGGCTCAAGGACACACCGCGTGACCGAAGAAAAGGCTCGCGGCCGAATGGGTCGGGGCTTTTCGTTTGTTTTCCCTTTTTGGTGTGTCCCTGGAAACCCTTGGGTCTCAAACTAGGTTGTGGCCCTTAGCGGGTTTCTTCAGTGTGTGTGTGTGTGTTAGTGTGTGTGTGTGAATGCGCTAGCATATGTTAGTGTGTGTTAGCGTGTGTGTGTGTGTGTGTGCATGAGGCAGGCTTCCTCCCTAGCCAGAGCGTTGGCAGAAATAAAGAGCCAGGTCCTGGGGGAAGGGGGCAGTTGCGGGCCCGCGAGAAAGCGAGTCGGCGCGAGACCGCACTTCCTGGCCGGCCAAGCCCATTGGCTGAGCGCAACAGCGCGAAATTGAAAAACTCGCGACCCCGCCTCCGGATCGCCGGCTCCAAGCCCAGCCGGCAGTGCTTGACGCCGCGAGCCCTGGCCCGGCAAAACAAATTTTGACGACAGCGGCCAGAAATGCCCAGCCTGCGAGCGCAGAAGAGAGCCGCGGGCAGCCTGCGGGAAACAGCGCCAACGAGATGCTTTGACTTGCAAGAGAAGGCATCGCGAGCGCACGAGTTGCAACTCGCGCCGCCGCCTCTTCTTTTTTCTGGCGCCCGCAACTCGCGCAGCGCGCGCGGCCGGTCTTGAAAACAAGTGTTTGTCGAGCAATGTCCGCGTCGACTTGACCAGCCGCGGCTGCCAGCTTCTTTCGGAAGCGGCAGCGATGACTTCCGCAAGGCCGCGCCTGAAAGGGTGCCACACTCGAGGACGGACGGGCTGGCTCTCCCCCTTTTCGCAAGCCCCGCAAACTCAAAGAAACAAGTCGGGCTGGAGTTTGGGTCGAATCGTGGCTCTTTCGGCGCCGGCTTGAAACAAATCCCCTCGCAAGCAAGCTTCTTTTGGGCTCGCGTTGTCTTCGACGCCGCAACGGCCGTCGGCTTGCGCCAGGACCGCAAACGCCACGTCGTTGTCAACGGCAATGCCTGGCTAGGCGAATTCGCGGTCTCGCTGCGTTTGTTCGCTACAGGTTTTCTCCTTGATTGAAAGTATATCCTCTGTGCGTGTGTTAGAGTATGTTAGAGTGTTTTAGCATGTGTTAGTAAGTATGCGTGATAGCGCTTGTGAGTGCGTGCGTACGCGCGTGCTTGCATGCGTGCCGCCGGGCGGGCGGGCGGGCGGGCGAGCGGGCGTGCGGGCGTGCCTGCGTGCGGGCCTGCGCGTGCACGCGGGTGTCCGTGCGGGTGCACATTCGCGTGCGCAGGCGCGTGCGCAGGCGCGTGCGCAGGAGGCGCGTGCGCAGGCGCGTGGCGTGCGCGTGGCGTGCGTGCGCGTGCGCGTGCGTGTGCGCATACGGCTGAGAGTGTGTGTGTGTGTGTGTGTGCGGGTGCGGGTGCGGGTGTGGGTGCGGTGCGGGTGCGGGTGCATGGGCGTGTGCGTGTGCGTTGTGCGTGCGCGTGGGCATTGGCGTGGGCGTGGGGCGCGGTGTGCCTGTGCGTGTGCGTACACGTGTGCGTGTGCATGTGGGTGTTGAGGTGTGGGGGTGTGGGGGTGTGGGTGTGTGTGTGTGGGTGGGGGCTGGGGGCGGTGGGTGGGTGGGTGGGTGGGTTGGGTGGGTGGGTTGGGTGGGTGGGTGGGTGGTGGCTGGATGGGTGGATGGGTGGGTGTGTGTGTGTGGGTGGGTGTTCGTGTGTTTGTGCGCAAGTGCTTGTGCATGTGAGGTTGTGCTTGTGTCTGTGTGTGTGTCTCTGTGTGTGTGCGCGCGCGTGTGTTTGCGTCGCGCGCTTTGTTTGTTTGCTTGCGTGCTTGCTTGCTTGTTTGTTGTTTTGGTTGGTTGGTTGTTTGGTTGATTGTTTCTTTATTTCGTTGGTTGGTTGTTTGTTTGTTCGGTTGTTTGGTTGGTTGTTTATTTGTTTGGTTGTTTGGTTGTTTGATTGGTTGTTTGGTTGTTTGTTTCTTTGTTTGCTTGGTTGGTTGTTTGTTTGTTTGATTGTTTGGTTGGTTGCTTATTTGTTTGGTTGTTTGGTTTGTTGGTTGTTTGATTGCTTGGTTTGTTTTGGTTGTTTGTGTTGTTGTTGTTGTTGTTGTTGTTGTTGTTGTTGTTGTTGTTGTTGTTGTTGTTGTTGTTGTTGTTGTTGTTGTTGTTGTTGTTGTTGTTGTTGTTGTTGTTGTTGTTGTTGTTGTTGTTGTTGTTGTTGTTGTTGTTGTTGTTGTTGTTGTTGTTGTTGTTGTTGTTGTGTTTGTTGTTGTTGTTGTTGTTGTTGTTGTTGTTGTTGTTGTTGTTGTTGTTGTTGTTGTTGTTGTCTGTTTGTGTGTGTGTTTGTGTTGTTCTTTGATGTTTTGGTTGTTGTTTTTGTTTGTTTGTGTTTGTTTGTGTTTGGTTTTGTGTGTGTGTTTGTGTTTGTTTGCGTTTGTTTTTGTTTGTGTGTGATTGTTTGTGTTTGATTTATGTTTGTTTTTGTTTGCGTTTGTTTCTGTGTTTTTTTTTGTGTTTGTGTTTGGTTGTGCTTGTTTGTGTTTGATTGTCGTTGGTGTTTGTTTGTGTTTGGTTATGATTATGTGTGTTTGTTTCTGTTTGTTTGCGCGTGTTTGTGTTTGATTTATGTTTGTTTGTGTTTGTGTGTGTGTTTGTGTTTGTTTGTGTTTGGTTGTGCTTGTTTGTGTTTGATTGTTGTTGTTTGTGTCTGTTTGTGTTTGGTTATGTTTATGTGTGTGCGTGCCTGTGTGTGTGATTGTTTTGTTTTGATTGTTTTTGTTGTTTCTGTTTGATTGTTTTTGTTTTTTGTTTTTTAATGAGTTTGGTTTTGTGTAGTTATGTTTGTTGTTTGTTTGTGTTTGTTTGTGTTTGTTTGTGTTTGTTTGCGCGTGGTTCTTGTTGTTTGTTTTTGTTTGTCTTTGTTTGTCTTGGTGTGTCTTTGTTTGTCTTGGTTTGTCTTGGTTTGTCTTTGCTTGGCTTTGTGTGTCTTGGTTTGTCTTTGCTTGGCTTTGTGTGTCTTTGTTTGTCTTTGCATTGTCTTTGTTTGTGTTTGATTGTTTTTGTGTTTCTGCGTTTTGTTTGTTTGTTTGTTTGTTTGCTTGTTTGCTTGTTCGCTTGCTTGTTTGCCTGTTTGTTTGTGTGCGCCTTTGTTTACGCGCGCGCGTGTGTGTGTGTGTGTGCGGTTTCTTAATTTGGCTTATGATTATGCGCTTATGTGTCCGTTTGTGCTGATGTGGTTATGCTCATGTTGGTGGTCAAAAGGCGTTGTTTATGTCTATGTTTGCGTGTTTTTAGGGAACCCTTCTAAAGGCTAATCTAAAGGAAGTCAAAAGGAAAACCACTATTTGTGGGTCCTCCAACTTTGACACATACCCATTTGAAAGTTGCTCTGAAACGCTTCCGGTCACAGGCGTGGCATAGCTGCTCGGCAGTCTAACGAGAGTGGGTCAGGATGCGCGACACACCCCGAAAAATTGAGAAATATTTTAGGCATGGGAAGAATCTGCTTGCTCCACAGAACGTCGAGAACGTCACCTGATATCACAAATGGGATGACCATTGGGGGATACCACTAAAAAATGATTTCCCACATAGCAAAAGTTACCCATGGTCATTTGGGGGCCGAACGGAATATAGAACCCCCAAATTGGTAAATTATCACAAGAGCAAAAATTTACGGGGGCCTTATGAAAGGAACCTGCGTCGCCAAAACGCCCCCCGCAACGTGTTCAACGTGTCGCGTGAAACATTTGCCCATGAACGACCTCCATGAGATCAGAAGGCCGATTTTGCCCTTACTTCTTGCCATTTAATGGGAATTCAAAAAATAGAGATTCGGAACCCAAAAGCTGTGGGTTTCCTTGTGGCTTGCCTTTAAACCAACCCCGAAAAGGCTACCAACTCAACAAAAAACACATGCCCATGGCGGAGCCACTTCGAAAGCACGCCTTTGCATGGAGGCTGCAAGCGGGATGGATCACCTTAGCTTGAATGGGACAATTTGTGAGTCCCCTGTTCCTATCTTGGCGGGAATTTAGTGACTGTTTTTTGTGGGAAATTTAGTGAGTCTGCTGGTTCTTGAGGGAAATTGAGTTCCTTATGTCCCTCCCAGATGGACCATATACTACTGGACATGTTGACCGAACCTCCTATCCCCCGAACCAGAACCAGATCTGGCGAATCGACCCCATGGCCATTAAAAGGAAAAGGAAATCGAGCGAAGCGGGGTCTGAATCGAGCGAAGTGGGTCTGCCCCAATGTGTCCAACGCTTCGCACGCCAAGCAGCAGTTCCCTCGCCCACCTTGATTCCGTGGGTTCCTTGAACCTCCGGCGCGGGACAAAGCCCTGCAAAGCCCTGCCAACCAGTTCTTTTGAGGAGACTTACTAAAACGAACCCAGAGAAAGAGATTCCATGCGAGCTTGTCGGAACACACTGAGCTTTGGGCCTACAGTTGGGTGAATGCCACGAAACCCCTATGCTTGAGTCATCTACTTGGAGCGGGAAAAAATGCCAACGTCCACCCATGGCTCCTTTGGGCAACCCGTTTTGCAGGCCTTGAAAAGAGCTTACCCTCTCAAACCTGGAACCTGAAGGCTGGTTGAACATCTTCCAAAGGGCTGCTTTCAGGTTCCATCTTTTGGGCATCGATCGCAGGCCTTCGCCTCTTGGCGCACCGCCGCGTCCTTATGCACCTCACACCTGATAATGATTTCCCCCGGAGCTTCCAGGTAAAAACCGCTTCCGAGATTGTCTCAAAGAAAGACACCCTTTCGCACCCGTTTGATTTGCCGTGGGAAGATTATCCTGACCAATGTCATGGCTAAAACAAACGGTTTCAATTATGCTACGCATAATTGTAGCATTGGTACAAGCTGGAACCCGTTTATTAGAACCCGTTTAGGGTCCCCTTAAAATTCAGAATGACATCACCCCCTCTTCCAGCAATTGAAATCTTTGTTTTGCTCGTCACTGTTGCACGATGGAAATCCTTGCTTTTGAGATCCGGAAACACGAAGCCCTGGTTGTATCACTGTACGTGAGGATAAAATGTGCACTGTGAAAACTACTGTTCAGTCGAAAATGGTTTCCACTACCCCCAAACCACTACCCCCATGGAAAAATTGCTTGGTGGTTGTGTGTCCCATTTAGGGGTATAGGAAACCATCTTAGATTCAGCAATACATACGGATGCTAGGGACCTAGCGGAACACTTGCAACCGCTGCTTTGGCAGCCGCCATAGGCGTGAAGATGCCGTTTGGTGGAGATACACTCACTGCTGCAAATGGGGTTGTGTTTTTTTCTTTATGGTGACGTAGCATACATAGTCAGGTCACTGTACAAAGGTCCCGTAGGGCCCTTGTGCTTGGGACTCACCCTCTGGACAGGCCCCCACTTGCGGTGCATTTCTGTTCGAAACTTTTTTGAATGGTTCCGTGTTTGGGATATCCCCACCTGGCCAGCAGAAATTGCAATTCCTAGATGCTTCCCCTGGGATTGGTTTTGAAGGGAAACCTCCCCTGGGGGTTGCCCCTTGGGAGACATTCAGATGTTTCTGGTGGTGTTGGTATGGTTATATTTGGTTATGAAGGTGATGGTGAAGTTAAACCATCACTTCCTTTTATTGGTCGTAAAGGAATTGGTGCAAGTATGTTAATTGAATTGGTTTATATAGTTATTATCATACTAAATTGGTTGTATATAATTAATACATGTTATATATATATATGTAAATATATATATATATATACAGCTGTCAGTTACAAATAATTACGACCCATCATTCGCGTGAACAGTGGGGCAAATCTAAGTTGAGTCTCACCTGTCTTTTTCCACATCCACTTCCAAGACTCGAAAAGCCGAGCTGTGAGCCAAATGCAAAGCGTAGAACAAACCTACCGCTCCCACGTGTTCGGGTAAAGCTTGCAAGCAGCTTCCAAAACCTGACGGCCTCACCCCACATTTAACAAGGAGTCGAACCAAAGTGGGCCTTGTGGTTCGACCCGAGGCTGATTGGCTGTGCCTGAGTCATAGTTTGCCATTCCATTCTGGGATGGTTTCCACAACCCCAAAAACCGCCTGCAGAAAAAAATGTTGTGATGTAAAAAATGATATAGCGTTTATGGTGGTTATATACCCGCATTTCCCTTTGGAAAGAGTGAGTTGTGGTAGTGTAAACACGTTTAGATCCATGTAGATCAACGTCGCCTGCCTATGGTAATTCCTAGGGCGAGGAACTCATGCAAGCCCCTGTGCAGGGCCAGCCCCACTCCTGCCAGCTCAAATGCTCAAATACCGCAGAAGGCATCTGTATGTTTTTCGTTTCGAAAGCAACACCTCGGGTGTGGGACTGGGTGTAAGGCAGATGGACGCCGGTGGAAATTTGGGTTTGTTTTGGGCCGGCTGTGATACCAAAGGAACCCCCAAGTGAAGTCATGGGGATGTTTCATTTTGGTATCATACCAGTAGAGCCGCCAAAGCCGGTGGCGGGAGTTTCAAAAATATAAGAACTATAGTTATCTATATTTTTCCTTTTGTTTTTTTTTTCTATTCTTCTTTCCTTCCTTCCCTCCTTCCCTTACTTCATTCCTTCCTTTTCCTTCCTTCCTTCCTTTTTCCTTCCTTCCTTCCGTCCTTCCTCCCGTCCTCCCTTCCTTTCCTTCCTTTCATTCCTTCCTTCCTTCCTTCCTGCCTGCCTTCCTGCCTTCCTGCCTTCCTGCCTTCCTGCCTTCCTGCCTTCCTGCCTTCCTGCCTTCCTGCCTGCCTGCCTTCCTTCCTTCCTTCCTTCCTTCCTTCCTTCCTTCCTTCCTTCCTTCCTTCCTTCTTTATGTGTTTCTTTCTTTTTGTCGTTCTTTCTTTCTTTCGTTCTTTATCTCTCTCTCTCTCTGTCGTTAGTTATTTCTTTCTTTCTTTCTTTCTTTCTTTCTTTCTTTCTTTCTTTCTTTCTTTCTTTCTTTCTTTCTTTGCTTTCTTTCTTTGCTTTCTTTCTTTGCTTTCTTTCTTTTTACATATCGGTCTATCTATCTATCCATCTACCTGTCTACCTGTCTACCTATCTACCTATCTACCTATCTACCCATCTCTCTCTCTATGAACCTATCTCTCTATCTATCTATCTATCTATCTATCTATCTATCTACCTCTCTCTCTCTATCTACTTATCTGTTTCCTTTTCTATCTCTCTCTCTCTCTCCCTCTCTCTCTCTCTCTCTCCCCCTCTCTCTCTCTCGTTAAAGTCGGAGTTACAATTACTACAAGTGCAAGTGCTGCTGTAGTTGTTATCACCAACAAACCTGTAGTGTTCTGCCAAGCACTCTTTTGCAAGCGGGGCTCATGTAGTTGCGATGAGGGACTCAAGGCCTGCAGTGTAGTGTGCATGACTGCAAGTGACAAAGCAAGCCAAACACGTAGTGCATGCATCTTGACACGGTGCCTCAGTTAAAAGATCCTGTAGTATCTTTAAAGTGTAGCAAAAAGGATTAACAGTAGTGATGAAAACTGGAGTTGTTCATCAGTTCTACTGTAGTGAGAAGGCACAAAGGGTGTAGTTCCTTCAGTAGTCCACGCTGTTCAAGGTTCACGCCCGCATGTAGTGGAAGCAAATGGGATTCGTGAAGTAGTACACCAAAAAAAGTTGCTGTAGTCCAGCAAGTAGTTCTCAGGCATGCCGTTGCCTGTAGTCCCTTTGGGACTGTGCCATGTTGTGTAGTGCCCTGACCGTATCAGGGTTGTTCAAGTAGTCCAGGAGTGGTTGGCCTGAACCCCTGATCCTTGTGTAGTCCTTGATTGGGTGCGCAGGCATGTTTACCTGTAGCGCTTGAAGGACTTGCAGGAGTCGTGTGTGTAGGGTTGCATTGCCGTGAGTTGTAGTCAGCAAGTGGTGTCCATAGTATGCTGTAGTTTTGAGAAGGATGCGTCTCGTAGCCCTGCTGACTGTAGGGTCGTTGGCATGTTGTTCAAGGTGTTGTAGTAGTTGTTCGGTGTTAATGAGGAGGTGGTAGTTCCAGATGTAGCGGTTGCTCAATGTGTAGTGGTTGTTGAACTCGTTGAAGTTGAACTGGATGTAGTGGACGCTTTGGTAGTGACTGATGGGTAGTGTGAAGGTGTCCACAATGGATGTTGAGTGGTTGATGTAGTCCCTGATGAAGTAATCCAAGGATCCATCACGCTGTAGTTGTTGCATGTAGTGATTGGGTAGCGCCACAGTGATCAGGATGTAGTAATTCCGGTCATGGGTAGTGGTGTGTCCCTCTGTGATTGCGTAGTAGTGCCACATGCGGGCGTCTGGTCGTGAATGTAGTAGTTGAACTCGGTCGTACACGGGCATGTAGAGATGCCCGGGTAGTGCCCTGATGACCTGCAGTTGTGTAGGATTGTTGTTGTTGGAGTGTGCTAGTTCGTGGAAGTTGTCAACTGTAGTGGGATCATCACTTCCTGTAGTCAGGAAGCAATAGTCTTCCACAGTGAGTGGAAAGTAGTACAGTGTGTGCTGTGTAGTAGTTGGAAGTGTAGGCATTGCGCGTAGTTCAGTGTCACGAATGAGGTGCAAGTTGTGACCTAAAAGGTAGTGAAACGGGGCAAAGATGAGCCGAAGTAGTGGCTCACAAAAGGCGCGGGCAGACATGTAGTAAATCAAACACATGTAGTGTTGTCTCAAGCCGCCAAAGCCGCGAAAAGTGCAAGTGACATTACTGGTAGTTACTATTACTTGTAGCTACTATTACTTACATACAAATGGTTACATATGGCCATATACAAACTGTTGTGGTTGTTGTGAAACAGTTGTGAAACAGTTGTCGCTCGTAGTGCTAAATGCGTATGCCAATGCTCTGTATGAGCCTCTGTAGTGTTTCTCTGCTGATGTATTTGGTGAACAATTCTGAACTGTTGTGTAGTGTGTTGATCTTGTTGATTCGAATGATGTCGTGTTTGATGAGGTCTTGTGTGTAGAGGAACTTGAGGTCGATGTGTTTTGCTCGTTTGCTTGTGCCTTGTCGTGTAGCTATGCTTTTGCCTGCTGTAGAGTCGGTGTGTATGCGTAGGTTGAGCTTGCTGCAAATGTTGGTTTCGAGTAGGAAGTTTCTGAGGTGTAGTCCCTCATTAACTCCTGTGCAGATTGCGTAGAGTTCAGATTCTGCTGAGCTTAGTGCTATTGTAGCTTGTGTTCTGCTGCCAAATGCAACTGTAGTTCCAAGGAAGTGGATGTTGAAGCCTGAAGTGGATTTCCTGGTAGTAGGGCATCCTGCCCAGTCCACATCAACGTAGACGTCGAGGTCCAGGATGTTGTTGGTGTTTGCTCTGAGTGTTGTGGTTGGTTCTATGGTGAACTTGTAGTGTTTAGTGCCGCGCAGGTAACGTAGTAAGTGCTTGACTCGCTTTTGTGAAAGTTCTGCGGGTGCTGTGAGGTCTCGTGCTAGTTCTTTTGTCGCGTAGGCAATGTCTGGTCGTGTGTAGGCTAACCATTGTAGTTTACCAACAATTCTTCGGTATCCTTTGTGGTGTTCGTGGTCAAGTAGTGCTTCGTCTTCCAGTGTTGGTTTGTAGTGGGCAATTCCTGGAGTTGCTACTGCGTTGCAGTTAGTCATTCCAATTTCTGTGATCATGTCGTTGATGTAGGAGTCGTGAAGTCCAACGGTGCAGTAGTTGCCGAAGTGCTCGATGTTCCTGCCGAGAAACTGTTGTGGTTTGCCAGGTTCAAGGTAGCCGATGTGCTTGAGTTAGTACCTGCTTCTGGATCGCCTTGAAGGTGGAGTCGACAGTAGTCTTGTCGCCAGGTACCAAACGGTCGTCCACGTAGACCATGATGTAGCAGTCTCTAGCCGCATTGGTGTAGACATTTGGTTCTGACTTTAGTCTTATAAAGCCAAGCTTTTGTAGTACTTCAGCCAGTCTTGCCAAGCTTTGGGTGAGCTGCGTAGTCCGTACATGGCTTTCTTTAGCCGCCATAGTTTGTCCTGTTGTGGATACAGCTCTTTAGGTGGCCAAAGGTAGATGTCGCGTTGTTTACCTTCGTTGTCTTTTGCGATGGGCGCGTGTAGAAATGCTGTAGAGACATCACCCAGTCGTGCTACCCAGTTTGGTCGAGACATCTGTAGTGCGAGAAGTGTCCGTAGTGTTGTAAACATTGGTGCAGAAGCGTAGACGGAGTCCTCGTCCTCGATCTTCTCGGTGTAGCCTTTTGCGACGATTCTACTCCGAACACCTGTACCTTTCTTTCGGTGTACCCATCTTGTAGGTATTGCTTCTCGGATGACGTTGTCGTCTACCGTAGACGTAGCTACTTCGTCGTAGACGTCATGTAGTTTCATTTGGTTGGATTCATGTTTCATTCCTTCACGTAGTTGTGTTTCGTCGTAACCTTCGTTGTCGAAGATTATTGGTTGGTCTTCTGTGGTGTCGTCGTTGGTGTAGGAAGTTACTGAAGTGCCATTGGATAGTGTTACTGCGTTGATTCTCTGTCGTAGTGGTGGTGGTTCTTTGGCTGTTTCTTCTGTTGATCTGATTGTAGTGTCTTTTGAGGTCTTTTGGGCTTTGGTTGGTTGCATCACTTCTTCCGGAGTCATACGTCGTAGCGCTTGTCGATGTGGAGGTGCTGGTAGTGGTGGATGTTGTCGTCCAGCTGGTGAAGTGGCCATAGGACTATCTGGTAGTGGTCGTGAAGTTGACGTCGAGGTTGACGGAAGTCGTAGGGGTGACGTAGTACGTTGTTGTTTTGTTGCTGGTTCTGCGACTGTGTCGTCTGCGACGTTTGTCTGCTGTCCTGCGTCTTGTGTAGTTCGTCTCTTTTGTTCTGACGACTGAAGTTGCGTGTCCAGTAGTGTCGCAAATGACGGGTTGTAGATGTTGCCTCGTGGTGCCCAGGGTGTACCAGAGACCTTGTTTAGTAACGCAAGGTCATATTTGAAGTCTGGTTGTAGTCGTCGTACTGTTCTTGCTTTTAGTACGCCTTGTGCTGTCGCAATGTAGTTTTCTCCTGTTTCGGAAACTTTTCCGAGCCATATGCATTTCTGCATTCGGAGGTCGGCTTTCGGTAGTTGTTTGTGTTGTGGTGGAAGGTAAAGTAGTGTTTCGCCAAATTCGCAGATTGCTCGCTCGTAGTTTCTTCCACAGCGGCGTTCGAAGCTTGTGTAGCCGTCTGAGTGGATGACGTAGCGATTTACGGTCCAAGCTGCGTGTCGTACTATCCAAGGTAGTAGACAGTGCTTTGTAGGCATTGTTATGCTGTAGTTGCTTTCAACTTGCGCTTTGACGACGCGAATGTGTCCAAGAAGTGTTCTGTGTAGTCGCTCAACGCTTCCTTGACTGTTGCTGCTGTAGGACGGTGAGTGTCGTACAGTCATTGAGCCGACTTTAGCTGCTGTTGCTTTTAGTAGTGCTTTGAGGGTGTCTTCGTTGTCACTTTGTAGTATGCCTTGTGTTCTTCCGCATTCAAAGATGAATGCTTGTAGGCTGTTGACCATGTAGTCCATCATTGAAGGTTTGTCCGGAACCAGTATTGCCATGCACAGTTGTGTAGTCACATCAACTGCTGTTAATACTGGTGTGGTTCTTGTGTCATGTTGTGACTTGATGTAGGCAAAATCTACTTGAATGATTGGTTGTCGTGATTGTTGCTTCTTGTAGTTGTCTTGGCGTCCTTTGCCTTGCACGCAAATTGGACACCAGTTTCTGTATGGTAGGTGTGTTAAGTTGTGTTCTGGTATTTGTTGTGGAGTTGGTTGTTGTGGTTGTCGTAGTCCTCGTGCTTGGTGTGCTTCGTGGTGTTCGTAGTATTGTTCCTCGTCGTAGTTCTCCTGGAGGTACTCGTAGTCCTTCTTCACGGTGAAACTTGTTGTACCTTTCCATTGGAATGGTAGTGCTGCGTTTCCGATGACTGTCCAGTCGTCTTTGCGTTGTGAAACTTCGCCGAAGCTGTTGTTTGAGATTGTAGTTCGTGAGGGTTCGAGTGTGTTGACTGGTGGGTGTCCTGGTCCATCTGTAGGTGTGAACAGTGTGGTTCGTAGTGTGACGTGGTGTCTTATCCAGTGCTCACCTTGTCTTTCCCAGTAGTCTTGGTTGTCTTCTTGTGCCGTAAGTGGTCGATGTATTGTTGGTTTTGCTTGTGTAGTGTCCAGGTCTGTGGATGGTGCTGCTTTAGGTCTCCATACCTTCGTAGTTGTAGTTTTGATCCTGTCGTGGTTGTCGTTGTCGTGGGTTGTGGTGATGAACTTTGTCGTGATGGTGTAGTCTTTGTCGCTAGCCGATGTGTAGGTCTCATCTTTCTTCTGAATCTAGTTTCTCCAATCCAGTCATCACCTTCAAGTCTTCTTTGTAGTTGTTGTTTGGAAAGTTGTTTGGTGTTCTCCTGTAGTTGTTGTTGCTCTTGCCCTTGCCTGTTGATGATAGTTAGTCGCCAATCATCTAGTTGTTCTTCTGGTATTGGGCATCCGCTGTTGTGTGGGTCAAATGGTGCTTTGCGTGGTCTTTTGTGTACTCGGATGGCGTAGTCACCATCGAGTTTCCAGTAGTCAGTGTTTCCACCAAGGATTCGTCGTAGTCCTTGGTCAGTGTGCGTTAGTGGTGCAATTTGTTCTTGTTGTTGTTGTTTGGTTTCATCTGTAGGCTGGATGACTGCAATGGATTTTCCATTGTCAGTAGTCATTGGGTAGATGTCGTGTCCTGCAGGTATGTCGATCTTTTCTGCTCATAGGTAGAAAAGTCCTGAGTGTCGAATAAGTTGTGCTCGTTGTTGTCCATGAGAAATAGTGCAATGTCGTGGATTGAAGTCTAGTCCATATCCTCTGTCAAGTAGTCTTGATGCACTGACGATGGGGTACTTCACATCGCAGACGTAGTAGGGTATCATGATCCTGAAGTTGTCCTGCTTGTAGGGAACGTACTTGATGCCGTAGACAGGGATCTTCTTGTTGGTCACGGTGTAGAGTTGTGGAGTTGAACTTCCACAAGGTCGTAGTGGTAGATCCGGTGCGTAGTCCTTTGGGCAAACATGTGTAGACGCTCCTGAGTCAATCAGTAGGTGGTGGTAAGACTTGAAGTTGGAGTACATGATGTAGTGAGTGAGGTTCTCATCAAGTTTTCGTTGTTTCTGTTGTTGTGTAGCTGCTGCAATGGTAAGGTGTAGTTGTGGTTTGTCCTCTTGTAGGTACTGTTGATAGTTGATGCTGTGGTCATTCCATGATGTTGTGTGAGTTGATCTTTTACCAAGTGGTGATTTAGGTTTGTGCTTGCATGGTAGTGATGTTGCTTGTCTGATGTGTCCAATTGTGAGGTGTGACTCGTTGATGCCTCCGATGTAGTTTGCTTCATCTTCATAGCTGTAGTCGTTCCAATCCCAACTGTTGTCATTCCAGTCGTAGTCGTTCCAACTCTCCTCCATGTAGTTCACATCATGTCCATGTTCTTCTTCTCCTTGGTAGTACCAATCCCAAGTGGCATTTACTTCTTGTTGTAGTTCCTCATTGTTGTTTTGTGTTCCTTGCTCTTGCTCTGTTTGCTGAGGTTGTTGTAGTTCTTCTCCTTCTCCTATGTGCCACACAGGCACCCTGCAGTCCTGTGCCCAGTGGCCAGGTTTGCCACATCTGTGGCATGTCATGTAGTTGTTTCCTTTTCCTTTTGACTTGCTGTAGTTTCCTTGGCCTTTGTAGCCTTTGCTCGGTCCGTAGCCTTTGGATCCGTAGCCTTTTCCTTTTCCTTTGCTGTAGCCGCCTTTGTTGTAGCTTCCTTTGTTGCCTTTGTCAAATCCTTTGTAGTAGCCTTTGCTTCTGTATTTGCCTTTGCCTTTGTTTCCTTTGTAGTTTCCTTTGCTCTTTCCTTTGCCTTTGTAGTTTCTTCCTTTTCTCCAAATGTTGTCAACATCCATTGGTGCAGGTCCTCCATTGTAGTTTGTACCAACTGCTGAAGTCAATCTTGAGAAAGCTGAAATCGTCTTGTAGTAGTCCAGGATGACCGCTCTGATCCCCGTGTAGTTCGTGATCTGTCCAGCACGTGGTTGAAGATGTTGCTGTAGAGCTCCTTTGGTCTTGTTAAGTAGTATTGCAATCTTCACTCCATCTGGTAGTGCTGCATTGTTGTCTTTCTCGTAGCGGTTGATGTCGTACTCCCACTGTAGGAATTGTTCTTCAAATTGCGCCTCGTTGAATGTAGGTTCCAATAGTTTGGTGAGGTAGCCAACGCTGCGTGTTCCTACTGGTAGGCTGAACCTGTTGTGCAAAAGTCGTAGTGTTTCACATCCATTTGCGTTGTAGCGATTTTGTCGTACTACTGTAGCTGCTGCTCCATGACATATGTTGATGAGAATGTAGTGGAGGTCTCTTGCAAGGTCTACTGCTTTTGTTGCTTGTGTAGTGTCGCGTATGTGTGCTCTGATGTCTGCATCCTCAATTTGTCTTGTAGCCACTTGTGCTAGTTGTAGTACCAGGTCGAAGTCTCGGTCTATGAGTCCGAGGTAGGCTTGTAGTTTGAACAGCCATTCCTCATATTGTGGGTGGTCACCAGTGAAGAACGGTGGTGGCAGTTTGTACTTGTGTAGTCTCTGGACATCGCCTTCTTGTTCCTGTGTTGTTCCTGTTCCCGTAGTCGTGGCTCCCACTGTTTCTGCTGTTGCTGGCCCGTTGTCTGCTCCTGTAGTTTGCTGAGCTGATGCTGATGCTGGCTCTCCTGACATGTCGTAGTAGTTTGGCATGTAGCTGCCGTTGCTGCTGTACTTACTGTAGTGTACTGGAGCTCCCCTATGTTTAGGATCTCAGCTCCGCTACCACGTTAAAGTCGGAGTTACAATTACTGCAAGTGCAAGTGCTGCTGTAGTTGTTATCACCAACAAACCTGTAGTGTTCTGCCAAGCACTCTTTTGCAAGCGGGGCTCATGTAGTTGCTATGAGAGACTCAAGGCCTGCAGTGTAGTGTACATGACTGCAAGTGACAAAGCAAGCCAAACATGTAGTGCATGCATCTTGACATCTCTCTCTCTTCTCTCTCTTCTCTCTCTTTCTCTCTCTCTCTCTCCCCCGCCCTCTCTCTCCCTTTCTCTCCCTTTATGTATCCATCTATCCATCTGTCTAACTATCTATCTTTCTTTCTTTCTCTATCTATCTATCTCTCTCTCTATCTCTCAATCCATCTATCTATCTATCTATCTCTCTCTCTATCTATCTTTCTATCTATCTTTCTCTGTCTATCTATCTGTCTATCTACCTATCTATCTAGCAACCTATCTATCTATTTTCTATCTACCTATCTATCTATCGACCCGTCTACCTATCAATCTATCTATTAATCTATCCTTGTTATTCTCTCTCTCTCTCTCTCTATTTAACTCTACCTATCTAGCCATTTAATCTATACCTCTATCTCTCTCTTTCTATCTTTGTATCTATCTAGCTACCTATCTGTCTTCCTGTCTTCTTTGTATCTTTCTATTTGTCTATCCACGTTTGCCATTGTTTGCCAAGTTTTGCCAGATTTTGCCAGATGTTGCCAGAATTTGCCAAAAGTTGGCACCAACATGCAAACAACATGCATCGCTTGCCGTGAGTCATGAGTCAAGTTGATCAACTATTTGTCAAAATGCAGTGTAGTGTAGTGTGGTGTGATCATGGTTTGCCGTGAGACATGAGTCAAGTTGCTCAACTATTTGTCAAAATGTTGTGTAGTGTGGTGTAGTGTGATGTGATGTGATGCGATGTGATGCAATGTGATGCAATGTGATGCGATGTCATGTATGTATGTAAGCATGTATATATGTATGTATGCATGTATGTATGTAAGTATTGTACATATGTATGTTATATATGTATATATGCACGTGTGGATGTAATTATATGTAATGTGTGTATGTATCTGTGCAAGTCAGTGGGGATGCTTCATCGCTTGTTAGCTGCTAAGCAGGAGCGCGCTGCCCTTTGGCTTTGATATCGCTCTTGTCAATGTCGACCGCCTAAAGAGCTTCAAGTCGACGGCCCGAGACTTGCTGGCCATCTCCCTTTGGGCGAACAGGCCCATGGCCGCTGTACAGGGTCTCAGGGTCTCAGAGCTCAGCACGAGATTGAAGAAAATGATCCACATTGCATTGGCGCCTATGTCTTGCTGCATTGCGGGCAGCTGGCGTCTGCAAGCGCAGCAAAATCCTCTGACAGTCTGAGACTCATTGAAATGCCGGCTTGAGCGCAAACACTGCCGAGTCGTCGGCGACGATCCATGGTCTGAGAGTGGTGATAGATTCGGGTCTTTCAGAGTCAGCGCGTCTGCGCAAAGGCGAAGGAAAATCCTCTTTTCCATGCCGGGAATGGCATCCCAATGCCAAGGCAGCCCTGCGTCGAAGTCACGAAACAGTGGCTGACATGTCTGCGCGGAAGGTTTTGCGTCCGGACGCCTCTTTTCCGAGTCATCGCGGACTATGACCCGCGGCAGTCTCCCGCTGACGGACAAAGCTGTGAGCAGCGGTTCCTTGGGGCTGCGCGCAAATCGGCCTCCCCACTATCTGCAGTCGGCAACTGCATTGAAGGTGTTCTTGAAGTCTTGGTTGAGTTCCCTCCTGGGTCGACGGGCCTCCCCATGCGCCGGCAGTCGGCCAAACTGCTCTGGAGGAGGTCGCTCCTGCGAGCCATCCCCCTGGGTGGACGTGATTGCCGAGCTGCAATTCGATCTCCAGAGATCGCGCTGTATGAGCGAGCTTGCCCTTGTCACATTGAATAATACACTTGCGCCGCACTTGTGAACATGCGCCTGAAGATCATGTCCACATCCATATGTGCACAGATTCACATCATATCTTCAATGGAGCACAATGCACAGATGGCGCAATGCCTGACTCGCTGGCGCCATGCCTGTCAACTAAATACAGGGAAGCTCACTGCACTTCCCCCATCCTGGATGTCCGAGGGCGTTGTTCTTCAAGGATTTCAGCAAAGGGAAGTCAAAAAACACCGTGTTTTTCGATGTTTTCAGCAAAAGGAAGCCCAAAACCCGAGCCGGCAGAGAGGCGGCAGGGGGATTCGAGCCTGGGACCCCTGTTTCTCCAGACCCGCTCCCCGAAAAGGAAATTTAGTAGACCGTCGCCAAATTGCCGCGCGGTGGGGGGGGGGCCTTGTTTGCACGAATGTTGATATCCGGCGACCTTTTGGCCCAAGGCCTTTCATCTTAGTTTTGCAGACTCATGCATTCCGAGTAAAAGGACCTTGTCTGAGTGAGTGCTTACAGAGAAGGGAATTATACAACAACAGTATTTACCAGGACCTCCCACAATAGGATCAAAGCAGGGATAGATCCAGGGCCTACCAATCCGTTAATACAATCTTCTACCTGTTCCGTCGGGATACGGTAGTCCTGCGTATTAATCCGGACCACAAAGTGGTAGCGGAGCGGGTTTTCCGCAAGATCCTAAAGATGTCTTCCGACGGGGAAATCTTCATGGAGTCCTGTGCTGGAATTGGAAAATCCACAGGATTCACAGAAGAATCCCTGAATCTGTCAATGACGACGAAATTGCCGCCATTGTTCGACGGGAAGGTCAGCTGGTTCAGGTATGAAGAGCTCGTTGATGATTGGGTAACCATTACCACGGTGGAAGCAGCAAAAAGAGGACCTCTCCTCAAGAGCAGACTCACAGGCGATGCTTACATCCACAAGTCCATGCTCGACAACACGATGCTGCAAGATCCTGAAGAAGGAGTCAACTATTTCAAGAACACGTTGAGGAAGTTCTTTCTGAAGGGGACAACCAACATTTATTTGTATCGACTTCTCAGCTTCTTCAACCACCGAAGGGCCAACACCGAGTTTCTTCTATTCACCTCGAAATTTGACATACTTCTTATGCGATTGAGGACAGCCTGGATGGACTTACTTCCAATCCATACAACTCAATCCCCAGAATTTCTACAATCAGTGCAAGACGCAAATACGAGAAGAATGGACCATCACCAGCAAACAGCTAGTGCTGGAACCTCCGCCCCAGAACCTCTGTCACCCGAGAATCCAGAAGTTTTTCGGCAATACCAAAGTGGCAGACAGACGAGACACAACGATGCGTTTCCTCTCAGCGACAATCTCATTGCGCAGTTCTTCATCATCCAGAGAAAATTATCCGATCAGCAGAGAGAACGACTGATCAGTGCAATGTCCTTGAGGAACATTCCCTTGGAGCAATACACCCACGAGATGTTGAAGACACAATACCATGAGTTGTTTA
Source organism: Effrenium voratum (assembly GCA_963377175.1). Classification (NCBI taxonomy): domain Eukaryota; class Dinophyceae; order Suessiales; family Symbiodiniaceae; genus Effrenium; species Effrenium voratum. Next base: position 442,835 of record CAUJNA010003433.1, read on the forward strand.
TTTCAACAAGGACATCGATCCAAGATCCGTCAATCCGGCCAGCAGGAACCAATCGCAGCAACACGTTTTTCATCTTCGAGCAAGGAGAATACGAAGGCGAAGAAGGTTTCTGGGTCGAGGACGAAGACGGATGTGAAGGCTTCATGTCAACGAACGACGAGGAGACCTTCTGGATGCTAGAGGAAGATGCCTTCGTAGCAAGGAAAGTGTCAGGGCGGAATTTTCGATTCAAGAAAAGAAGAGGAAAAGCAAAGTCAGCGGGGAAACCACCAAAGAGGCGGTTTCAAGCCTTTCAAGAAAAGCACCTCAGGCGGCAAGGCCAATGTGGCCAACGAGCAATATGATCCCTACGACCAGGCATATTGGGGAAAAGGCAAAGGAAAGAAAGGAAAGAAAGGAAAATCCAAATTCCAATACACATATGATGGAAACAAAGGATATCCTCCCTATGAAAGGCGGACAAGAAAAAGGAAAATCCAAAACGTTCGCAGCCACAGCGGAGAAGAACGAGGAGCAACCAGCCAATCAGCCCGTTGCTGAACCTCAAGAGCCTACCTATGCCGGTTGGACAGAACAAGAATGGGATCAATCCTGGAATTGGAATGAATATGGCTGGTACTCATCATATGAGATGCCAGGATACGGACAGGCACTGATGGCTGCATTCCAGCAGAATGAGGAGAAGAGCATCCAAGAGAAACTGATCCATACAGATACAGTTTTAGAGCACAATTTGTCCGTCACAGCAAGTCAGAGCCTTTTGGCAACCAAGTTGATGGCACCTGTCATCAATACACAGCAGAATCCAACATATGCGAGCCTGGACAATGGATGCACAAGATCCATGGGCAGCTGGCACGCAATCCAGCGTTTCGTCCAGGCCATCGAACCGATGAAAGACCTCATGTCCTACCAGTACATTCCGCCGAGACCAAGTTCACCTTTGCAAATGGCGATGCAGCAAGGGTCAACTGGACCTTACATCTCACCTATCACACAAAGCCGCCAGCAAGTACCAACATCGACATTCTCGAACAAGGAACTGTGCCGATCCTTCTCAGCATAAGTCAGATGCGGAACCTCTACATGACCATTGAGCACACACCTCAGTGTGACAAGATCACCTGCAAGGCCTTTGGCATGGACCGACAAGCAGTTCCAGTCAGGACATGCGTTGGTCGATCTTGCTGGAGTAGCAAAAGTGAAGTCCCAAGGAGAAGTGATTGCGAGGAGTCGCTGCAACTATGTTTATGACGATGACAGCAGCATCAAGTTTCCCCCCGGGGTAATATCCACGAGTGGAACAGCATGCGTGTCAAAATCATCCGCAGTTGCAGAAGATACCGCAGCTCCTAAAATTATTGGATCTCAAAAGCAGGACCATTGGATACTCGACAAGAAGAACAAGCAGCTTATTCGGGTACATGTAACACCTCGAAAGGCATTGTTTCCACCGAACGGATCGAAGGAGTGTCCAATCCATCCTGACAACATCAGCCGGGAACGTACAACGCAACTTATTGATGCATCCAAAGGTGGAGATCCGGAAATCCTTGAAGACAACTGGAGACTTGCCTCCCAGGCAAACAAACCGATGGTAAACCTGTGGAAGGGCAAGACCATTTTCACCTATTCCGACAATCCTCCAAAAGATGAAGAATCCGGTTCAGGTTCAGCAGCAGACAGGATCATCGAGAAGAAAGGCCGGTCGACCGATGAGCCAGATCCTCCTGCAGCACCAAAGACTGAGCCGACAACACTTCCGATTGCTTTAAGCAGAATCCACAAACGATTGTCGAATCCGGAAGAACTGAAAAAGCTCCACCTGCAGCATCACCACATGACGACCGAACAATTTCGATTCAGGACACGTTCACTCCATCTACCAAAATCAGTATACGATCTTTTTGACAAGGTACGAAGCGAATGTGAAGTTGCAGCAAAACAAGCACCCTCAAGAAGCAGGACAAGTGGACTTCGAGCTGATACCTTTGGCGATATGACTTTTATCGATCATTGCCAAGTTCCACTAGGAACCGGAGAACACGTCATTGTTTTTGTCATCCTGGATGGAGCAACGACACTACTTACGGTGGAAGTAGTGAAGACAACCCAGGAAGCCGAGAACATCACGGTCCTCAGAAACTATTTCGACCAATACCATTTACAGCCGAAATCCGTTGTCGGAGATCATGCCTTCATGACAGATACCTGGGAACATTTCTATCAATCCCTGGATATCACACCAATTTCGCTTGGACCGAACACACCATGGCCAAACCGAGCTGAAGCAGCAGTGCGACTTCTCAAGGCACAACTCAAGATTATGCTCAACTCGATCAAGGCCGGGACATCACCAGCATCATTGAAGAAGGTTACTTACCGACAACTTGTCAAGGCTGCCGCAACTGTCAGGAATCAAACTGTCACCTATGGTGGAGCGACGCCTCTGGAACTTGCCTTCGGGAGACGCCCAGCAGATCTCATCCAAGTCGATGTTGCAACACCGACACAGTTAACGATCACTAAAAACGAGGAAGAGATGACTGCCATGCAAATCAAGAATTTATCCAAACAAGCCTTCCAAGAAGCGCGTCAATCCGAAGATATCCGCAGAGACCTCGCTCAGAACCTTCGGATGAGTTCCAAGCCACTCCAGGTGAAGGGCAAAGTATTCTGCTGGCAGGAAGACAAGTCCAAGATTCGTTCAGATGGAAGTCGAGGCGGTGTATGGCTAAAGGGAAGAGTCGTATCCTTGGAAGGAGCAATGGTTGGATTAGATCTGAGAACGAGGTTGATCAAGGTCAACATGACCAAGGTCAGGAAGGATGAGACTATTCCGCCAGGGAAACCAGGCATTGATTTCTTGCTTCCTGAAGAGCGAGAACCCTGCAGAAGGAATCCGACAGCTCATCCGCTAGCACCAAGAAGAGGACAGAATCCACCACAACTCCGAAGACAGCATCTTCAAAACCTATGCGAATCGCTGGAAAGTCAAGGCCGTCTCCTTTAGCACCGACACCATCCGAGACTGTGACGACAGCTGGGACTACGCACGTCGAGGACATGACATCCATTCCGGAACAAGCACAATGGAACTGTGTTCGAAAGGGGAAGATTCATGTTCTTGAGATTTTCTCCGGAAGTGCAAGATTCAGTCAATGCTGTGCGCTTACAGGTATGAAGGTTGGTACTCCGGTTGATATTCGCACTGGATTCGATGTAATGACATCCAAGGGACGACACATGGTCATGGAGATCATCAAGGAGCAAGCGCCTGATTTGATCCTTATGGCACCGGTATGTGGACCCTGGTCGAACATGCAAAATATCCAGCAGGACCAACAAAAGGTTTGGGAGAAACGACAACGATATCTTCCAATGGTTGAGTTCGTTGCTTCCATCGCGCGTTACCAGTTGAAGCACGGAAGATATTTCATCATCGAGAATCCCAAGACATCAAGAATATGGTACCTGAGATGCATGTTGCAACTTTTCTCAGATCCATCCGTAACTTGGGGAGATTTCGATTTCTGTGCCTACGGGTTAAAGGATCCTGAATCCGGAATGAGATGCCTTAAGCCCACGAGTTTGATGCATTGTTTACCCGAAGAAGTCATGAGACCAATCTTTCGACGATGCAAGAACTTTACCGGTCAGACTTCCCATCAGCATCAACCCCTCGAGGGCAATGCAGGTACATTCGGAAGCAGAACAAAACTGGCTCAGGTGTATCCTTACCAGTTCTGCCAGGATCTCGCGCATATTGTCATGAGACACTTGAAGGTAAAACCCTTGGACAATGAAGTGTACCTCTTGGAGGACATCCTGGAGCCGTTTGACATCCAGCAGATTGATATTCTCCGGAAGGAAATGGATGCTATTGACAAGGAGTTCAACATGACCAGTAGTAGCACGATGGTCAAGATCCAAGGTCTTCCGATCAACAAGGATGTCCAGCCAATCATCATCCAGGATCCAGTCGTTCGCAAGTTTCAGAAGACCCTGAAGCAGTATCCACCGGGAACTGAGATCAACCTCAACAAGCAGGATCCAAATGATTGGCGGTTTCAATCAATGAAACCGGGTTGCAAGAAGCTCAGACAGATGTGCATCTCATCCACATTATTCGATGAGTGTACAGCATACGTCCACACAGTCGGCATTAACATGCCAATTCTATCACCTCCGGACGATGCCTGTATAGCACTTTGGCAACCTGATCAGCTCAACAGAATCTGGATCATGCCTGCACCCAAGTGTAACTGGGATGGATTTGATCCACGGACCTGGCATGCAGTGATGTATTCATCCGGACAAAGCACCTTTGCAGATGCACCAGTTATCAAACCGATGCCCATAGAGGTGGACCCCGAAGACAATCCTGATGAATCCTCGCCGCCAGAAGACCGTCCCGATCAGCCAGACCAACACATGCACGATCCACGACCTCCAAGTCCATCTGATGAGCACATGACGGATCCACCACAGGATCCTCCTGATCAGCCAGATCAGCCGATGCCTCCACCTGATCCACCACAAGGAGTATCGCCAGACAGTCCAGTAGATCCTCCACGGCCGCCTCACGACAAGCCCCGCAAGAATCCCGCCGGCAAACGGCAAAAGCAGTCAATTTCCTCCTCAAGCGGACTCAATCGACTGGGGGTGATGTTTCTTTGCCGTCTCATTCGCAGCAGCCGTCACAACCTATTCTTCCGACTGTCGTAGCGCCATCTCCACAAGCTATTCTGAACAATCCTGAAGCAGGAGAGGACGATGAAGACTTAGAACTGAAACTTCTCGAGCAGGAAGAGAATTCAACTCCTCCATTGCAGAGCAGTCCACCGAAGAAGCAGAAAACTGGGAAGAAGAAGAAGAAGCCAGATGGAGAATCCCCTGAGCAATCTCACAGAAATGAACCTGCATCCTCTTCCAGCTTCAATCCGAACAATCCAGTAAACTTGCCTATGCAATCCGACAGTGAAGAGGAGCTTATTCCTCATATACCAATGTCGTCGGGAACTGGAAGTTCACAGAGAACCATGCAGTATACAGACCAAGAAGATGCGGAATCTGAAGACTCTCAGAGAACACGAGCATATGATGACCAGGAAGCCGATCTCGTTCTTGATGAAGCACATTGGTCATACATGACAGCCGAGCAGAAGATTTGTTCAAATACAGGATCATTTACCGTTCCAAGAGACATCGAAGGAAATCCTGTTCTTCTCGGACGAGTGAAGGGAACTATAAGGCCACCAGTAAAATGTGGATATTCCCACCGAGGATACCTGGACAAGAACCACGTTGACCGATTGTGCAAGAACATGACTGACGACGATAGGGCACTCTTAGTTCTTTATTCATCCAAGCAGGAATCCCTGAAGGCCTCGACCACCTCAGCACTCATTGGCAAGAAGAGGAAGGAAGCAACAGCCACAGAGATGAGAGCCTATCAGAAGCAATTCCTTGAGGCAAAACTCTTAGAGTGCAAATCCTGGCTAGACAATGAGGTATTCGACTTAGTCGATACCCGAAAAATATCCGTCAGAAATTGGGTTACGGGACGATGGGTCCTGACCCTGAAGAGAGATAAGGACGGCAACTTCCTGAAGACAAAGGCACGCTGGGTTCTCAGAGGTTTTCAAGCTAAGCAGAAGAATGACCAACAGACGGATTCACCCGCAGCATCAAGAAGCGGATTCCGTTTGTCAATCCAAGCAGCAGCCAACAAGGGCTGGAACATTTTCCACATGGATTTGAAGACAGCATTTCTCCAAGGCGAAGCGTATGATCAGACTCGCGACATCATCTGTCAGATACCTCCTGAGATGGGATATCCTCCATACATTGGTGCACGAATGAAAAAGCCTGCCTACGGGCTAATTAAATGATGCACCCAGAAGATGGTGGAACATCCTGGATTCAGCATTGCGCTCATATGGACTCGTACCAACTAGGGCAGATCGCTGTACATATGTTTACTATGGTAAACAACTCGCGAAGTCCGCGCCGATCAGAGAAAAGAAATCATCCGCGACATTCGATCTTGAAGGTGCCGTTGATTATCTTATGGATCCCGTTTCCGGTAACAACGCCAAGAATCGACAAGTACATGGAGCACTTTCCCTTCATGTGGATGATCTTCTTATGACCGGTGATGATGTGTTTGAGAAGGAAATCATGGGACGACTTCGAAAAGATTTTCAAGTTGGATCCGAGGACAAGAATGATTGCCTTTTCGGAGGTCAACGCATCCAATGGAAGCATGACTCCAAGCACGGTTGGTATATCAATGTCCACCAGAACGTTGCTATTGATGAACTACAGGAGATTTCCTTCGACAAAAATCTGCGAGATGATACACCGCTTACTCCAGCCATGCACACTGCTTATCGAAGTGTTCTGGGACAAATTAATTGGTTGCAATCGCGAACACAATTCCATATTGGATATCAATTCTCCAGATGTGCCTCAAGGGTAGCATCACCAACTGTTGAGGACGTTCGAGCAATCAATAAGACAGTCAGGACTATTCAGAGTATTCCGCTCAGCATGTTTTCTGGCCACTTCGAGGAAAAACTCGGATAGTTGGTTATCCAGATGCATCCTATCGCAACAATGAGGACAAGTCATCCCAACGAGCGCGTGTGATTTTCCTTGCAGAGGAACGAGACCTCCGCACCGGATCCTCCCATACAAGAGGATCCCTCGTAGACTATGAGACACACAAGATAACAGCAACCACTATGTCAACAACAGTTGCAGAACTTCACGGACTCATGCGTTGCTATGGATCATCCTTGTTTCTTCGTGGTCTCTGGTCAGATATCACAGGTGAAATTGCAGAGGTACATATTCGAACAGATGCTAACAATCTTGTTACGACAGCATCCACCACACATCAACCTGAACAGAAGGAAACCATGCATTTGATCCAAATGTTGCGAAAGGAGAGTAATAGCGGACAGACGCACGACCTCGCACATGTACGAAGTGAGGATTGCCTAGCAGATTCACTGGCCAAACATTCAGCCAAACCAGACGAGCTTATTAAGGCAGTACTGACGGGCAACCTCAAAAATGTTGATGCACATCCACCTTTCCGTACTATGTTGCAGAACAAGGCATTCCTGGTCGAATGGCCCGCACACAATACCAAACATGGATCCGAGCTTTCGCAGGAGTCGGTATTGCAGAAGCTATGTTTGCCTATTGGGGAACTGGGCATGATCATTATGTCCACAGAATTTCATGCATGAATTGTTCCTTATGTATTTTTCAATTTCCAATGCAGTGCGTATTGCAATTCGTTTGACCATGCTTTGTGCTCAAGAAATGTGTGTCTGCATCCGCGGCCAATTTGGTTCACACATTCGACATCCTCTCGATTTTGCATGTTTACAGATTCACAGATCGACGACATGCCTTTTTTCAAGAATATTGTCTCCAGACTATCCGAACTAGGGGCTCACGAGCCACGTCCGAAGGCAGCAGTCAAGAGACGAGCATCTCCTCTCAAGGATTCGCCAGTCCGTGATGAAGAAGAAGACTTTCCCATGGAACAATTCTGCCCGGATCAGGAGCAAGAAGTTCTTCGAGAAGAGGAAGGCTTCCCACCAGATCCAGACACAGATATGTATGAAGCGGACTATGATCGGGACAGCTACTCCGACAAGGAGGAAGTGCCGGAAGACCGTCCCTACGGGGAAAGGTCAGGTGCCACGCTGAAGCCAAGACCAAAATCACCACCAGCATCCTTGAGACTTCAACCCAAGAAAAAGGCAGTGCCCGAGGAACGACCTCTTGATACACAATCCGAAGATGATTATGATCAAGATCAAAACGATCACAGGGCACCCTTGCTCAGACGATTCGTGCCAAGACTGAAACCACATCGACGCCAACCACGAACGATGAAAGATGGATAGACATCCCAGAGAGCGACCTCGGAGTCAAGCTTCGACGAGAAGGCCATCATCCAGAACCTTTTGGCAATCCCCAGTATCTCATGCACGTGAAGGAGTACTACAGAGAGTGCTCCACAATCTGTGATGCAGTTCCGAATTTCCACTTCGTTCCGGAACATGAAAGGAGAAAGGGAGATATGCCACTTTTCTGGTTGAAGATCCGATTCAACGATTACTGGGAACCCACTATTCGTGTTGGAGGGAGTCGCGCCGTGCAACAATACGTGGAGTTCATCAAGAGAGTCTACATCATTTGCTGCCATGTCAATGAAAATCCACGAGAATTCACAACAGATGTGGTTCCGTTGGTTTGTCACAATTCCCGGATCGACTTGAACAGGACAGCACAGAACACAGGATCCATGTGTGTTCATTTCGGCATTGAAGAATATCGATCCAAGCAGATTGTCGACTTCATCCTTTGGCGCATCGAGAGATTGAGCAGACTCCTATCCTCAAACCTTCGACACGATCCGAAACAGCGAAGTCCCAATGATTGCAAAAAGGACATGCAGGTCAATCCAGACGGCTCATGCGAGTTCTTTGAAGTTCTGGAAGGACTCAGCCACACCGCGAATTTCATTGGAACAAGACCCGGAGTTTTCTTGATGACACTGTTCCCGAGCTTTGGCAAGCAACGATACGAGTTGGCATTCGTGTATCCAAGCGTGGGCGGGACATATAACGAAAGATCCGCATCCGGCGAAATTGTTCCGCGGCATCGATGGATTGACAACCTGAGATCCCCATCCGCCAGTCAAGCATTGCGACCTGATGGTCATAGGCAATACATTGATCAGGATATGGAGATGTATGTGCGTTGCAACAGCGGCCATACCAGGAATGTCGACTCAGAATCCATCGGACGACCTCTACGAGATGAACAATCAGATCGCAACCGACCGGAAGAGCCAACATATGACCTGCCATCATCGTCATCCAGGAACAAGGCATCCGAGAAACACCGAGGACACGGAGAAGAACAGAAATCCACGGAGAGCAAGACGTTCTCGAAGATGCCGATGACCTTCATGTTTCATGCAACCTATGAAGATAAGCTGGTCGAAATCCCGGAACAAGGACTGCACACAGGAAAAAGGCAACACGCCCATATGGCAAGCATCGATGACGTCATCATTGAAGGAAAGGAATTTGATGCAGCATTGACACATGCTCCCAAGGGACGTGATTCATTGATCATCATTGCCTACGATGAAGAAACCATCCCGGACTCCATCAAGCTAACTGGCATTCGCGCTGTATTGTCAGAGCACACCACCTTCGCAGCAGATCATCGCCTCCTTCGGCGCAGATGGGAAGATAATCCAACAAGGATTTTGGAACCTTGGAAGGACTCTCAAGAAGAAGGACCGCGAGCAATGTGAGCGAAGAATTATTGGTTTTGCCGAGGATTTCTTCAAGAAGGCAGCTAACAACAAGGCATCCGAAGACGATACCACTGAGAAAGAGAAGACAAGTGAGACGAGGAAACGACGACACTCGACGGACCAGGACGACGAAGACACCATCCATGACGATCAACAGAAATACTACAAAGAAAAGGTAGTCATGGAACCCCTGCATCCAGAGCCCATCAAGAGCTTCAACGAGCACTTTGCACAGATGTATATGGAGAACCTCGAGATGACCAAGGAACAAGCAGCCGAAGAATTTGAACATGCAGCTTTGTTTTTCCAAAGTCTCATGGACTCGCACTTTGATGACAGAGACAATTTGCCTCACCTCAATGACTGCGAGTATGAATCACTCCGGCATATCAATCCTCGTGAGCAGTGGGCAGAGGAGACCTTCTATTTCAAGCATGAAAATCCAAAGCCCACGATGGAGGAATTTCGGAGAGCACAAACAAAATCCGGATATCCTATTTGACTGCCACTTGGACTGAAGAAGCTCAACAAGCACGATGATCCTGAATTGATACAATCATTCATGGACATCCTTGGAACCTTGATGCAGGCGACCGACCGTCCAATGATCGATATGGGAAAGAAGCACGAGAACAAGTCATCCATGACGCTCAACATCCTCACGATGAATCATGGAAGCTACACGAAGAATCCGAAGATTGACGGGTATGAGATGAAGGAAATTCCAGTCGGACAAAGACCAATTACAAGAATGATCCTGCAGAACAGCGCGCACATCCTTTGCTTGAATGAACTGGATTGCTTTTTCGATCCAGCGGACGCAAGGACTGTGGAACTCGCAAGGTTATTCGTCAGAGCAGGATACAAGGGCATTGTCTTGAAGAACTGGACCGCCAAGCCGATTGGATGCTTCGTGAAAGGAGACAGCTCAGCAAGAGTGGAACTGATGGCAAGATTCATCAATCGCAGAGCAAACAACTGGGGAGTAACATTCGGAATGTTTCGATGTTTCTTTGGACTTGAAGAAGGAGAAGAAGATCCAGAATACACCGATCCAACATCCGACTGCCTTGGTACAACCGGAACCATTATGTCATCCAAGGAATTCCGCAAGGCTTTAGCAGGAAGATTACCTCCTCGCGCTGAGATCCTCTGCTATGGAAGGAACCCGGAGATCGTCGCCATTGAGATCAGGGAACAAGATGAACTCACAGGAGATATGCCGAGATCCGCTGGCAAATCCAAGAAGAGCTATGACGAACGACATGTGACACGAGCAGGATTGCCATATGCAACTGTGGGTGTGTTCCATATCCATCCAAACTTGAGCCATGGAGCAACTCGGGAAACCTTTCAAGAGGAAATCATGCCGTTAGTGACGGAGTTTGCAGCTGATGCACTCACCGGGGACGCAAACAGATCCGCGAACACGCGCAGCAAGAACCAACAATCCATACAACCAGAACACGGATTGCTGAATCAAGTGATGCAACTCTATCAGAAGGCATGGAACGACACATCCATCCTGATGGACGACCGATTGGACTGTGCTATGGAAACATCCTGCACTGTCAAATCCATCGTTCAATCCCACCTTCATCCAAGAGGTGGATCCGACAAGAGCAGGATTTATCCCGATTGCATTGTGATGTTCGTATTCGGCTGGGGCAAGACCGACTTACAGCAAGGATACCGAAGAACCGAGCTGGCTGAGATGACGGAAAAGGAAACAAAGGAAGCTGAACGCGATTCAGGTTTCGTGATCTCTGACTACCAGGTCTCATCAGCAGAAAGGTTCAAGCACATCACGAACGAGATGTTTATGAATGGATCTTGTGACAATGACTCACATCGCCCGGTGATGGTCTACATCCGGAGCAAGCTAGAAGTGAAGGAAAAATCCGTTCAAAAGTCTCGGGAATACTACAACAAGAAGAAGGAGATCGAGCGCCAACAGTGGAAGCCATCATATGCAGGATGGAAGCATTCAGGAACATGGCAAGAGAACGATTGGGGAAGCCAGTCTGACAGCAGCTATTACAGACAATGGAAATAGACAAGGACCTCATCAGCTGCCATCCAGAGCGCTCAGAAAACCTCCTTTGGTCAAAGCAATCGTGCCTTTGAATATGACAATCCCGATCGAGAAAACACCGACACGTGCACAACGAATCATCCGATCCAATTTGGTCCTCATCGACCACAAGACTATACGAAGAGTGATCAAATAGTCTCACCACATTTTGCTTGTACAATACGCAACAGAGTTCACACCACATTTTTAGTGTACAAAGCCGCACGACAGATTTTCGGAAGAGTCCAAAAGAACAAGTCCATTTCAAGTCTTTTCGACACGTGGCTACGGCAATTTCTTTAACACATGGCTACGGACAAATTTACAAGGCAAAAAATAATTCGGCGCTGGATATCAAAAGAAATGTGTGTCTGTTTTTGTGCCTTGTTTGCACGAATGTTGATATCCGGCGACCTTTTGGCCCAAGGCCTTTCATCTTAGTTTTGCAGACTCATGCATTCCGAGTAAAAGGACCTTGTCTGAGTGAGTGCTTACAGAGAAGGGAATTATACAACAACAGTATTTACCAGGACCTCCCGCAATAGGATCAAAGCAGGGATAGATCCAGGGCCTACCAATCCGTTAATACAATCTTCTACCTGTTCCTTCGGGATACGGTAGTCCTGCGTATTAATCCGGACCACAGGGGGTGAATCCCACTTCCAGGGCTACCTTATCCCGAAGGAACCGGTAGCTTGTGGCAGTAGAGGATTATTGGTCCCTGGATCTAATTCCAGCAGAAGGATCCGAAACCACAGGCATATTGAGCTGCTTGAGCACCAAGGCAAACCGGCGCACTACAAGGAGCACAAAAAGGAAAACCAACCAGAAGGCAAACCAAGGGAAGGGAAGGAGAAGAGACGAGACAAACAAGAACGAGAAAGGGGGAGAAGAAGAAGAAAAAGCGAGAAGGGAAGGAAAGGAAAACCACTAATGCAGATCGCGAGTGCATCACCGGAGCCAGTGCGTGCCTCTTTTTTTTTCAGGAACGTCTGGTCGCATGGCCGAAGGACAGCTGTGGGAAATGGGCCTCGCTTGCCGTACATATAAAGCACCGTGATGAACTGCAGAAGTGCCCGTCGTGCTCCTTTGGCGACTAATGGTATGGGAGCTCCCCACTTGACTGCCATGGCTTTAAGTTGGTCCGGAGTGTCGGCCGAGTAGGCTGATTGATTGGACATGAGGCTCGTGGGTGAAGGGAACCTGTTGGCCCTTGGGATTTCCTTGTCGAAGTAGCTCAGGGTCAATTGGCCGAAGCGGGCTCAGAAGTCTTGCGCTTGTTGGTCTTCCGCTTGTATGCTGGCGCTGGTTCTGAGGTTCTCCTGCCTAGCTGGTTGCAATGACTCCATGAGATCCACAATCTTGGTGGCAATGGTTCCATGAACTGCATTGCCTCTGTGCGCTTGTCAGGCGGTGTGCTGGCGTGAAGGGAGTGCGCCGTGCGGTCGATGTCGACTTCCCTGTCTCTCAATGCTTTGAGAACTGCTGTCAACAAGACGGCCTCAGCGATCGAGCGGGCCATCACTGGCGTGCAGTATCGTCCATTGGACAAGCTTCGAAGCGCAAAATCTTCTGCACCTTGACAAAGAAGGCGTGAAAGTGGAAGTTCCAAAGTAGCTGCTCCGGCGAGTCCGGCCCTTCGTGTCCACTGGGAGGGTTGGATGTACCTGTATAGCTGAAGGCCACGCGCTTCCCTTTGATCAAGGAACGTCTCGCTGGACTGGAAAGTGCTGGGGATAAGGTCCGAATAGTGTGGATGACCAGTTCCTTGACCACTAGGTTGTCCAGGAGGCGGGCGAGGAGCGCCAACCAGGGTTTGAGGAACTGGAGCAACTTGAGGGCGAGAGTGGCCCTGCGCAAAGTAGTGGAGGCCGGGGGGCTGCGGTGGATACTGAGGAGGGGGATGGAGAGGTTGTTGAGGTTGAGGTTGTTGGAAGTATCCCATCATAGGTGTCGGTGTCTGCGGAAGCTTAGGTCGCGTGCCAGCGGGGTAAGGCCCTGAGTGACTTCCCGAGCAGCCCAAAGACTGAGTTGGAGGGACTGATCAGGAAGGCAAGGGCTGCGAAGCTGGAGACGGGCTTGGTGCCGTGGGATCCGGAGGCCATGAATATTGCCAAGAAGGCGCCATGTGGCCGGTGTGGAGCGTCAAAGGCTAACAACAGCTGGAGAAGAAGGGGCGTGGGAGCATGCAGGAACCAGGGCTGAGGGCCCATCCAAGCAAAGGGGACCAGGTTTTCCGAACAACCGAACAAGAGAACAAAAAGCAAAGGAACCCAAAGTTCAAGCAAAACCGTTTTGGCGCAGGCTGAGGTCACTTTTTCCGCAAAAGAGCCTTCCGGCACGGCGTGGAGTACATACGCAATATTGCGGGATGCTGTGATAGAGTCGCAGTAATGCGAAAGGATTGTGACCGCAGTAGGCGAAGGGGACGTCAAACCAAGAACTGATCCAGTGCTGATGCAGTGTGCAGTGCTCACCATGTGAAGGACTCACCAATGGATTCACCGAAGCATTCGCCGAAGCATTTCTGACGGGGGAAGGGCGTCCGAGTCCAACGATCTGACTTGCCTCAGGTATAATCAACCAACACCTGCCTTGCTTGTGTTGAATAACATCCGGGCGCTCATCGCTGTCCAAAGCCTGAATGCACGCCTCTTCTCCTCCGTGACGAATAGGCTTGCACTGTCCCACCGCATGGCCATAGATCAACAGTTGCGACTGGTTGAAGCTCATAGTCCAGTTGTTGGACAAAACCCCTGCTGACTCCTCGTCGTCGTATTGTTGATCCCCTGTAACCTTTGCCCCCTGCGCAAAGAAGCCTGGGCAGTTGTTGGAATGCTGCCGCGAAGGATGGATAGTTCTGGAGCGAAGGATATCACGAGCTCCTCCAATCCTTGTGGCATGGGTCCAGAAAAGCATAGGCCTGTCTTTTGTGGGTGAGGACTCCGGATTCGGGATGAGGACCAATGGAGGATTCACAGTCGATGGGGTTGGCGCCTTAGACACAGTGCGACTGCGTGCTCGAGGAAGGGGATCCCTGCTGCGTCGTGTCGTACCATTCCGCCAGTCTTGCATCCCTTCGGGAGAGCGGAGGCGGGGAACGTGACCGAGTGCGACGTCTTCTCTGAGGTGGCGCCGACTTTGGAATACGGAACCGGCTTGGTGATCTGCTGGTGTCGGCCGCTGTGCAACTGACGGGATCTTGTCGGAGGTGCTGATGGAGGTGGCATCGGAGCAGAAGAGGTAGGCGCTGATGGAGAGGGTGCCGGGCGAGATGAGGTAGCTGCTGCCGCAGGTGGAGTAGATGCTGTAGGCAAAGAAGGCTTTGGCCGAAGCAGGTTTGCTGCGGGTGGACCGCTGGCCGGCGCTGCCTGCCGGGCCGAGATTGGTCGAGCTTTCACCGGGACCGTCGGTGCCGGACCTGCAGATGCCAAAGGCGGTGCCGTAGAAGCTGACTGAGAGCCCGTCGCTGCAGCAGGTTTGGGGTGAACGACCTTGGGATGCCTGGTAGGAGACGCAGTGGTGTCCAGCGGAGACCGAGGCGGTGTTTTCCCGGCTGCCGATGTGGGGGTTCTGAACATAGGTCCCGCCGAGTTCGACATGGGTCCTGCGGTCAGGCGCTGCATGGGGTATGCGCGGCCGTAAGCCAAAAGAAAGACCTGGCGAGCGGCAATTCCTCAGAGATAGGGGTCCGGTGACTGTCAGGGACTTGTCGAGTGAAACATCTGAAAGGGGTTCCTGATTGGTTTGTGGTCTGGATGCATAAAAGTCAGGTGAGGGTCCAAGTCAGTAGGGCAGTTCAGAGGTGACCGTCAGCGCATCATAAGTGAGAGTCGATGGAACGGGTCTGTAGAGTGGTTCACAGCTTTCTAACTGAGCTGAAAGACAGTAATCAGCAGGTGCCCCGGGTGGGGATCACGACTCTGACCGTTGATCGGAAGCAGGGCCGAAACACACTCGATTCAGACAGTGCAAACGCAAAACGCATCCCGCGCGCAAGTTGTAGGGTGTCCGCCAGGGCAATGGAGTTTCGGCATCCCTTGCGCGCAAAGCGTTCGGACATCACAGCCCTCATCCGGAGCGCCATCCGCTGTGATGCGCGCTTGCTAAGCAGAGGCTCAGGATGGTGGCGCCCGACTCCGAAAAAGAGACCGACACACACGCCCCTTAGGAACAGGGGTTTCGCACACACACACACACAAACACACACACTTAAACTCCCTGAGGAGAAACGCATCTTTCGACTGCATGGTTTTTGTCAAGAGACGGCAAGGTGACGTCCCGTGGGACGCTATGCACCGAACCCTCAAGCTGTAATACCAACCACGTAGAAAGGTGTATACGGACGATGCCGTTATAGCCGAACCCGTGTAAACGTTGTAAGGGAGAAGGAATGATAGTTACAACAGTGGTCCTGACAAATGCAGCGCAAGCGAAGTGTTTTCGCTCTCAATGCCGATCACGTATGTATGCAGTCACACATCAGATCTTGAACCTCAATTGTGTCTTGAGCCAAATGGCGATCAATGGAACTTGGGAAGCAACACCAACAAGGACCTCAGAACAGCTACCCAATTTCGGCACGGGGCCTAGAGGGTTTTAACATCCCCCATTTGGGTCGCATTGTTCATCATGCGGTCCAAACACCACAAAACGTTCCACTGGCCACGGCTTCAACTACGAAATCGTGTCGTGCATTCTTTTACTTGCTATCACTACACCGTTCATTCGCTGTGAAACATGCCGGGTTCGATTGTACGAAAAGTGAAACATTCATCCTCCAATCGAAGCACACATCCATATGCAGGTGTATATAATACACTGTGGCCACTTCACTTGACCGCCAGTGAACATTCCAGCTGCCGCATTTGCGCATCGCGCAGCTGTCATCCATAAATGGGTTGGCCACAAAAGTCCACCAGACGCGCCCGCTTGTGATCGGTCTGCATATCTCCGGCAAAGAAACATCGGTGAGTAATCAATGCAAATCATAGCCATTCCAGATACCATGGACAATGCATAAATAATGAAAAGATATCATCTATAAGGTAATAGTTCCATCCATGAATATCCAGAGCGTCATAGTCATCGGAATATGTAACCATGTACACATCCATTCAACTTGGATATATGAAATCATATCATAATGTAAAGTCGTTCCATCGCAATGGTGTTGATGAGACGCAAGCAACAGATGGGGACTAACCCACATCGTGCCGCAATCAGCATCTTCACTACGCATACCGGTCCCCAATGGACAGTCTGTGAGTGCGTCGACGGAACTCCTCGTCCAAGTTCTTCTGGGCTTCTCGTGCCCGGACACACTTCTTGTTGTAGTCCTCTGGCAACCAGTGCCCTTTCCGAAGGCACCAATCCAGCAGGGGTGTGTCGCATTTGTTCGGGTCGACGGCCGAGATGATGGCGCTCACGTTGACCGTGTAACCATGTTTGCCAAGGTTCAGGCCATCCCTCACGAATGATATATATTTACAATTGAAAGCTAGTGCAAAGCATCTGAAAATAATATCACCCACCGGTGCAATCCACAGCTTGTAGAATGTGTATAGTCCCTCGCATTTGCACACCATCATACGAATATATTCGTCACGCTCCTCAACCGATCGGAAGGCTCTTGTCCGAACATTCTCCGACTGAGAAATCTTCGTTGTTGTTGATGGCAATAGTATACCTTCCTGATCGTGCTCAGTGATGTTGGGGTACCTCTTGAAATCATTGTGGTAAGGGCAGCCCTCTCTCCCCTCGAGCTTGGCATTCATCGTTCTCTCCTCACCACCCTCGAACATCCCCCACATCTTGGACATCTGGAGTGCGATAAATCCTGCCATGTACTGAGCCTCACGCGGCTCGTCAAGGCAGATCGCCATCCGTTGGGAACTTATAATGTCCCGTGACGCCAGATCGGTGTCGCGGTAATGCCAACCGCTGTCTTCTTCTTCTGACGCATAGCCGGATGTATATCCTTGCGTGTCCATGTCGTCATCTTCTCCCGGAACTTCCTCCGCTTCGTCTTCATCCTCCTGTGCTGCCGCATCGTGGTTAGCTTCTTCCTGTGCACGCCTGGCATCTCCAGAGACGTTGGGGTTTTGGTTGTCCTCCTCGTCATCGGATTTGATGTGAATGTAATACCTTCCGATGGAGATCAGTTGTGCTTCGCATTCCAGGCATAAGCAGAAGCAGGTGGGGATCGCGGTCGCACATGATGGACATATCCGGCACCTCAGTCCTTCCCATGTCTCGTCATTCAGGATGACGACTTTGCTGATTTCGTCCCGGACCTCGTTGACCTGTGCATTGAACTCTTCCATCTTGTTGATTCGATAGAGTTCGCAGGCACGATTAACCATGTCAACGATGTAGTGCAGATTATCGGCACCTGTCTCAGTCTCCGGCATCCTCTCGCTGATCTTTGCGACGTTCTGGAGGAACATCGCAGCCGACTCTTGGGAAGAGTTGACAAAGCCAGGGCAGATCTCGTTCTCCACACACTTCGAGTACGCCCTCTTGATGTCAGCGTACTCCAGGCGCTTCCCTCCGTTGCTTTTGCCAATCCAAATGGACTTGACCTCATAGAACGGGATCACGTCAAAGACCATGAAAGTCCCATTAGCCGCGACTCCAGCCCCATACCGCGCGAGGGTTGCACTGGGAATATAGATGATCGCAATCGGATCCCCTCTCCTCACGTTCCGTAGCGTTGTCTTCGTCGCCACGTTCATCTCATCCCATGGAGCAAACGCCCCGAAGTGCAGTGCTAGCCTGTTGCCGCCATCGATTCCGCCGGGGACTAACCCACAGCGTACGATGCTTGGCAGGTTTTCCACATACGTCACATGGAATGCTCCTCCGAGAGAATCACCCATTCTTGCGGAATACCTATTCGCCAGTGCGGATGAGCTCATGAATCCAAAATCACTGTGACCGGTTGTGACTCGGATGCACCAAGGTCTGTACCATCCATCGCATCTGTTGAACATCCTGTCGATGTCGTCCCGATCCACGCCAGCTTCGGTCATTTCCTCCCTGGCTGCCCTCGTGTCGTTCGGGTTCATGATGCTCGGAAACCTTGCTGCCAAAACCTGGAATCTCGATTTTCTGCTTCCGGATTCCTGCCACTTGATCACCTCCATGATGCCCATGTATCGTTTCGCTCTCGTGGTGTATGGTGGGAATATGTCGTTGTTCCGGTCGTCAATGACAGCATCAATGTCGACCCATCCACCCTCGTCGCACCTGAAAGCACTTCCTCGGCAATTGCCGATCTTGTGTCGAAGGACTCTGCATAGGTCGTGAGATAGCTGGTTTGCTTGGTCCCTTGTAGTAAATACCGAGCGATCATCACCAATCCTGCATAGTGGAGCACCGTCGAAAGGAGCAATGCAGAAGTTGACACTCTTGCCAAGTTGCATCACGTCCACTTGCTCAAGGATTGCACCTTTGGGAAAGTATTTGGGGTCAACGATGGACGCATACGCCCATGGCAAGTGCACATCACTCACATCGCCATACTTCGGGATGTAGCACGGGATGGTGTCGCATCCCATCTCAAGCGTCTTCTTGAATGTCCTGTTGTCCCCGCACGGGTTGTAGGTGAGGTCGACGCCACCACATTGTAGCTCTCCTCCCTCAGCCGTGTCAGCCATCTCCACCAAATTAATGGTGTAGCTGTACATCTCAATTGTTTCTTTCCCTGCTTGTCCCCCTTTCTTTCTTTCCTTGGACGTTGATGAGGACGGTTCCTCCGTATCCCCCATGTCTTCATCAGATGAAACAGGGTCACTGCTGAGTAGCTCACGGAGCACCTTCATCGCCTTCTCATTTCCAGCAGCCTCTTCAATGTCCTTGCAGTCGCCGTCGTGGGCCAGGTTCGCGCACTTCTTACAGATCCCCATATCTCCCATGCACTTCTCCATTGACTCCAGGAATCCTAGTGCCGCTCTCCGCCCGTCGATCACTCGCTGCTTCTTGTCTTCCTTCTCAGTATTGGTTTGAGAACTTCGACTCGGGTCTGGTGCTTGACCAAGACCCTCATCTTCGCCCTCCGTGGCCTTTCTCTTGGAACCTTGTGCAGAGGGCTCGGTGATCAGGGATCGTGGATGTCTGGGCTTGACCTTGTTCATGATGTCAAGCACCTCCTTCGTGGGCACGCCGAGCTGTGCGGACGGTCTGTTCCGCTTTCTGTTCTGGCCCGTCGTGTGGGTCACGTTCCCAGCGAGGTGTCGCACTATTGACTGCTCGAACTCCCTCTTGATCTTCCATGCATCCTTCCACAGTGGCAGTTCGTGCTGGAAGTACGACATCACCTCAAAGAATCCCAACACCATCTCGACGACGTCTCCCAAGGATTCCTCGTTCGTGGTTTGTCCCAGGAGTTCATACATCGTTCCTTGGTCGAGCACACTCTTGATCCAGGACGAATATGCCACATTGCCAAGATCCTTGCCTATCAAGAAGATGGACATCCTCTCCTCGACTCCCTCGGAATTCTTGCACACGATCACATCCCGGGATGCGCACAATTGCTTCCCGTGACCGTTGTTGTAGAACTGCGCTGCTTGATCCACAGTCATGCTCACGAATCCCACGTGAGAAAGCTCCTTCTTCAGCCTTGAATACGCGAGCTCCCGTATGATCGTGATCATGGCCTGGATATTGTTGACGTCCACCATGAGGTTTTGAAGGTCGGGGATTGCCACCACGCATTCCGCGAAGAGGCGCGTGTACATTTTCTTCCCCTCGATAGACATTGCAATACCGTTCGTGTCCGCGTTCCAGTTCGCGCAACAGTTCACGCAAGAAGAGGGATTGTACTTCGAATTCGGTCCGAGCACCTTCGACTTGCTCATCTGCATCTCTTTAGCGCAAAGTTCGCAGATAAACTTGCTGAGCTCCGTGACCGTATACCATCGAAGACGTTGATCACCGACATCGGCTTTCCCAAAAGCATCCTGCTCGCCGTGTCCTTCATCTTGCTGCT
Organism: Effrenium voratum; assembly: GCA_963377175.1. Lineage (NCBI taxonomy): Eukaryota > Dinophyceae > Suessiales > Symbiodiniaceae > Effrenium > Effrenium voratum. Next base: position 463,262 of record CAUJNA010003433.1, read on the forward strand.
CTTGTTTCCTCTTCGACTGTGCAGTGAAGGTCGGCTTGTACTCGAATTTCACCTTCGATTCCTCCATGTTCTTCGGGATGTTGAATCGAAGGTCGGGCTCGTTTATGCACGTCCCCTCCAGCTCACACACAAACGCGTTGCTTGGTGCGACCGCATCGATGGATTTCTCAATCAGCAGTCGCTTCAGGAGGAAGTGTTGCAAGTTCGAGCTCCCAGGGATCTTGTAGTTCTTTCCTGTGAGCGCATGGACCACGCGCCACAGGCGATCGTTCTCGGTCACCAGCGCGCCTGCCGCCTTGCAGATCTCGCTAACCTTGTTGGCGATCGTCCCCAAGTCCCCTCTTCCACCATGGAAAGCAACATCGCGATTCACGCACACCACGACCAGGCCCTTGCATGTGTTGACGAGGTCAGATATCGCCTTCTGCAGGGAGTCGATGATGGGGTTGGCGGTCACCTGCCATCCGCATCCTCTCATGCACACCCAATCATATAGCGACATCCAGATGTGCACCGACATTGGTGAGTCATCCATGTCTCGCCTCCGCCGTTCAGCGATGAGCTTATCCAGCTTCTGCAATCGGGAGATGATATTCAACGTGTCGTTGGGTGAGGAGACTTGCTCACTCGACCCATAGTATGATCTCTCCTCGATGTTTGTCCATCCCTGTTCGTTGACCATCATCTGGAAGGTCTTCGTGCTCCCTTTCGAGTTGACGGCCCTCAGGGGCCAATCCAGGACCAAGAAGCTCTTCTTGTGGATCATCATGTCGCGAATCGTCGCCTCGCCAATGGGGCTCCTCTTCTGCCTATTGATAATCCGGTTCAACTGTCCAGGTGCGTTGTCCGGGTTCTTCTCCGCCTGAATCAACGCGTTGATGGCTTTGGCGCCCGGAAGGCGTCCAGTAATCAAGCATCCTGTTTGGGCACACAAGAAAGCATACAGCTGTAGCCATGCCGCATTTCCCTTCCCAACATAGGAAAGAATGATCTTCTCCGCGCTGGTCTTCTCCTCGAAGTGCAATAGCGAAGAGGTCAGGCATCTCAGCATACACTCCCAATATGTTGCGTTCTTGCCTTCTGCAAGACACGGCCCAAATACAGTTTGTATGATTGGGTACCCCGTATTGTTGTCTATGTTGAATTTCACATTGACAGTCGCTCCGCCCAAAGTGGTACCCCCTTCGAATGAAGTGTAGGTATCGTGTCCAGCAGTTGGGTTGATAATTACCCATCTGTCGTCGTCACCGCCAGAGTTCATTCGGAAAATGGAGTCGATGATCTCGTTGTCGATCTTGACAGCATCGCTGGCTTGCGACCCCCCACTTGGAGCTCCCGGCTGGGGGACTGACCCACCAGCGGTTTGACTCCTTTGCCCGGAGCTTGATGCCGACTTCTGCTGTCGCTCCGTCTTCCGTGGCGGCTCCGTCTTCGATGAGCCCATCACCCACCATGTCGGCTCTTCCCCAACCACGAAATCCTCGGGGTACTTCTCCAGTTCCCTCTCGATTTCATGAATCGTGCAGTATTTATTCTGGAAGAATTCGATCATGACGTCCTTCTCGGCCTTCTTCTCGATCTCCTTCATCCAGCTTACCCACTTGCGCCGATCTTGGTTCTCAGCGGCCCTGTCAGCCGCGTGCGGTGCCAAACTGATGGAGTTGATGTTCATCGCAGGCAGCTTCGACTCATAGATCATATCGATGCACCACAGGAAATCCCTGGCGTACTCAATCTCCCGGTAGAGATCGTTCAGCTCCCTTTTGTCTGGACGGAAATAAGCTGTATACGACTGATCTTTGGAGTCCTTCTCACCGAGCAATGGCTGCAATCTCCTCATGATGAACGATACGCACATGAGCGAATTGACCGCCCCGATGCACGCATCAGAGATGTCACTGGGGGTTGACCCACAGATCATCCAGCGCAATAGGTTGTTCTGGCTGGCATTCTCATCCCTCCTCAGTGCATATGCGAGGTTCTTCATCGATGCCTGCAGCTCATTCTGGTAGACCAACCCAAGGTCCCAATTCTTCTGGTAGTCGTCCTTGGAACCACGACCGTAGGAGTCGATCTTGGGAGCCTTGATCACGCTCAACGTGAACACTTTCCCCCAGTTTCGATCCCTGTATCTTGCGATTCTCCGGTCGTGCCTCTCAAACTCTGCAGTCGTCTGGAACTCCTCGGAGCTCCTCCACCTTCTCGATGACGATGCCCTAGATGACTCGTCGCTGATGAATTCTTTGTACACCTCCCCAACCGGGGTGTTCTGGTGGAATGCAGCTTTGAACGACCGTTCATCGTTGTCCTCGGCCACGCCTAGTGCGAGATCCCAGATGTTCGCGATTGATCTCAACATATCCGCCCCTTCCATGCAGTACTTGGTTACGTTGAGCAACTCGGGGTTCTTCGCCAGCATCGTTGCCTCACCGCAAAGTTGGTTCAGCGCCGACACGATCTTCTTTCCCTTGCTGCAGAATTCCCTCCATCCAAGCATGCATTCGTCGGCAGAAAGCTGTCCGAAAACTTTGCTGATGAACTCTAAGGCAACCCTCATAGACTGCCCTTCACCTTTCATCATCCCGCGGCCCTTGGCAGAGTAGTACGCAGAGTATGCATAAATAGCGGGGACGCCTATGTCCTCGATCCACTTCACGCACATACCCAGGTCGCTGCTCATCTCCATCCTCTTGGGCATCCTCTTGCCTTCCTCGATGGCGTTCTTCACCAAATTTCCCAAGAAGATTGCTGCTTGCCTAGATTTCCCAACAGGCACGCAGAAGAACTCATTCGTATTGACGACATTCGGATTGGCAGTCATCTTGATGATATTCTCCAGAACCAGGAAAACCCAAAATAAGCAGCTGCAAATGAAGCCACGGAATTGTCCCAATATGATCCCAGCTTCAGATTGAGGTGACGAACTCGTCCAGCTCCTTCTTGAAGCTTGGGGTTCGGGACTGACCCAGCTCCCCGTATGCACCAGAGGTTCGGGACTGGCCCAGCACCTCGGTTGTGCAGTTGGGGTGGTGCAGATTTCGCTCGCAGTAGCTTGGTGCTTCCGCGATCTCCTTCGCGTAATGCAAGCAAGAGCGAGTTTCAACGGTGCCGGTTTGAGGCACCTTGCTCGAGCACGAAAACGGCGAAGGATCACACCCACAATTATAGACGTGTACAACTGGGTTTCTTTGGTTTCACGACCAGCACAAGGTCCATGCTCATGGTTTCCATTGCATTTCTTAGACAACGAGCCACCAAGTTCAAAGTTCCATGAGACAACTCTCCATGGTTTCTTGATTGGCATGGGTTTCTTTGCATATCTTTGTTTCAAGCCATAGCGACACCCATCAAACTCGTGACTAGTCCCATCATGCACGACCTCATGCAGTCTCTCATCTTTCCAATAATCACAACTTCCAGGCAACTCAAACAAAATCGCAGCTCGTTTTGTCATGGCATGCCGTTTAATTTCAACGAACCGTTCAAATAATCTCCAAAATTCTCTTTGTTTGGCCTCGATTTTCTCTGCGGTGTCAATGCCGCGAGTCTTGTTGAGGCGTGCCCATGATGATCCCCCCGTGCAAGGCCCGGCGAAGAACAACAAATCGGAAGGTTTGGTAAGCACATGTCTGGCGATTCTCCCCCCGTACTCGCTCAGTAAGTCATCAACCAGAGTTATGGTGACAACCTGCGGCCCGTCATGGCGGGCAAGAGCAGTGAACCAGTTACGTGGTTCGGAACATGCCATCAGCACGATGGGCCGAGCCAAGTCAACACTGTAAAGAGTGACGACTGTGCGAGTTCTCATACCAGGAAGCGAGACATGAACAGGAGCGCGAAGCACACCACCGTCATGTTTGACCATCGCGAGTTCAATACCCGGCGCTAACTGTGGCTTGTGCTTCACCGCAATGCGATACGGAACAAAACAACGACCAGGGACAAGCTGCTCGTGATTGATATGCAGACAACGCATGAGCAATTTCAATCGGAGCAACGTTTCCAAAGCAAGGTCGTTAACACACTTCAACTCTATGCGCTCGTTCGACAGTTCTTCAACAAATGCGGCCAGCACGGACTGCATGTCAACATCCCCGGACCCGACGTGAATTGGTCGTGGTCGTGGAGACCGTTCCCGCGCCGGTGCAGCGACCGGTACGGGATGAAACTGCCAAACTGCGCGTTCAACCCAACCATCAATTCGCACACATTGTAGCCCCGGGTCAACTCTATCCTCAACTTTGAGCCATGACCCATTCTTCAGAAACCAAGTGGAACGAAGCCACTTGCTCCCAAACGGTGTCATAACCGCGAGTGGAGGTTTCACACGCATCAATCTGGGTCCCTTGGCAACAACAACCGGATCATGTCCTTCATGCTCATGCAATCCCTCTTTAGATGTTAATCCAGACCACCATAGGTCCGGGGGCATGATCGGTATGTGTGTGTACGGAAATGTTGGAACTCCGTCAACTGTCCCCGAAGCGGTCTGCATGGTCCCCTTTATGGGATCACACGTGGGTGTGAGCGCCTTGAGGGTATCCGGGTCAGACAGCAAGCTCGGGTCAAGTAGACCAATCTGCAAACATGCATGTTTCCATTTGCGCCCATCATTGAACGCCTTGGTGTAAATATCGGCCGCCATCCTGTCGGTGACCTCATACGCCAAGTACATGTAATCACGTGTGAACATCTCATGCATCCACGAAATGCTAACACCATGGCTTCTCTCAAGGTGGCGCATCGTGGGGTTCCTCCCCGATCGCACGACACCGATCATAGCCTTATTATCGTCATAGAACACAAAGTTCGGTGACTTCTTGAGAATCCGCTCTACCAGCTTGAGAGCGGGCATACCCATCGATCTCATGGCAACGTCGGCCGCAACAATCTCGGCCTCGGGAGTGGAGTGACTCACACAACCCTGTCTTTTAGAGCTGCCAGACAACGGAAACCGGGTATTAGGCCCTTGTATATTCAAGTGTCCACCGGAGGTGGAACGCAGCGAGTCAATGCATCCCGCAAAGTCAGCGTCCGCATACAAGGCCAAGTGCACATCGTCCATAGGGTCTCCAACCCAACCGACCATGCGCCAATGTTTGGTATGATGCACATAGCACATCAAGTGATGCAAACCCCGATCATCGGAGTCAGTCCACCTATGCACGTTCCGTGCTAGGCGATTCACTTGCCGCAACAAATCGAAGCGAGCAATCCGCGCACCGTACAGCAACTTCATCAGTACGCTAGCGGCATGCGGAGCAAGGTGTCCACGCACGGGCTCCTTCATGGCCAACTCAGGAGTCCCTCCCCGTTGGTCCGGCACTGTGGCAGAACCGTCGGTGGGCACAAGATTGTTACACCAATTGCACACGACTGACGGCCCCTCTCTGGCAGGCTTCCGTGAGACGTGATTCTTTGTTTCTTCATGCAACTCAGGGGTGACAACCTTATTCAACTTCACGTCGCCCGCCACTTCAAGATAGCGGTCGACACAGGAACGTAGGAACTGTTCCATGTCATAGGTCACCGTTGTTACTCGGTGTCCGTTCCCGAGAGTGACGTTTCCCTTGCTTTGATTGCAACCAAGGTACATGTCAAGTCCAGTCTCGGGCTCAATCTTCAAACGTGTACGCAACATGCTCCACCCTTGGGCAAGGTTCTTCTGCGGCCCTGCCATTTTGAAGTCGTCGACATACACAACCAGAACAAGCTGGAGCTTTTCGTGAATGTACACTGAAGGCCATTCTTCGCCGATGGGCTCAAAACCAACGGCACGCACCGACTCATCGCAGTGCTGCTCCCAAAATGTTCCCGCATCTGGGTGTCCGTACAGCGCCTTCCTCAACGGGACGACTGGTCTTCTGTACTTATCCCATTTGCATTCACTTGGCACGGCCTCCGGTGGCAATTCAATCCAACACGGCGTGCCTCTCAAGGTGGCCTGTATATACGCCTGAACAGCGTCGGCCATCTGCACATCCCAGCCATCATGACAACCCAGAAAATCCGCCCAACGCGAGGCTTCAAATGAAGCAGGGGAGTTCCCCAAATCTTGAAACATCGCAGCCTCAAAGCTTTGGTTCTTCACTTGGTTCCCCAGCAACACGCCTCTACCCTTGAACTTCCTCTTAGGATCACCAACAGGCAACTGTGAGTGCTTTTCAACGCAAATGCCATGTGCGCGAGCCATGTGTATTTCCTCCCCCTTCGCTTTTGCTTCTCTGGCTACAGCGTCATATTCACGCACCGCGCCAAGATCGAAGACCCCCTGGTCGATTAATCCCGACCACTCTTTCTTCATTGATGCCAATGCATCAGGGTTGGTCAACATCTCTTTCCGGCCTACCGGCCTGGATACTAAAGCGTCGAAGAATCGTACAACTTTCACAGCTTTCTCTCTGTGCTGTATTCGCTCAGAAGTCACGCACGGCATCGATGGGTACTTCTTGGCTTCACCGTCTTCGCCTATCGCAGGCATTGCGAGTGGCACTTTTCCAGAAACTATCTCAGCAGACTCCTCCCATTCATACCAGGTGAGGTCCGTCGATTCGTCGACCGATGGATCCGTCCCCGATGCTGTCTCAGCTTCGTCTTTATGACTCTCCATGACTGATGCAACCGCCTTCGTCCAGTTTGGAGTCGACTTTGATCGCTCCTCAGACTTGAACTTCCAGGCATAAATTACCACCAGACACTCAAATTCTTTCTCAAGCTGAACGTTTCGTCTCATGACGTCTTGGGACTGTTTGGAATCCATGAGAACAACCACCCCGTCGACAGGATTAACAACAATCCTGACCCATTCAAGCTCAGCCAAGTGCTTCCCATCCATTGGGTTCTTGATCTTTGATATGTTCTTCCGCAATCCCCAATTGTACTGCCATTCTACTCCACCCCAGCGGTTCCGAAGCATCGCTCGAATTCTCTTACCACCGGGCATCTGTAATGTCCGTGCCTCTGCCGGCGCGGAAATATCAGACTCTTTACTCTTGGGATCTTCCTCTTTCCTTTTGCCACCGCCCTTCACTTCGGCCTTCTCTTCCTTGGTGTAATATTTACTCATCATCTTCCATTCTTCAGGAGTGAACTCTGGAGGTCTCGATGTCTTCATTAGCCTGAATCCGTCCTTCCCGACAGGATACGGTCTCCCGGCCTTGTCGATCTTAACCTCCTTGCCATCGTCGTTGACGTACGTGATACCATCCCCGGGTAGCCCAACTGACACGTGTGGAAGGTCGGACTTCGCAACCTTTTCATCGCCCTTAGGGTGTCCATCTCCTTTCCCTTTTGAGGAGCTCGGTCTAGCATCTTCTTCTCCTGCATGATCCCCCCGATCTCCGGCGATTACCTCCGGGCCATCGTCGAGCAGTAGACCAGCGATCTGATCGACTTCATCGTCAAGCAGTCGCTTCTCGTCACTCTGCAACAATTCAGGCTCGTAGTCCTCATCCTCGATCAGGCGGTCACGTGCATCCAGACCGATTGCATCGATAGACATCTCTATTCCTTCCAAAGTCTCGTTGGCAACCTTGTACTTCTGTTGTATTGGGAATGTCAGAGGAGATTTCAGGATCATCCTCTCCGTCTGATGTGGCATTCTCAACCGAGGCGGAACCTTTGCCTTCTTGATGTTCAGCTCTGCACCCGCAAATGCAGTAAGTGCCCAAGCACGATACTTGTTTGCCCAATGCATACCGGTGCTCAACACATATCCAGCAAATATACCAGTTTCCCCTCTCGGCTCGAACTTCTCCCTCTTTCCCCCTCGTGCTTCGCTCGGCTTGAAGTCCACTAGCGCACCAAAAGGTATCTTCTCGCCCTTGAACTCCTCGCCATGCAGCCTCATCCATGCACTCGATCCGTTCACCTCTTCGATGTTCATGAGATGGCACAGAGTGGTGATGGCCTGCACCCAATAACACGTGGGTAGACCGGCATGTACTAGACAAGCCGAAGTCTGGTCAATGATGAATTGATTTGTTCTTTCAGCAAGGGAATTGTTCTGCGGCCGTCCAGGCAGCGATAGGTCGTGGTTCAGCTTCAGCTCCACGCACGCATTGATCAGTTCCGGGCCGTCATCTGAATATACCTGCTTGATTTTCCTCCTCCCGCAGAAGTGCTTGATAGCCCTGACGACTGAGTCAGTGTCTCTTCTCGCGGTGGGATAAGCCATGATAATTCCGGTATATATGTCCCGGATGATGAGCGCATACCTGCCTTCCACTTCATGATCTCCTGATGCCGTCACAAAGTCGAACGTCACCAGGTCACCGAACGTCTTCACTTCTCTTTTGAATGCTCCCGTTCGTGATCTGAAGTGTCTCATCTTTGCCTTGACGCATGATTCGCAGAAGGGATTTCGGTATCTGTGTGTAAGCAAATGAGCTATGGAGTTGGCGTCCTTCTTGAGGACTCCCACTTTCCTCTTTATTGATGATCCTTCGTACACGTCTACTTCGATTCCGGCATCTGGATCATCTTCATCAACCTCTTCCTCGTGAGCTTCGGCATCACCATGTCGATGCGGGACTGACCCAACATCTACAGGTATTTCCTCAGCCACGGGAGGCGGACGTACCGGACCGGCTCCTCCGGGTGGCCCGAAGTCGAATGCCCCGTCGTGGTGTTCGCCCTCGGCCTCTGCGGACTCACCGACAGCGGCGGGTGTGACGTCGTTCTCATCGTCACCTCCCTGATCTGCCTCGTCGTTCGTTACCATCGCCAATACTTCCGAAAAGTGCTCCTTGAGGTCGTCTATCGTAGGGCGATGCCTGTTACTCCGAAGTTTACCATCACTCACTAGGTACGGGATGTCGTCCTTGACCTGCAAGTGCACGAATCCCTGCTTTGGCGTAACCATGAAAGGTAGTTTACCAGGCATCCAGTGAAATGCATAACCCATCTTCATGCATCTCCTCCCCACTGACAATACCGTGGGTGTCTCATCCAATACATGCGGCTCGACAGTCTCGTCCAACTCGTCCACGACTATCTTGGCCACATCAGATGTGGAAGTGGAACCATTCGCGGTCTGGAACACGATCTCGTCGTCATCTTTCACGATGTCGACACCCAGGCTCTTCGCCTTGGCTCTTCCAATGAGATCATGACCACATCCGGTGTCCATCAACCATTTCACCCGTTTGCTGATGCACGTTGACATGGCGAAAACGTTCTTCGGCATACCATGCTGCTTCTTCCAGTCGACAGCCGATTCCTTGATCTCGTCCTTGTTCCGATCATACTCGAACATTATGCTGCTCTCCTTGGTCACCGGGAAGTAGTGCTTCTTATATATATCATCCACCACTTCTCTCAGTATCTTCGCACGTATCAATGATCGTTGGACTTGATAGGCTGATAATTCACGATGATCACTGCTTTTGAACTTCTTCTCGTCGACGTACACGTACTGATAAGGCTCATTCTCATTGTCCTCATAACCGTACCATTCCCCTTTTCGTTCCCATTGCCTTCTCTCGTCTTCGAGGTAGGTGATCTCCCCATTCTCGTCGACGTCGAGCACTTCCTTGAACCACACCATTTTCTCGGGGATCTCGGACTCGCCAGACCATCTCGATGATTCGCTCATCGCGTCGTCATCGTGCTCGTGGTAGACAGTCTCGGCTTCGTCCGGTTCGACCTGATCAACGTCCTTCTTGAAGCTTACCTTCCCTGCAGGAGCCGATTGCTTCAGGACTATCGCGGGCATTGCGATGGCCCTCCTCGCAATGGCAGGCGCTGCGGCTTTGGCGGCAGCCTTCGACTTGGCTTGCGCCTTGTCATTTGACGTTGCTGGAGCTGAATTGTTCTTGATGAGCTCATGCCTATACTTGCAAGCGCTTCCCTTATCGCACTTCCCCTTCTGAAACGCGAAGCATGCTCCATCATCTCTCTTTGGTGACGATGATCTGGACTTGGATTTGCCCTTTCCTTTCCCCTTGGACATGCTCTCCAACTTATGCTCCGTCTTCTTGCTGTGGGAAAAAGTGCATTCATTCCCTTTCACGCACCCCTTCGCCGATTTGAAGTGGTACCAGCAGGGGTTATCCTTGCTTCCGCCCGGACTCTTGCCTCTGTCGCTGGCACCGTCGGACTTGCCGTTCTTGCCAGCGTGGCCCTTTGCCTTGGCTTTTGGGAGCACAGGAGCGGCATCAGGTCCACCGGGTTTCCCCTTTCTGCCCTTGCCACCCTGGTTCTCCTGTTTGCCAGTTGCTGGAGCCGCATCCTTCCCGCCTGACTTCATCATCGACTTGACCGATTTCTCCTTCATGTCGAGCATCAGGTCTTCCCGATCTGCCTTGATCTGATAGTCGATCAACGCCAATAAGAATTCATACGTCTTCTGAGGATGCTTGTCCGGTAGTCTATGGTAGGCATTGAGGCCGAACTCCATCTTCTTGCTCCCTTTGATCTTCCTGTAAAGGATGTCTCTGAGAGCCAGCTTACTGGGTCTGTCCTCGCTCCTCATCTTCAGCAGCAAATCATACCATTTGTTCCTGAACATGACCAAGTTCTTGTCGCCAGGAAAGTCAAGGTTGAATAAATGCTCGATGTGGTAGACAAGATCCGTTCTATCGGAAGTTCTGAATGATTGCATAACTAATGCCACCAACTCTCGTCCCTTCACGATCACCCCTTGTTGATGTCGTAGTTCAGAGTGTCGTGTAGCATCGAGGTATACGTCCTTGGCTTCGTCAGGTGCTTGTTTCAGCATGTTCTGCATGCCCATGGCCATCTTAATATCTATCGTAGCAAATCTGTCGCCACCTGAATCGCTAAGCAAATCCAGGTCTGGGTTCAACCCAAGAGCCTGCTCCAGCCATTTCGTCCATGCGTCGGTATCTGGATCTGCACATGCGCTCAGAACATTCATCAGCAGTTGCATCTTCCAGGTGTCAAGTTGATGGATCTTTGGCCAGGCCGGAATAGATACTCTCTCGGCCTCTTTCCTCGAGATTCTCGGTCGATCATTCTTGATCTCTCGGTTATCTCTCGATCTCCTTCGTCTCCTCCGTGTCCGATCGTCTTCTTCCTCTTCTTCTTCCTCGTCTTCCTCATCTCCTTCGTCGTCGTCATCCTCATCCTCATCATCGGGTGGATCATCCGGAGGTCCTCCTCCGCCACCAGCGAGGCTCAACTGACGTCGACCCGCTCCCTGCCCATTCCCATTGGGCGGGAATCCACCGTAATCCAATGGGGGCGTAGTACCGTTGTTTCCCCCCCCATCACCACCACCAGTCGTAGTAGTGGATTGTGGGACATGCCCAACAACCCCTTGCATCTGGGATAGGTGTACATCGATCATTGGATCACCGAAAGACGGAAAGAGGATCGAACCTGGCATCAGCGACGAATTAGGGATTTGATTTGAAGACGATGACGGGACTGACCCAGCCACCTTCTTGTCTATCCTATTTGAATTAGCCTGGGTTCCTCCCTCAGCGCGTTTCACTACTGCTCGTTCACGATGTCCATCTTTGCTGCTGGAGGCTTCCTGTGTCTCCAGCTTCTTGTGTGCACGTAGTTCCTCGTTGTCAGCATCGAGTTGGCGTACAAAACTCTCTTCTTGCTTGAGCGTCGCCTCTCTTTCTTTCAGTTGTCTCTGAAGCTCATGCATCTCCTCGAGGTACTCATCGTACATTCCCTTAGCTGTCAATCTCCAGTACTCAGCCTCCTTCGACTTCTCGTCCATCGTGCACCGTTCCTCTTGTTTCTCTTCTTTGACCTGGGCTAACTCCAAGATCGCATCCTGACGATGACCACCTTCGACAGCAATCATCTGGTCCTTCATCGACACGTCGGACTCATACTGTTTGACGATCTCTTCTTTTTCGCGAAGCAAGCAATCTGCTCTCTTCGATTCCTGTTCCGCAAATACTGTAACGTCATTCAGCCTCGCCATCAGCTGTTCCCTGGAGTCCTCCAAAGAGTACGTCTCGGGGCGCTTGACGAGTGCATGCTCCAACTGTGATTTCAGACTTTGGACCATCTCCTCCTCGTTGAACTTCTCGATAGATGTAGAAGATTCTATGCCTCTGATCTGTTGCTGATAAACTGATATCTGTTGTGAAGCCTCACGGTGTATCTGATTTGCACGTATAGCTGATTCCTGCGCGGCCGACTTCTCGCTTGCCATGTAGGATTTCATCAATGCAATCTCCCGCTTCTGCTCCATGATAGTTCCTTCAGCTTGCCTCATCTGTTGCATTATAATATTCGACTCCATGTCTTTCTTCTCCCCGTACTGAAATGCGTTCATTTCCACCTTGCGCATCTGTTGGGCTTCTTCCTCAAACTTGCGCCATGCCTCAGCCATGTGGTGTTGGTGGTGACTCACTAGATGTCCCGACTGCTTGCTGGCAATCTCGCATCGTCTTTCCAGCTCCTGGATCCGGATGGTGCTTCCATAGTCTTCTTGGTTAAGATTCGCCATTGCTGCCGACATTTCATCAAGTGTCTTCTGATATTCCCCGATCTCCACCTCCATCTTATTCTTCTCTTTGATCACGGCGCGAAAATCTGCACTGGTGGGTGATTTTGACCTCCCACCCTTCGATGTCGATCTCACGCCCTTCTGCGACGTCCGTGGTGTCGCAGGCGAAGATGATGATCTTCTCGGTGGGGATTCTCTTTTCTTCGACTCCTGATGAACATCGATCTGCTTCCATGATCTTGTGGGAGTAGATATGTCGCTGAATAGCGCGGAACCTCCGCTCCCAGGTTCATCCTGTGAATCTGCAACCATATCCATCACCGCAGGAAGAGCCATCAATCCATTGGATCCCTCTGAGCTGCTGTTCCCAAAAGTTGCAGTACTTGGGCTCGCCGAAGACGCCATTGTACTGTGTAGGTTATCGTTCCTTTATTGTCCCTGTACCCGCAATAAACCAGCTGTCTCCCAGTCCAGTGTAGAGCTTGTAGTTACGGCTGATAACCTGTCAAGAGACGGCAAGGTGACGTCCCGTGGGACGCTATGCACCGAACCCTCAAGCTGTAATACCAACCACGTAGAAAGGTGTATACGGACGATGCCGTTATAGCCGAACCCGTGTAAACGTTGTAAGGGAGAAGGAATGATAGTTACAACAGTAGTCCTGACAAATGCAGCGCAAGCGAAGTGTTTTCGCTCTCAATGCCGATCACGTATGTATGCAGTCACACATCAGATCTTGAACCTCAATTGTGTCTTGAGCCAAATGGCGATCAATGGAACTTGGGAAGCAACACCAACAAGGACCTCAGAACAGCTACCCAATTTCGGCACGGGGCCTAGAGGGTTTTAACAGTTTTCGACTGAGTTTCAACTTGCATGGCACTCTGCTTCCATCTAGCAGCGAAATCGTTACGGATTCAACATGAAGCACACACAGCGAGAGAAACCAAGGGGGCCAAACGGACATTGCATAACTGCTGCAGGTACAGGTAGTTGATCAGACTACCCATCCCCCGCCGTGGAACAGCTTCGTTGGCACAGGTATCCACGACGGGCCTGTGCCCCCTGCATATTGACTCAAAACTAAACGGAGCGGCGACAGGGTATTCTGTCGCTCCACACACACACGCTCCCAGTAGGGAGCGTAATTGCAACCAGGGATGATTAAAGATTGTGGAGCCACGCATCCCATGAAATATGTACAGGTGGATCAGGCACATACCATCCATCCTCAGTGGTGATGATGCCAGGGTCATGGACATGCGAAGTAGGTGGATAAATTCGAGGTGTATCCAGTCGGATGGGGGTGTAGGTCGCAGTGGGCGGACAAAGGCATTGCCAGCCTTTAGTGATCCAGTCACGATAAAAGAAAACAGTGGAAAGACTAGAAGAGCAGGAACATCGTCTCGACCATTGACGATATACATGAGGATGATCCGGAGGTAAGGGTTGGTGCGCTTCCCATTTGATCCATGCATCCGGGAAGTATACTCTCACCCACTCAGTTTGGTGCGCAACATCCGGTGGACCACTCAAGCGAAAGTACTCAATGTAGGGAACGAGGTAGGCCATGGCGTCAAACTGAAAGTACAACAAGGCAACAAAGGCTCAAGCCATAACCCAAGCAAGACAGAGACAGGAAAATCAATCAAGCACCGTGTACCATGCAGCACGAACATGCGATGCAACATTTGGCAGGAAGAGCGAACACAATGAGAATCATGCCCTATCATACGGCCGGAATCTGCGCGGGGACCGTGAATTGCCCCGAAAATGATCGGCCGGAGGAGAGTAAAACGCTCGAAGATGGAACTGAGTGAAGCTCCGAGAACCGGAACGTGTGAAACGCCACTCAGAAGACGATCGCGCGTCCAAGTCACCGTCAGGAAGGTTCAAGATCTGCTGAAGCTGATGATCGGCAGTTGCGTCTGTGGCATGTCCCAGTTCTTCTACGGCCAAGGACTGATTGTCCGCATGAGGATCCATGTTGGGCTCCAAGGGATGGATCAGGGTGCTGAAGGATTCCTCTTTGGTGAGGACACGTTGCCAGCCTTGGCTTTGCCAATCTTGAATGGTGGTGTTGTCCGTCCAGGTTCGGAAGACGTTCATGGCCACGTCTGGAACCGGGTGGGAATCATCCCGTTCAATTGGTGGCAGCGGGAAGAAGATCTGGACCCAGTCATGTTGGCCCCAGCGCCGATATTATATCCAGGGTTGCTCCTCGTCAGGGTGATCCTCGCCATGTGGCAGCTGTTCAAGTTCCATGATCAACACAGATACCCTGATTCGGAGACGGCCCACCCGGTCTGAGCTGTGGAAGCGTGGTCAACATGGTGCAACAGAAAGCATGCAGAGTCAAAGGCGGACAACATGAACAAGCACTTTTAGCACAAGCATGAGTCAAGATCACGGGTGAGATTCGACATCAAAAAGAGATCGACGTTGATGGCGACTCGAGGAAGGTCCAGCATGCATCACCGTAGAAGACGTACGCGTCAAAGTAGTAGTCCAGTGATGTGGAGTTTGCGTGACAGAAGTGCGGTGCGTCTCAGTATGCTGAACTTGAGTGGTAGGCGTGATCTGTCGTAGTTGATCTTCATAAAGTCGGCCCAATTCCTGAAAGGTGAGAGTATCAGCCGTAGTGGAATGTAAGATGTGTTGAAGAACGGCACTGGACATAACTGCCTGGTTCGCGTTCATGGCGGCGTGGGGCAAAGGCAATTTGATCTCCATGTACATCATCATGGCCGGGCCGAGCAACACGACGGTAGCCGTCAGTGGTCCAATCTCTGTAGTACCAGCAGGTGTGTTGAGAGGTGTCTGTCATAGATGCGACCTCAGCGGAATCTAAAGGCCACTCCTTCCATTCGCGGTAAGTATTGGAGGGCAAAGGTGTGTCTCCAACATCCGCACGGATCCACGACCCCGGTGTGAATAATTTGATCCATTGTGCCTCAGGTTGTTGCGGATCAGGACACCATTCAATCCACGGCATGGCAAGCGGTCAACTACCACACTTAAGCAAGAAAAGCGGCAACCTGAGAAGGACATGTAAGCCGGGAATGTCAATGTCAACTACGTATCATGATCAGCAAGGAAGGCAAGAAACTGAGCAAGGTAGAGGAAGAGTTTTTGTCTGACCGGTCGAAGTCACAGGTGACGTCACGCGTTCCAGTCAAACTCACTGTCGGGTAGGCCCGGACGTGGTGGCGAGGGGCTCTCCATGCGCCATCAGGCGCCTCATCAGTCGATGAAGTAGACCGCGGGCCGGAGGTAGATGGCCAATGCAGTTGTTGCCAACCTGGAGTGTGCCAATCCCGGTAATGCCAACACGAGTATGCAGGAATGGTCGTAGGCGGCGACATAGTAGGAATTGAAGTGCCACCTGTACTGTCTAAGAGAAGACATGCGTCCAGCACAAGAAAGCGGCGCCATTCACGATAGGTTGAGAAATGAGCCGGCTCCGGAGGCAAGGCGCCTGTCAGCTTGATGGAGTGTAGATCCGAATCCATTCTTGAGTGTCATGTCGAAAACCCAGGGTGTCAGGGCTGGTCACGAGCAGGTACTCCACAAAGCGCGGGATGGATTGAGGGTAGATCTGGACATGAATCAAGAAATCAAGACTGCTAAGCAAAGCTGACAGCTGCACATCCAAAGCACAAACCAGGAGAGCAAGCAGTGAGTATGTGGTGCAATCAAAGGGTTAAGACATGGTGCCGAATGGACAAGGCGCAAATTTGTCAACGAGTCGAGAGTGAAACAGGATCATTCAGTGGCCTCTGTGCGTGTGACATCGGCAATGAAAATGTATGACTGACCTGGAACGTATACATGGGGCACGGCAAAGGCGTCGTGTGTGATGCCGATAGTAGCAGGGTAGTCCGCAGTCCACTCGTCTTCTTCTGGGAGATCTGGATCTCGCCGGGGCGAAAACAGTAAAAGGTCGGCGGGAGCGTGTACGAGATCGTCGGCGAAAAGAACCAGGTGAGGACTCCTGAATGTGTCGTCGTCGAAAAGGAGAATTGACTGACCGATGGAGAGATGAAGATCTGGAGGATGGTCGGCTCTGGGGTAACGGCGATCTTCGCGAACCGCGACTTAATGAGCGAGCAGTTCTGGCCGGCGATGCAGAACGGAATGACAACGGCGATGAGGAAGTTGCGAGACCCAGCTGCCTGGATGTAGGATTGACTTCATGTGTGAGTGACGAGATAGAGGTAGGCAGGTGCGCAGGTGGTGGTGGTGGAGGAGGTGGAGGAGGTGGACCATCAGGTAGACGCCGTGGAGGAAGTAGTGATGAAAAGACTGACAACGGAATGGGAGGTGGTCGCGGAAGTAGAGGGAGAGGAGGAAATAGTACAGGTCTCTCTTGATACCCACAGTGATGTAGCCATGCCGGATGACTACTATGGGTCCATGTAATGTTAGTTTGAATGATTCGATCCATCATGTCTGCGCAACATGCGGCATGAAAGAATGTGTGCAAAACAAACTGATAGAAAGCAAGCTTCACTGGTTTTCCAAGCTGCTCATTTGGAGATCTTCTGGAAAGCTTTCCATGCGGCCTTCACTTCCTCGGGTTCCTTCTGCAAAACGCGTGCGATGGCCTTGTATGTCGGGCGTGCATCCTTGTCAGTCTTGCGTTTGATGAGGTCGTTCAACTCTGGAAGCGTCCACGGTTGAAAATCCTTGTCAAAAGTGCCGCGTAGTTGCGCATGAAAGGGCTCAAGGATAGACTGAGGGCCATGTAGGACCTCTGGTGGGGGCCGAGCCGCAGCGGCAAGTGGATCAGGTCGTATAGATTCATCTGATGAGCTGGATGAGAAGACCGTATGATGTGGTGAACTCCGTAAAGTACTATTGACTCCCACGGGATGAGTAGAAACAGGAGGAACAGGAGGTTCTGAGGCAATCACACCAGTTCGGGTAGCTGACATAGTAGTAGAGGCGACTGGCGGTGGTAGAACAAACCATGTGGAAGATGTATCAACTGCTCGTGTTTGTGCCGGTGGGGAACGCGATCTGCGAGGGCTGCGAGGTGAATGAGGTTCCATAACCAAGCGTGGCCGTCGTCCATGACGAGAATTGCGAGGATGATGTAGATCAGGAGGAGGACCGAATGTTGGCCCGGTTCTGGTCGCCAGGGCGTTCTGAAGCATGGTGGTGGCAGCGGATATCTGGGATGCCAGCGTCTGCAGTGAAGTCAGGAGGCTGACAACGAACTCATCCGACAGAAACATGATCGGAGGACGAAATCACTATCAAGTCCGAGAACAAAATCTGAGGAGAAAAGCGTGAAAGCATGAAAGCATGTGCAAGATCAATCATACCAACAAGAAGGCAAAGGCGAATTAGTTTTTCAAGCGCTTCTTTTAGCGTCCGTGAGGAAGACCGGAAGATCTGCAAGCTGGCATGGCTTTAACTGCTGGAGGATTGTGCGGAGGAGGGTCAGCCGGCCCATGTCTTCTCCGAGAGCGCGAGCGGTGATGTCGTCGTGGTCGCCTGGAACGTGGACGTCGATGACGGTCCCGGGAATCACTGACGGTAGCGGCTGGAGCAACGGGTGAGATCGGCGTATGTGCCTTGGCAGTGATCCAAAACTGGGTGTGAGCGGGATCACCGTGGCCGTGGCCGTCACATGAAGAAGGTGCCTTGGCCGTCGCAGAACCGTCAGCAGGAGGAGGAGGTGGTGGAACAGGAGGACGTTGGGGAGGAGGTCGATGAGGACCAGTAGGCAATGTGGGAGGGCCCGGTGATGGTAGTGGTGTTGGTACCGAAGCAGGTGGTGCAGGAACAGGAGGATTGCGTAAGGTCTGTAGTAACAAGGCTTCGACTCGTCTGGTAGCGTTGAGTAGCAGGTGAACTTGAGCAGCTAGGGACTGCAGAAGATGTTGACAATCTTGTAATAGAGCTTGCTGATCCATCGCCATGTGAAACAATGAAAGGGGCGATCCGGAAAAGAGCCAAGGTCTGGAAAAAAGACGGCAGTGGGAGAAACAGCCAGAGCACGCAAACAACCAAGACATGAAAGCACTTCTCTCGCACGAATCGGAAGAGCAAATATCCGGTGAGACTCGCATCTATGCAACAAGAGATCAGGCGAGACAAGTGCATGTACAAGGTGGCATGACAAGAGCGGAGGAGCAGTTCATCACCAGTAGAGCACCACGTAGGAAGGGCAAGCCACAGTAGACCTCAACTTCCACCTCCCATCCTTGCTGTGGATAAGGTCGAAGAAATAACCGGCAGAGATGTCGGCATGTGTGCCTCCTCTGGGCACGCGCGTGTGCTCTTGGCGCAAAGGTGCCAAGCCGCCGATGCAAAACGGTCTGGAGGTTCGAACCCCACCGTATCAAGCTGCCGCATTTAGCGCCCGGTCGGCGCTTTCAAAGCTGCCACGGCAATAGAAACCGGTGGGCGGGAGCCACACATCCGCCCAGTTGGAGCAATCCCGGTTGGGATCAGGTGTCAAAGACCATTTCGACGGTCGAATCATTCATCTTGACCAAGGATGCTGGCAATGGCTTTGACGTCCGTGTTGTGTGCCCAATGAAAGGTCCGAACGGAGTGAGCATACGCATGGTGAGGAAGCTCCCTGCGAGGCTTGAAGACAAACTGGATGGCGAACTTGTTGTCCATGGGACTTTTCTTGCCCGAAGGGGTGACCCGGTAAAGAATCGGATCGAGTCTGTGGACGTAGGGCCAAGCATTTTCCAAATTGCCCAAATGAACTCGTAGCTGTGGGGGAAGATCTGCAGGAACCAATTGAAGCTGATGCTGAATTCGTTTCAGAATATCATCAGTCCAGTTACTCGGAGCTCCCTGCGGTAGCGGCTGCGGAGGTAGTTCGGAAATGGCATGGATGCGATTGTCGTCCTGCACAATCGAGGTGCGATAGGGTAAAAGGCTGCGATACACAGTTTCCCATGATCGAGTGAGTGAGGTGCCCTGCGGAAATAGAAGGTTGGCAATGAACGGCAAAGTGTAGAACAGTTCGTCGTTGATGCGCACGGCCTTCTCCGCAATGTTGTGTCCAGATCTGAGCATAAAGTCATGATAACCAAGCTTGGGAGTAGATGGATTGATCGTCAGTTGCAACATTGGAATCTGATCATCCGGTGGTGCGGAAGACGCGCCCGCCGAGGGTTCCGCGGGCTGGCGAATATCGCGAGTAGTTCGTGAAGAACCGCGCCAGGGTCCCCAGGTGTCATCATCATCTGCAGTGGACGATGGGCCTGGGGCCGAAGTATGATGACGACGACTGGTGGGAGCGGCCACCAATCTGACAACAGGCCTCCGAGATCGAGACCGGCTATTCCGTGATTCATCTCGATCACGATGATGTCGGGAGCGACGTGTAGCCGGTTGTAACTGGGCTGGATTGTTGTCAATTGCGTGTTGTCGACGTTCCTGGTTGACAACACGTTCATGAACATTTAGGTGGGACGACATAAATGCTTGAAGGTGAGCAGCGTCCGGAAGGTGACTGACAACCAAATGAGAAGTGGTATGCACCACGCCCGAAAAATCAACCGCATTGTGAAAAGACAGCGCAATGGGTGCGTCGGGCCGAGGAGCCATGGCAAATCAAGGGTGTCACTAACCTGGGAATCTCGAGAGAAAGCAAGCGACAACCACATAGTCAAGGAGCATGAGAAATGAGTGCACATGGTGATCTGAAAGCATGGTGAACGCGGTTTAACCTGATCTGCGGCGCACATCCCTCAGTTGATTCGGATCAAAGCCCTTTGAGAGATACAACGCGTGTAGAGCTTGTAGACCAAGACGCTGTTGGATGCGCGGACGAGCCCCGCGGAGAATGAGCCAGGATCGGGATGTCCACGAGGAGTAGTGGAAAATGTCATCATTCGCACTTCGTACACCTTTGATTTGAGAAGAGTGTTCAGGAAGAAGAGGCGTAATGATACGTGATCCAGAGTTGCAAATATAACCAAGGACCTTGTTGTCATGTTGTGTCTCAAGCTGAACGGGAGGTCGGTAGACGTCCAGCGATAGGAAATTGTCTAATAAAGGCGTGGCAGGTGAAGAGGAACGAAGAAGAATGAATCGATTATCCACATAGCGTTGGTGCCAAATCACGCCAAGGTCTGCCATCTGATAACGAAGTGATGCCATGGTCTGGTGCCAAAAGAAGTCCTCAACCGTGGCTACCAAATTGCAAAGGGGCGGTGCGGCTGGAGAGCCCATGGCAACACCGCGTTGTTGTCGAAAAAGATGGTTGATTTCAAAATGGCTGTTGTCGATCACAAAGTCCAACAAAAGTTGTAGATCGGCAGCGTGAAAAGTACGAGGAATCTTTGTCATGCGTCGCCACTTTCCTTTAAATACTCGTCGGCGATGTTCAGATTTGATTTCATAAGCCGACCATTGGGAAACATTGCGGAGTCCAACTCGGGAATCATATTGATGAAGTAGTACTTGTAGAGCTTGGTGAAATCGTTCTGTAGGAATCGATGTGAAGAAACCGGATAAATCTTGAGAAATGAGTTGAACATATTCTTCGGGTTCTGCTGAAGATAGTGCATCCCAGAGTTGCTGAATGATGTCCTGAACCGGAAGCTGTCCTGGGATGTGGGGAAAGTCACTTTGGTGAGCTCAAAGATCAAAGCTCCGAACACCGTGAGAAGAGGCGCTGCCCAGGTCCTGAAGAATGATATAATGGGACGTGCTTTTAACCAGTCTTTGGTCGGTTTAGGAAGGATCCGTGCCGTGGGCAGAGGTGCTTGAAGACGGAAACCCCATGCGTAGTATTGTAAACGGCGGGAAGGGATGGTTGTAATCATGTGCGCTCGAAAAGCTGCGGCAGGTTGTCGACATAGGACGAACACGTCGCC
This sequence comes from Effrenium voratum, assembly GCA_963377175.1. Classification (NCBI taxonomy): domain Eukaryota; class Dinophyceae; order Suessiales; family Symbiodiniaceae; genus Effrenium; species Effrenium voratum. Next base: position 484,556 of record CAUJNA010003433.1, read on the forward strand.
AGTACAAAATGTGCGTTGAAGGAGAGTGTCAAAAAGGCGCGGACAAATGACATGGGCTCTGGATGGGAAGTGATCAGCAGGAATAACTACCCAATGTTTGAGAGCGGAAAGGACGGGTTGCAGGAGGGACAAGGTCCACCGGGTTGTAAGTGACATATTGCGACAATGTTCATCCAAAAGTGCATCGAGAAGAGGTTGTATATCTGTCAGCAACGTAGAATTCTGAAGTCGCCATCGCTGTACGAAGATGCGAAGTTTTTGATGAATACGCTGAAATAATTGTTGGGCATCTCCATAATATTGATCCTTCATAGAGGCGGTCAGAATGTCGACGTTGATGCCCCTGCAGATTGAATGAAAATGTGAAGTGATAACGGCATGGTCATGAGCACGATGAACATGAGGATCTTCAATATCAAAACAGGAACAAGTGAATTGAGCATCTGGTTCCCATCGATGTTGCCAGCGTCGATAATTAAAGATGCGATCACCCAACGTAGCGCTCCTGGTTTCCATAATGCGGATTTTAGGAAGAAACAGCGAAGGGAAAAGATCTCGATGATCCGCGATCCACTGGCGTAAAGCAATGCCTAGGCGTCGTTTCCAGCCATCAGCATGAACTGGTGGTAGGAGCAAATTGGATGAAGTGGGCGGTGACATGAGACGGCGCTTGCTGAAGACCTTTTGAAGGTGTTTCTTGGCCTTCGATCTGAAAGGTTCATTAACGAATTCAGTAAGCCTGAGTAAGTAGTAGAGTTGCGTAGGAGGAAAAGCGGGAGAAAGTAGCTCACGCATCGTTAAGAATGATGCACCTGTGTCTGAGCCCAATTTGTATAGTAGCTCATAGTGGGACTGGATATCATCAAGCATCCGTGGTTGAAGTCGACGGTGAAGATGAGGATGCAAGCGGCGTCGAAACCGTCGGTGTAGCGTAGTGGAAGTAGGCACGTTCAAGGAATGTCGACGGAAGTCAACTAAATGTTCACGAAAACCAATCTGACGCAAAATGCGATGAACCCAAGGAGCGTTAAGTTGCGGTCGTAAGGTGTACTGCCACTTGCTTTCTTGTGTCCAAATGGAATGATTGGGTAATTGAGTCTCGATGGGAATAGCGCAGAAGAGCCAGTAGTTCTTGGCCCTGCGCCAGTAGTGTAGGGCGGGCTCAAAGAAGGCTTGTTGATTGCGTAACAGTTGTAAGAACTTCCTGGTTCTGGAATGTTCATGTCGAAAGACATCCTGATCGGTGGCTCCAATGTAATATGAAGAAAACCATGGAGATACTCTAATGTAAACGCATGATTGTTGAAAGTGAATGGGATCAGAAATGAACTCGTGAAGATCTGGAAGTCGTGCGCGTAGAGACCGAAGATGTCGGATCTCCACTGAAGGCGAAATCATAATAGCGCGTAACAATGCCGCTTTGTAGTAGTGGAGGACCTCAAAGAAGGGCGGAATGTAGCCATGGTTCTGAATGACCAGTCGTTGTACGAAACAGATCAGAAGAAATGCATACTGTTGAGCTCGGTAAAGTTGAAATCGATTGCCTGCAGGCTGACGAGTATAAGCAAATGCTTCACGAGGAATCTGAAGAGCAATGCGAACCAGAGTAAGGACTTCCAGAATAATAGCAATGTGTGGTTCATGTGTCAAAGTCTGGTATTCATGAGGAGGTGCAGTGGGACGTGGTAATTCTGGAAAGGCAAAATTCCAACAAGCGGAGATGAAGGAGACCGACTTCAGAAAATGGGACAGAGAAGTCCATTTAACCTCCTCATCAAGGATGCCACTGTCACGAAATTCCGACCACATCCGAGGAATCAAGTGCGCAGAAAGTGAGCAAAACTCAAACGGCAACGGAGAGAAAGAGACGCAAGATCCAAGCAACCATGCACAATGACGTGTCAAGGCAAGTAAGGTCACAGAGCAAGCAAGGGATAGGGCTCAAGTCATATCAGAGTATGCATGACAAGCGCAAGACACCAAGTGCACACAACTCAATTTTGCCGAAATCATGGGATGCACCGACCACGCCAAGTTAATAGCTACGATGGTGACAAGATCTCATGCCATGCTCCGTGCTGTGACGATCAGAACACAAAGCACCTTGTCAGAGAGCTTGGTCAAATAGGTCGGTTCAAGTCCCCACATAGCCGCCATCGATTGGAACGACTCAGCATCTCCTGTTTGAACACGTTGACGTGACTGTAGGAGAAATGTTGCACGATTTTCCAATGAGCGGTCACCATTCATGCGAGACGAGTGGTTGCACCAAGTAAGGACGGACTTGAATGTCGAGGTCGTAGGAGCCTGCTTCTTGAAGAGCTGGGGTTGAGGGCTCCGCCAGGTGTAAAAGGCAAGAACTTGTTCCGGAGTGCTCTGGGGCGTAAGATGGGGCACCGGGAGAGAGGGCAGTGACGTCGTTGTGCGAGACGGATCAGCAGGTGGAAGATCGTCACGGGGATGAATGCCATGAAGCGAATTGAAGATGGGAGATTTGTCATGACGATGTCCACGAGAATGACCGTCAAGAGCTGCAGCACTGACTTCGGGTAGATCAGCAAGAGGGGAAGATGAATCAGACGGAATAGTCGGCGATGGAGTAATCTGGGTAGAATTCGTCGGGGTAGATGCCGCTGCAGGCAATGATTGGGCCCGATTGACCGCCGCAAGTTGCGCTTTGAGTAGTTCATGCTCACGTTGAAGGCTGTGGAACTGAGCAACGGTGTCGGTCTCTTTGGCCTTCGGGTTGATGGCCTGGTGATATTGAGAGAGGTGCTGGATGATGTCACCCGCCAAGCGCTCATGAACTTGAAGTCGGTGGTTGAAGTCATCAATGTTGAGGCCCATAGAGGCGGCCAAATCTTTCTCCAAAGTGAGAAGATTGAGAGGTTGAGATTTCCGCAGCAGCTTGGAACACGTACTCCACAACAGCGCCTCCGTTCTGGTGCGAAATCCCTCCCAGGTCACAAATCGACCATGGGCAAATGGGCGAAGAAGCCAGTTGCCGATGCCACCGTGAATGACCTGAATCAAACGGATGTCTCTGATGCCCATATTGTCCATGCCACGGGACTGCGCATAAGGTGTACAAGCCATCGTGGTCGGCAGCGTAAAAGAATAGGAGGGATTCTTATCCAAAAGTCCTTCGCCTGATACCCAGTCAGGAAGTGATGTATGCCCATGAGGTTCATCAGGTTTGGTCGGACTTGTATTGGGTTGATTCCGAGGATGAAAAGTCATAGGAAAAGAATGAGGAACGGCAGACGGGTGCACGGAAGGAGGCGTGAATGTCGGAAGCGGGGGAGAAGGTACCAAATTAGCTTTTTCTAAGGCGCAGAGCAGGTAGTCGCTGCACCAACTGACATCAGTCCGGGTTCATGATGTCCCTGAGATGGCATCGGTGGCGGAGGAGGAGGAAAGTAGTTCATGGGTCCAGGAAGAGACCATTGCGACCCGGAGAACCAATTCTGGACTGATGACTGCGGTGCCGGTTCATGACGCCGTCGGACTTTCCGAGGAGGCGTAGTAGAACGATCCCTCCGATGACGCTGGCGAGAACGGTCTCGGTCATCACGGCGCGACATGATGCAGCCAAGCACGGTAACAAGCAACAAAACTTGAGAGGCACGGGTACACTCAGCAACCAAATGCAATAAGCAAACATGGGAAGGATCAAGCACAAAGGAGGCATGAATGCAAACGCAAGCAAGCGCGAGACAAATGCTGAAGAATGTGGTGACACGAGGCAGAGTTCCACCATGATATGCACATGCCGCTGTCATACTTTAGTGAAACCTCGTTCCTGTTTACATTGACAATTCCGCAAGACTGAAGATCAAACGTTGAGGTTAATGATTTCCGGCGAGGCCGGCCCGGAGGCACACAATGGGACCATCCGAGGATCCCCCGCATCCGGGGTAAACACACTTAAACTCCCTGAGGAGAAACGCATCTTTCGACTGCATGGTTTTCGACTTGGTTTTCGACTGAGTTTCAACTTGCATGGCACTCTGCTTCCATCTAGCAGCGAAATCGTTACGGATTCAACATGAAGCACACACAGCGAGAGAAACCAAGGGGGCCAAACGGACATTGCATAACTGCTGCAGGTGCAGGTAGTTGATCAGACTACCCATCCCCCGCCGTGGAACAGCTTCGTTGGCACAGGTATCCACGACGGGCCTGTGCCCCCTGCATATTGACTCAAAACTAAACGGAGTGGCGACAGGGTATTCTGTCGCTCCACACACACACACACACGCCTGCACGCCCGCACGCGCGCGCTCCCGCCTGCACGCGTGCGACTTTCCATGAACAGCATTTGGGTCACATTTGTCAACAGCACTCGAACAAGAAACTTCCGGAATACAGACACCAGGGACAAGGGTGGCTCCTTTTCCAGTCTACCCCCTTTCGCAAGAAGCAAGGCGGCTTCTTCCATGTGGGAACATGCTTTGAGGGGGCCCTTCTTGGGGTTTAAGGGAAACTCGTTGGTTCCGAACCCATTCGCAAAGAATGCTCTGTCAATGTGTTTGTTTGGCTTAACAAGAACTCACGCGGAAATCAGCCATCCACAAGGAAGCTTCAAGGTTGTAAGTCGCCCAGAGGGTGAGGGTGCTATAGCCTGCTCAAATGCGTCTGAAACTGAGGAAACGGCGAAACACGGGTGGGTTCCTTCTTAATTATCGTTCAATCCCGTCCTCCTATAATAAAGTTCACCCTAATCCTAACATGTGTTTTTTCGAATTGGACATGTGCATTAGATGCACCAAGGTCGCGAATCAGAAACGAGCGAGTGGCTCCTCAGTAAGACATACCCGTTTTAATCAGTTAGGTGTGCTTGGGCCAAACTGCCTGGTAGGCAAATTAAATACAACGGTTTGCCACCGAACGTTGTTTCAAGTTGGATTGATTTTTGTTGCCCCCATCGTGGGTAGTTCCAAGCCGCCGCTACTGATCCACAGGTTCCACATGGGGCTTGCGCTTGCGAGTTGTATTTCTTTGACCCGAAGACAGATTTACCGTGACTGGCGACAAGCAAAAGCCCCCAATTGTCATCCTTCACAGCCACCAATTCATTTGTACTGGGGTCATAGTTTTCAACCGCTTCTAGGGGTCATCAAAGTCAGAAACTGGTTGGTGGTTTCCCTTTAACAGTGACTTTGATAGTGGTGAGATAATGGGGCCAGTTGTATGGTACTGTATGTTCTTAAAGTGGGGCACTTTAATCATCACCGAAATCGTACACTTCCTCCTTGGGTGAAAATTCGACAGGGTATGGCTCTGTCAATGGTTGGAACTCTCTCGTGTGGGCAATCCCATGCAAGTGATGTCCCAAGGGTCCCCAAGGAGCACTTATGCAACCAAATAGGGGTCCCCAATCGGGATGGGATGGTTTTTAGGGAACACCGCTGCTGCTAGCCATCAACCACATCATCGGACTCCAACCAGGATGGGGCAAGAATCACCAATGAGTTTACTCGCGTGGGTTAAACGCCTCTCCCAATGACAAAGGAGGACGTTGCGGTCTTAAAAAAAGGACCCAATACACCCTTCACCGCAGCTTCGCGGAACCCTTTTTATCGCTCTTTGCACTTCATCCAGAACGGGCGTGCTTGGCGACTGCCCGCACACAATCTGATCAAGCATCGGACCCCCCAAACAAGTGGTAGGTTTCTTAAGGTGCGCCTTAGGGAAATGACTGGCAATAAGTGGGACATAAATGGACAATGAAGCAGACATAAAGAGACAATGACAGGGAAATGAAGGTAGAATTGAAAGGAAATAAAGGGGACATAACGAGGAAATGATAGGAAATGACGGGACATGAAAAGGAAATGAAGGGGAAATGAAGGGGCAGAGAAAGAGAGAGTGGAAGAGAGAGGAAAGGGGGGAAGAGAGAGAGAGAGAGAGAGAAAGAGAAAGAGAAAGAGATTCAGGTTTCGTGATCTCTGACTACCAGGTCTCATCAGCAGAAAGGTTCAAGCACATCACGAACGAGATGTTTATGAATGGATCTTGTGACAATGACTCACATCGCCCGGTGATGGTCTACATCCGGAGCAAGCTAGAAGTGAAGGAAAAATCCGTTCAAAAGTCTCGGGAATACTACAACAAGAAGAAGGAGATCGAGCGCCAACAGTGGAAGCCATCATATGCAGGATGGAAGCATTCAGGAACATGGCAAGAGAACGATTGGGGAAGCCAGTCTGACAGCAGCTATTACAGACAATGGAAATAGACAAGGACCAGAGCGCTCAGAAAACCTCCTTTGGTCAAAGCAATCGTGCCTTTGAATATGACAATCCCGATCGAGAAAACACCGACACGTGCACAACGAATCATCCGATCCAATTTGGTCCTCATCGACGACAAGACTATACGAAGAGTGATCAAATAGTCTCACCACATTTTGCTTGTACAATACGCAACAGAGTTCACACCACATTTTTAGTGTACAAAGCCGCACGACAGATTTTCGGAAGAGTCCAAAAGAACAAGTCCATTTCAAGTCTTTTCGACACGTGGCTACGGCAATTTCTTTAACACATGGCTACGGACAAATTTACAAGGCAAACACTAATTCGGCGCTGGATATCAAAAGAAATGTGTGTCTGTTTTTGTGCCTTGTTTGCACGAATGTTGATATCCGGCGACCTTTTGGCCCAAGGCCTTTCATCTTAGTTTTGCAGACTCATGCATTCCGAGTAAAAGGACCTTGTCTGAGTGAGTGCTTACAGAGAAGGGAATTATACAACAACAGTATTTACCAGGACCTCCCACAATAGGATCAAAGCAGGGATAGATCCAGGGCCTACCAATCCGTTAATACAATCTGTGATTCGGGCACGAGCCTGTGCCCAGGCAAAGGGTTAGTTGGGAATAACAAGCCACAAAGAAATGTCCCAAACAATAACCAATCCCTAGTCCCAAAGATCAGGGTATCCAACGTACAAGTAACCAAACAACCACAAGTAAACCAGAACAAATAATCGACGACAGGCCGCACGAATGGTTCCTACCAACCTGACGGCGGCCCGAGGTCTCTTTCTCCCCCGAGACAACGTCGGTCGACGCAGGAGTTCGGCGACGCCCATCCGAGGCGCGACGGAACTCGTAAACTTGAGCCAAACACCGTCGATAGGACAGATGTTTGAAGAATCCGACTGGCTCATCGCTACCGCGAGACTCCAGTTTATCAGGAACAACACATGGCAAATCACACCCCCCTCACGAGGAGTCCGTCTCAGACGGAGGGAGCGTGCCGTTTACTGATAGGAATAATGCTCACATTTCGTCCGCAAACAGCAGGACACTACCGCCATCAGCGGTGGAGCAAACCCACATAGGCAGTTGCGCGACATCCCGGGCGTTAAAATCCCGCCACCACCCCGAATTATTCGGGGCAACACTGTCCAACACACCCGGTGGAAAAGCCCACATGACGACACTAGGTCACCGCAGTTTGCATCAGAGATGCGAGTATTCATTCGTATCAGAAGCCATGTACCAAAGTACCATTATGTTCCAAATGTACCCTCGCCTACCGGCGGAATGTACATGCGACCGTGCGTATCTCAAAACACTTATACTTTATGGACCATGGAGTAACCTCCGAATGTCCATTTTCCCACTCTCACTCGAAAACCTTCAGAGTGTCCATCACCAGCCCCACAGCAGCGGTAAAGCAGGAGCATGATCGACACGCCTCAGCGGTACGGGAGGGAAATTACCATCACCGCCCAGCGCTGACCTTCGGAGGATGGGATCAGACCTACCGGTCTTTACCCTCGTGACTGCGCCTACCGGCGTTCGTCACGCCTCCTCCGGTCACGTCCGCCCCGCGTCCGATCTCGGTCACGATCACGATCATCATCACGTTCCGATCTCCTGCGATCGTCTCTCCCGTTCCCGGCTTCCTCCGCTCGATGGAGTGCCACGACGACCTCTCCTGTCGTCCCTCCTCCGGTAGCGATGCTCATACCTTCGTGACCTCCGGGAATCTCTTGAGTCAATGCTCCGATCCGATCTCAATGATGCCGTATGTGAGCCGCCAGCACTGCGCCTATCGCGTGCAGCAATCGTTTCCGCCATCACCTGATTCAGGATCTCCAACGCCGCGTCATTCTCGCCGCTTCTCAAGTGAGCCCTGACCAGCTGGGATAGCCCTTCGTCGGATGATGCACTCAGCAAAACCTCGATGGCCTCACGTCCCGGCAGCACGGCAAAATGTCCCGGCAATGAGCGTCCAGCATCTCGGGCCGCCGACCGCAGCCTGACCTCACCTTCATCAGGCCTTCTCGCCATCGCCTTCGATGCCGTTGTTCTCTCACTTGGCGCCCCTGAGGATCTTGCCAGTGCCGAGTGGAGATTATCCCCGCTGGCTCCTCTCGCCGCGGCAGCTGGTCGTTCAGCGACTTCATCCAATTGCTTGGATGCTTCTCGCTTTGACGAATCCCTGCCAGGCTCCTCCGTCTCGGTATCCCACTTGCTGATCCTCGGTCTGGTGCGCCCCTCACCTCGGCTACCGCCGGAATCGGGCTTGGGATCGTCCGCCTCCTTCTTCACCTCAACCTTGGGCTCCGACTTGGGCTCAGCCTTCCCGGCCGATGCCGGTGCCGACTTAGCAGCTGCCGCTGCCTTGGCCTTCGCCGCCTTCTCATCCGCGGCCTTCGCCGTGTCCAGCCACGACTTGTCTCCCGGAGCCTTGGGAGGCTCAACATCCATTGGTGTTGGTCCAGAATCAGCAGCATCCTTGGCCTTGGATTTGGGAGCCTCAGGGCTACCGCCCGACCCGCTCCCCTTTCCCGGTCCGCTACCTTTCTTCGGTGCCTGGGCAGCAGGGCTAACGCCCTTTCCTCCCTTCTCACCTGTCTTGCCTTTCCCCTTCTGGCCCTTCGCCTCGGCATCCCTGCTACGCCGGGAGTCGGGGTCTCGTTCCGGCGCGGTGGCATGAAACGACTGCAACGTGTCCATGTCAACCTCAACTGGCTCCGGCCTCTGAGCGCCGATCACCGTCTTCACCTTCTCTTCGTCTTCGTAGACGTGGGAGTCATGCCTATCGGCCAGCGGCTTCATCTCGCCTTTCTCCCTGGCGATCCTCATCCTCCTCACAGCCTCAGCCAGCCTCTGCTTCTCGTCGAAACTGCATGCGTTCGCCATGAAGTTCCGCAGCTTCGCCATGAGCCTGTGACTCGCAAGCACATCCTCATCCTTCCGATGCGTGGGGTAGAGCGGTGTCAAGTGTCCAGCCGCGGCACCAATCACATATGCCATGGGAACGTAGAACGACAAGTACACGTCATGCTTCGGCAGCTTCCTAACGGAAGTCGTCATCCGCCGCCCCCACTTGGCCGCTGCCAAAGGATTGGCACGGAAGAACTCACTCACCGTCGGGTACTCATCCACCTGGTCCGTAATGATGAGATACTTCGCCACAGCCTTCTCCACGAACGATGAAGTGATTCCTGAAGAGCACCTCCTGCATCTTGTCCCATGCACCCTGAACACCTCCTTCTTCCGGGTTAATGTAGCTGGGCAACCTGATTCCGCTCTGAACGGTCATCCGCAGGTCTGAGCTCATGGAGAACGAGATCATCGTCTTCTTGATGACTCCCACCTCCTCTTTCGCCATCGGCCTCGGGGAAAACTGATTCATCTCCTTCACCCAGTCCGGCACCAACGGGCTCTCCCCGACGCTGGAACCTTCCGGATTCGGGACAAATCCCGGATAGAAGATGGGCAGTGCACACCCCGTGCACAAGTGCATTCCACACGGAACAATCTCCGCACACCTGAGGCAGAGCGTGGTGCTGACGCAAAGGTCGATACGGTCCCTGGAGCGCTGGCGCAATCCCCTAACGGGGGCAAAGTCTCCGTAGTCCCAAGTGCGATGGTACAACATCGTGAACTCATCGTGAAAGTACGCGGCCTTCCATGCCCCGACCTGGATTTCTTCCCTAACAGCAAGTGTCTTCCTCCTGGTCAGATACACGGCAGCCACCTTCGACCAGTACACCCTAAGGTCGACCATCACCACCACGAACCTTCCTGCATAGTTCCTCATCCGGTCCTTAATGTACCAAGATGGCGAAACGTTCGCATCCGGCCTTATCGGGGCAGTAATCTGCACGAGGCCTTCGTCTTCCCGGCCGTCCCCGATGTTGTGATACTCGTCCGGCCTAGCGATCAATAACTCGATCATGGCTCTCCCGTTTCTCTTGATCCGCTGGGTCTGAATGGCTTTCCTGAAGTCCGGGAACTTCATCATGATGTATCCAACTGGAGGAACTTCTTCCCACTTCAGCTCCCACAACAGGGGCCCACCAATCGCATTCTGATCCATATACATCTTGCGGGCATCCTGATAACTCAGGTCTCTCCCGTTTCTAGTTTGCCTAACGGCAACCAACCTGGTGTGCTCCTTCACAAGCTCATCCGCCTCGGTGTACATCACCATCAGCAGGACATCCACCTGTCCCACCGGGAATGCTTTGATGATTGGAATGAAGTAATTCCATGTCCTTACCGCATTCTCGATGCCTCCAACCTCCTTGAGGAACCAGATGGACTGATCAGCGGACAGCCAGTTTCCTGTCCATCTCCCCTCCGTCTTCAATCTCAACGGGTCGAATACCTCCGACACTTTCGTCGAGTTGACGGTCAGCCCATCAAAGTCAGCCGCCATGCTCCTCATCAGAAGCTCTGCTGCCTGCTTGGCAGCCGGATTGGCAGCGACACTCGGGTCGTAGCCGGGGATGTACTCCGCCATCTTGGTCTTGGCAGGCACCACCGCACGGCAATACCTAATCTCGTTGGGCATGTCTCCTCGCATCCTCTCATCGAGGGCCTGACGCTCACCGATGTAGTCCACCCTTCCATCCTGCACCACCAAGTTGAACACCGGCTTCCCGTTCAGCGGGAGGAACATCCTGCTTTCTCTCATCTGTGCAGGAGCGAATGCCCTATCCGGTGCTAACGCACCCACACCCGCCTCTCCTCTCGCTGAGCAGAGGTGCTTCTTGTGGAAGTCCACGACCACTTCAAGCTGAGATAGTGCATATGCCCTTTCTTCTTGCGTGGCGCTGCGCATGCCCGCTTCCGTAACCGGAGGCACGGGCTTGTCATACTGTGCTCTCCCACCCCAACGAGCCGCGACCAACTCCGCCGACCGTCTGGGATCCAACAGGTTTCCGGACCACTCAGGCATGTTGCTCAGCTTCCGGGTTAGGTCGTTGATCGTCTTCTCCAGGTACTCCGGGGTAGCATCCTCGGGCCTCACAGCAGCCCTATCTTCCTGCCCCACGTCTGGAAGCCTAGCGACCCCTCGGATTGCTGCCATTGCAGCTCTCTCAGCCTCTTCAGCCTCCTCCTGCGTGGCTACCGCCCTTGGAATCAGCATGGCTACATCTGCAGGCAATGGCTTGTCCATTTCTATGGGCGTGTTCTTCGGGAGGATTCTCTTGTCGTCTCCGTCTCCGCTGAACCTGTGCCCGGCGCCAGTCCGACGATGCTCCTTCCAGTCCTTCTGCTTCTCCGGCACGGGCTGACCCTTCCCTCCAGTAACCTGGGGATCGGGGTTCTTCTCCTCCACCGGGGGCTGATTAACTTGGGATTTGAGGAGTCCGGATTGAGCCCGCTGATGACCTTCTTCGTCAACCTCCATGGCATCCTTCCTCTCGGCCATCGACAGCTTACCGATGTCGGGCAGCTTATCCTCTTTCCCCTTTTCGGGTCCATCACCCCTACCGGGGGACTCCTTCGTTTCCTGATGACCTGATGAAGCCGCTTCAGGATGTTGCTCGTCACGGTCATCATCCCCTTGTTCGGGCCGTTTTCCCCAGCGGATCTTCGTCTTAGGCTTCAGCGGGTAGGCAACTCCTCCAGCCATGTGATGACCAGGCCACGTTGCCCCCTCCGGGTCGTCCTCGAACCACGACTTGCCGAACGGCTGTCCATCTTGGCCTAGGATCTGCGCTCGGTCCTCTCTTGATCCCGAATGGGACAAGGCTGACACATGCGACAGGAGGATCTCCTCGGCCGACTGCGCCAAGGTGTCCGACATCTGCATCCTCGTCGGGACCGTCCTCAGCTCTGGCGCCAAGTGCCCAGCAATGTGGCTGAATGGTGCTGTACCCAGCCGCTTTCCCAAGACTGCCTCGTTCAATGCCGCGAAGTACTTCTGCAACTTCTCCAGCATCGCTGTCGCGCCCATCAACTGGGGATGGAACATCGGCATTCTCCACGCGCGCCCAAGGGCGCAATCCACGTGCGATGAGATCGTCGTGATTGTCGCCGCTAGCAGATGAGATCCCGCAACCTCCAGAACCCAGGTGGGGTCGTCCAGCGGGATGCATTGACCTGTCTGTGCGTTTAACAACGTCGCTCGAACTCCCGGCGCTCGAAGACAGTCATATCGGGCATATCTGCCCAGTCACCTGCCTGAGCTCTACCATGATGGTACTTGGCCTGAATGTCATTCCTCATCCCCACCGGGATGTCAGACGCCTCCCTGGTCCTCTTCTTCATGTCCCATGCTTGGTCAGCCCATGGTCGAGTCACGCGGTCCCTCGGGTCGATGTAGTCCATGTCGACCCTGGCGGTCACCCTGGCAGCGTCAATGGCCCCATACATGAAGTCGTTGTGAACAGCTCGGTCCAAGATCTCCTGCTGCTCGCTAACGCAAGTCGGGATAACGATGTGCGAAGTCTTCTGAGCTGCTTCCCACTCCTCCAGGGACACCCTCGCCTTGGTGATCGCCTTGTTCCTGATGACCGCATAGATGAACGGCTCACCAGCCTCCCTCGCCAAGATGTGGTTGATAATGAACAACCGATGCGAGGGGGTCTCCGCCGGCTTCGCCGAAGTCCGCGGCCCACGGGTCGCCACGTATGACTGCGTCTCCCGGTGATGCCTAACGGCCGGAGGAAGCAACTCCGGAGACCTGCCAGGGTGCTCCGGATAAGGAAGATCTACATTATCATGCACTCCTCCCTCCTGCACTCCGGTCACAACCTCCTGCTTGGCCTTTGCGGTACCCCGCAGATCCTCATCATCATCAGCGTACTTCGGCACCTCAGGTCTCCTCGCCCTCGGTGTAGAAACTGCGGTCTCCGGCTCGGCTTCACTCCTGCCTTCGGGAACGTTGACCTCCTGTCCTTCCCTACCGGGAGCGTCTTCTTTCTCACTCTCCCGTGGAGTTTCAGGGACTGATGGACTCGTCTCCCTAACGGTAGGAACCTTCTCCTCGTCCGTCGGGACTGTGGGCTCTTCGCCAGCCTCCATCGGGACGTCCGTGTCCGCAGGGTTCTCCACGGCTTCACTTGGCTCCTCCTCGGCGAATTCGTCAAGGGGAGGATCGGGGCCGGTTGTCAACAGGTCCTCAATCTCAGGCTGCTCCCTTTCTTCGGCAGCCTTACTAGCCGATGACCATCGATTTGTCACCGTCACCTCCGGCACCGCGGGTAACCCCGCGTTGGCCGGCGTGGCAACATGTGGCGGACTCCTGCTCCTCGTTCCTGCAGTCGACCTCGGTGGCATCGCTGGGGACTTTGGCCTCCTTGCGCCCATCTCCTCTCCGGTGAGCATTGTGCGAGGTGGCAATCTCGGTCCCTCCTCGGCGAGGTTCTCCCGCCTCGCTCCGCTTCCGGATGAATCCGCTGGAGTCTCACCTACCGGTGGCCGACCAGCTGAACCTCCTTCCATGTCCGCGTCTTCCGATCCGGATACCGATCCTGCACGTCCCATCTTTGACGAAGACCTTCGTTCCAACTCTGCCACCATCGACTCGCAGATCCCAGTGGTCACCTCCAGTGGCCAATCCGTTCTGGTCATGGAGTAGTAGTCCGGGAGCGCTGCCAGGAATGCCGGCATCACCGCGTTCCCACGTCCTACCTGCCTCGCCCGGCCATAATAGTCAAGCTCCGCGCCCCAAGACACGGCGTCGGCGGACACAACCGGGATGTTTCGGCGCCTGATGTCATTCATCCTGTGCTCCGCATCCTTCTGCATATGAGCGCCCTGTTCGCCCGACCGCTCTAACGAGCGCCCCGGTCCACAGACCAGAACTGGAACCTGGCCGCTGAGACGCTCCAGATAATCCAGCTCCCTGAGCCAGGTCTCAGTCGCACCCTGGTACCTTCCACCTATCATCCTTCCCCCAGGTGTATAGGTGCGTAGTCCGCGTGCCCAGGATGTACAAGTCGGAGAGCGCCCTATCGGGGTCACCATACTTCTCCCTGCATTCGTTCGTCCTCTCCTCGATCAAATCATATGCCTTCGTGATCAGCATCTTGAGCGAGGTTTCCTCGTTATCACGAGGACTGGACACGTAGTGCACCCGGTAGTCCCGGAAAGGCCTAGTGTTCGCCGCCCCCCTCAACCGATCATTCTTCGACCTGTTTGCCTCGATCGCCGCCACTAACGTGGGGATGTCGAGCCCAGTCTTCTTCTTCTGCGAAACGAAGTTGAAGGTGTGGTCGAGGAGGTAGAACACCGTCGCGTCCGGGCTCCTCTTTTCCTCCTTGAAAATGGGAGGTCCGAGGTTCCTGGACGCCGCAGCTGCCAACCTGAAGCTGGCACCAGAGCCACTCGCGGCCAGGCACTTCATCACAGTGTACACCATCTGGTGTCCATGGGTGATCTCGTTGAGCACAATGGATGGATAGATGGGAAGAAGCACGACAGCATAACTGTTGCCCACGCTTCCCATAACCTGTCCAATTGGGCCGGCTCCACGGCATGTCGGGAGTACCCTCCCTTCGGCAACTCCATGGAGTCAGGGATCACCTTCCCGCTGGCGATCATCGCCATCACCCGCCTGCGGCTCCCGAAACACTGCAGCTCGTCCCGGAACTTCATCCCACGGGCCTGACGCTTCGCCTCTTCCTCCGCAGTCTGCAGGTACCCCTGCGTGAAGCGGATATCGAACGTCTCCCCGGTAATCGCCTCGTTCATGTTGGACTTCGGCACTACCCTACTATACAGCGATCCGGACCCCGACATAGCAGCCGACGGCGTTCCGGGCGCACTCTGCAAGTTCTCCTCCTCCACGCTAAGACCTACCGGCCCCATGTAGTTACCTGGAAAGAACTTGTGCATTGCCCATACCGTATCCGGTGCATGGGGGTTGCGTTCCACCACTGGGTTGAAGTACTGCAGGTCGCTGTTGCCACCCAATGCGCAGAGTTCCACCCATTGCGAATCCGCTGCCGGATGCTCCAAGTGGATGCAGATTCCGCTGAAGCCAAGCCTCGCGTACGGAATCACTCTCTGGGCTCCCCTCTTCACGCCCATCAATGCCGGGTGACCTGAGAACAAGTTCTCCTTCGTCACTGGAGGTTCGAAGCAAATGGCCACCCGCGCCCACGTGTTCTGCCCATAATGAGCAAGTGTGCTGTAGCCCAGCGCCTCAGAAGCCCTTAGTGACGTCCATACCCCAACATATTCATCGGAGGCAAGCGATGCAGTAACCTGCATTCCTCCGAGGATGCTCCACAGCGAATGCTGGCCAGTTCCATGAATCAGGAGGTCCTCGGTCCTCCCTTCACCCTTCCAGTTGGCCACCAGGTCAAAGTACGCCCAGCAGTCATCGACGCCGATCTCCACATCCGCGGCACTGTTCAGGTTCTTGGGCGGGATGCGGAGCACGAGTCCCGACATCTTGCCCATCTCGTGCAGGTACCCCCGCATCCCGGGCTTTGACGTCGTACTCAGCTTCCTCACCGACTGAACAGCCGACAAGCGAGTACCATTGGCGATCCTGATGATTTCTTCCCTGTTCCTGCCCTCGGTCATCAACATTGCATCGACGACCAACTCCGGAGGCGTGAACAACGCGTTAGGTCTCATACCCATCCAACTTCTGATGGCAAACCAGTGATGATCTGCGTCACCGAAGTCATCCCCTGAATAGAGAGGCTTAGGATCTCCAAACGACGCTGACGCCCTGTCGGCTACCGCCTTGGTCATCACGGTCTGGTTGTGCAAGGTCCTCCACTCAGGCCAGAACTTCGTATCCGCAGTCCTTCCTACCCAAGGTCCACCACTCGGCTTGCTAGACGGTTCCACGCTGTCATCAGCCGGGAGAGGATGTCTGCTGACGCCGACCTCTTCCTCGTAGGCGTACTCCTCATAGGGAACCAGGAACGCAGGGTCTGTCGGGACAGCAGCACACA
Source organism: Effrenium voratum (assembly GCA_963377175.1). NCBI lineage: Eukaryota > Dinophyceae > Suessiales > Symbiodiniaceae > Effrenium > Effrenium voratum. The sequence continues at coordinate 500,731 of CAUJNA010003433.1, forward strand.
AAATGGCCGCGATGTGAAGCGCGTTGGCCTCCGTAATCTCGACTCCCCCGTTCTTCATCTCCGCCACTATCGCGGCTACCCTGATCCTCCTATATCGAATGACCTTCTCACGGTCCTCCGCCTTCACGCGCGAGCCCTCGAGCTTCCCGTCACCGATCGCCGCCACTCTCCCAACCAGCTCAGCAAAGTGGTGATCATCAGAAGAATCGATGATCTGATCGGGATCATCCATGTCCGGGTGGATGGTGGTGAACGTGGAATCTTCACCTCGGAAGCCTCTTACCTGCCAACTGCGGTACCCCGCCACTAGACAGTTCGCCACCAAGGTGGGTTTATCAATGCTCAGCGCCTTCTCCAGCTCCCACCTCACCTTCGGGGAAGGCGCAGCGCGCTGGCCGCAGCCCATGCCGCCGCCGCCATCCGCCATGCGTCCGCGGGTCCGGGCCACCGGCCACAGAACCCAGGAACCTCACCTACCGGTGGCAGTTCCTTCACCAACGGAAAGGGAACCTGAAAAGAAGAACAATAAGCTCCTTAGTGAAAGCAGTCCACAACCGAGACTCAGACCTGATCGCTTAACAGCAATGTCATCAGTGCCTTGGCAATGTGAGAGTGCGTGTGTGTAGCGGGTGCCCGCTTGCATACCTGTCTTCAAGCCTACGGCTGCGCAGAGACATAGTTGTTCAACCATCTTCGGAGTGCAACTGATCGGTCATTCACAGCGAGGGTAACCCCTCCACGCATCTTGCAAGTAGACCAAATCGAAGTGAACTCCTTAGTGGAAAATCATTTAAACACAATCCCATGCCCCTTGATCCCACACTGACAGGCACAAACGTTCCTCCCAGAGAGGTCATGCAAATCCGCAATCTTATTAACTTCATCCTCCCTGAAAATGTTAGGGTCAGGTCGGTAAAGAAGCACTGGAATGCATCCGCACAACTTGGCATCAAGGGCGATCTTGAACCTCTGCCTAACGGCATAATCGGTTCTGTCCCTGGTCTTCCTGGTCTGTCCCCACTTCCCAGTCCTGGAATCAACCTTAACAGGTGTAAGATCGTTCAGAGCGAGAGCGACGTAACAAAGGCTATCGCCTTCTAACTGACCTCCGCGAACAATGTGATTCCTGTACCCAGGAGCGATTTGAAGCGTGACAATCCTGTTGTATCCGTTGCAATCAAAAACGTCGGCTAACGCCGAATCAGCAACAACGGTTTTATCGCATCTTTTTCCCCCTTTTTCCTCATCGATCACGATTCCCTCGTACTCAGAGAATAACTTCTCTATGAGCCGATTGAAACCGGATTTCGTGTTGGATTCCATGCGTACCCCCCTAAGCGGGGGCAGCCCAGGAGCGGCAGGGGGCTTTATAGAAGGGAGGGTGGGTTGGGCCAAGTATTCCTGCAGGTAACCGGGCAGGAACATTCCCAGTGTGTGGAGGTTCCGGTTCCATACCACCTTGTCGACGCATGCCTTAGTGAAGATGTCTCCACCTTGGTAGTGAGACGGGCATGCAACGAACCTGAAAATCCCTTCGTTAAATTGCTCATTTAGCCATGAGATGTCAATGCGTTGGGTTCGCGACATGTATCGCATGTTCGGGTTATTACCCGTGATAACGATTCGGCAAGCCGATTCGTTGTCCTCCAGCGCATTGATGATCATAGGCTCGGGCTCCTTTCCTTTGCCAATGGCGTGTTTCCAGAGTTCGGCTAACGCCATCCCCTCTTTCGACACACCATGGTCAAGAGCCACAATCTCCGCCTCTGGAGTCGACTTCGAGACGGAAGTCTGCTTCTTGCTCACCCCAGTGATTGGCATGTACGTCCTGGGACCTACCAAACAGATAAGTACCCCGGAAGTGCTTTTGGAGTCCGTACGGTCTCCAGCCAGATCAGCATCACAGTAAGCAACAAGCTCAATAAACTCTGGGCTATCGCCCACCCAACCATACAAATGAAGGTCAAGCGTAGAGTTAACATACGAGACAATCCTATGGAGTTTGCGGTCGCACAGGTGATTCCACTTCGTGATCCGGCTGGCCAACGCCTGCACTGGACGAATCAGATCGTACCTGCCCATCCTTGCCCCGTACAAGATCTTCATCAGCACTGCCGCAGCATCGTTGCCAAGGCAACCTGGCTGCGCGTTGATGGTCTCCACGTCCATCGCCTGGTTGAAGAGCTTATCAAACTCAGGGTTGACAGGATTCTCATCAAACTCCGGCTTGCTCTCATCCAGGAAAGGTGTATCCACCTTTTGTAGCTTCTTCGGGTACTTGCCCTGGCACAGCTCAATGTATCTATCGACACATGCCTGCATGAAACTGCTCTCACTGTACTTGATGAACCTAATGGTCGCTTTAGGCTTGGGAACGTCCTTCGAGAGTAGCCCCTCTGGACCGAACCTCAAGTCTGGCTGTTCCTTATCAGGAGGATTTCCAATTGTCCACGCCAGCCTCGGGTCGAAGTGTCCTTCCACTACCTGCTGCGTGAATTCGTGCTCACAGCCAAGATACCTCTTGAGCTGTCTCGGTTCCTCCATTTTGATGACCTTGGAGATGAGTTCCCACCCTGCTGAAGATTCAGCGCTGGTCCACTCATCTTAAAGTCATCCACATAGACCACGAGGAACAAGTCAAGTCCCTCATGCCGGAACACACTGGCCCAGGACTTGACCTTCACGTAGCCAACCTCCTTGAGCGTGGCCTCGCAATGTTGTTCCCAGAAAGTGCCGGCATCAGGATGTCCATACAGTGCAAGTACCAGAACAACGACCGGGTCCTTGTACTTAGGACTACCGTCCTTGTTGAACCACTCCGGAGGCCACTGATCTCGCGGGATCCTCACCCACGTTTTCTTGCCCTTCAGGCGCGCCTGCGTGTAGGCCGATTCCCCATCACTGACCTCGAGAAGATTTCCAGGAAGTAGGCCATGAGCATCGCACATCTTCCCTGCAGCCATTGTAGCAGGACACGACGTGTTCTCTGAAAAGAGAGCCCACTGACCAATCTCATCACGCACGAAGCATCCTTCGAAGACAACCCTTCCTTTGTACTTGCGGTTGGGATCATCTTCTGGCAGCTCGTGGTTCTTCTCAACGCAGATATCGAAGATCCTACCAACGTGAATCTTCACGCCATCCTTCCGAGCTTGGGCGGCGACATCAGACCACTCCCGAACTGAGGACAAGTCCCAACATCCCTGTGATGCGAGCTTGTCCCACTCTTTCTGCAGAGCGGCCCTCGCCTTTGCATTAGCAGCTTGCTCCTTCTTGTTCACCGGTCTGGCAACACACGCGTACAGCGGAGGGTAAGCTGATGAGTGCTTTGGTCGATGCGATTGGGATACCTCCCCCCTAGGCATGGCGAACTCAAAGTGCTTCCCGTCAGACCCAACCGTAGGAGCAGCAGCAGCGACACCTGTGCTTCCGAACCCAGCAGAGCCTCTCTCGGTCTTCCGCATGATCTTTCGGGGAACAATGGATGCATCTATCATCATCACCCGCTCCAGCACAATTTGCGCAATGCGATCCCCGGGCTGCACGATGAAGTCCTCATCCCCATGGTTGAAGAGAACTACCTTGACTTCTCCTTCGTAATCAGGGTCGACGACTCCAGCCCCGACAGCGATCCGGTTCTTCACAGCTAGACCTGATCTAGGAGCAATCCTTGCGTACACACCTGCTGGCATCTCTAACGAGATCCCTGTGCTGACGACACCTGACCCCCCTGCGGGGATACAGGTGCCTTCGGATGCATACGTGTCAAGACCTGCACTCCCAGAAGTCGCCCTCGTCGGGATCTTGGCGTTCTCGTGATCCAGACTGACATACAATGTGTCGGGCTTCAACTTCAACCGGTGCGGCATCGGATGACTTCTTGTGTGTGCCATCAGGATACCATGCACTGATGATTGCCTCGCACATCGGACCTGGATAGAGGGCTGTCGTGGGGGTTACTGACCCCTTGATGCGAGCATGAAGGTAACCCTTCTCGTGCTTGCATTTCCGCCCTGACAGCTTCTCGATCAGCTCCTTCGAAGTCGTGGCGATCCTCCACTGCTTCCTGATCGGCACGCCGACCTTGTCCTGCATCCCGAAGTCACATCCATCAATGTCGATGGTCTCAACATCAGGGTCAGCCAGGAACTTGTGCATGAAGGGCTGCTTCCATCCGAGACAATGCCTTGGCCACTCAAAGGCTACCCTACCGCCTCCTCGCCTAACGGCGCGAGCGGCTCTCATAAAGGCAGCAAACATCACCTGGGACTTCCTCCTCAAGTCGTTCAAGTGTGAAGCAAATTCAACGCCGTACTGAGAGAGGTTGACGTACTGCCAGGTGCTCCATGGTCCACAAGGGATGGAAGCCCACAAGTCGCACCCCGGATTATCTTCGATGATTTCGAGCAGCCGCCCAACGTCCTTGGCCTTCGTGATGTCAAACGAGCCTATGTGGACACGAACAGCCTCACCTCCACACTCCATCATCACGGCAGAAAGACGCGAATCAGGCTCACACGCGAACTCAATCAGAAGCTTTCTTCCGGGAGCAGGAGCAGCAGGATCCCTATCGGGATGCTCACGATTCCGTTCCTGTCTCAGGGATAACTCCCGTTCACTCTGGACATAAATCTCCCGTAACCGGGTGGACATCTGCCTCCAGCTGTCAGCGTCTATCGAATTTGGCTTACCTGATCCCTTATATGGCCGTTCACGCCTAACGGCGGATTGGTCATAATCGATCCTATCTCCATGCAACTTGTGATCCTTCTTCTTGTCCTTGGAGGATCCAACTCCTTCTCCATTAGGTCTGAACCTGCCACGTGGGACACATCCCTTATCGAAGAGAATAGTGACCCCTGTCCAGAATCCTCTAGTGAAGTGCCGGTGATTCGGTGCATCAGGCCTGCGACATCCCTAACCCAGTTCCCGACAGCGTCTATCCCCCGCATGTGAGTGACCCTAACGGTGTCAATCTCCTCCTGCGCGGGACCCCCGGGAGGGAGATCTTCATTCGTGGCCCCGAAGAACTTCTTCCGCACGTCAACGTGGACCCGGTACCATGCATTGTCTTCGTCATGGCGCTCCCAGTAATCCGAGACGCGTTCATCACCGTCACCTTGAACTATCTGTTCCGGCACAGCCTCCTTGGACTTTGGGCTACCGCCCCCCTCGTCCGGCCGGCCATCATCATCATCGTCATCATGGTCATCGAAACGACCTTCATCAAAATCAAACTCATCCCTAACCTTCTTCTTAGGTTCAACATCGGCCCTGCGGTCGGCTAACGCCTCCCTAATGGTCCGTGTTCTGGCGTCATATGACATAGGGAACACATAGGGCTCCTCAGGGTTCTTCCAGATGCGCTTGACCTGATGGTTGGCTTTCTCAATCCTTGCTGGATGTGCTCGAGATCAGCAACGAGATAGTCGCCCTTCCATAGCCCCCCTGGCTCTAAGCGATACCCCAGGAATAGACCAGGTTTGCTCCTCAATCTTCACGAAGGCTCTCTCCCGTCTTTCCGCTGGTAGCGCAGTGGTGACACTCGTCTCCTCAATGGGCGCTTCGTCCTCCGGCAACAGTTCGGGTTCGTCCCCGTCCTCCGGCTCGTACTCCTCTTCGTCGAAGATCTCAGCTTGGTCCTCGCCCATTCGCTTGAAATCGCACTCGAAGTGAGTTTCTCCGGTCCATTCTCCGTGGTCTTCTTGGTTACGCTCAGCCTGAAGCCAGTTGTCGTCAACGACAAACTCGGTGGATCCATCGAGGTAGTTGATGATAGTGCTCCTACTCTGGCCGAGGTCCCTGATCCGCACAGGACAGTCTTCCCCTACCGGGACAAAAAGCTGCGTCCTTACCTCAACATGTACACGAGTGATAACTCCCTCGTCTTCATTTATGATCCAATGATCTCCACCATCATCTCTGTCCTCATTTTCCGCCTTCTTGACGTTGCGGATGCCGTTTTGGACCCCCCCTTTCTATCCCTGCGAACTTTGGGAGCGATGGGGTAGAAGTCGACCAGACAACCAAACGGCAGGATAGCTCCATTGAAGTTGCCATCCCCGTGACGACGGTTCCACGGGGAGCCTGACCCACGGTTTTCGACGTTCCTGGCCATGGCAAAGTGCCTAACGGCAAACGGCCACCATCTCGGTTCGAACCCTGCTTGGCGTAGAAGTACTCGCGCACCATGCAGGACCAGTTTGACCTTGTTCTCGATCAGCCCATTAGTCTTGGGCATGCCAGGTGTGGACAGGCGGTGAGCAGCGCCTATGGCAGTGACGGCGTCCTTCAGCTCCGGCGCCTGTTCACTGTAGACTAGCTTCAGCTCCTGCCCCCCTGCATACCTGCGAAATGCCTCTCGTGTGTTAGATTTCGATCGAGTTTGCACTGGGAGGACGTCCAGATAGTCCGTGGCAAGATCATAGAATACTATCGCGTCCGCCTCGCCGTGAAAACACGATCTTTCAGGCCTCTCAACACCATGGTGTCAGCGGTGACCAGGTCCCCAAACACTTTGACCTCGTGGGCCTCCGCTCCGCCCTTACGGCGAACCTTGACATTCTCCATCTTTGCTCGTTGGCATTGCGGACAGTACGGGTTCTTCGGTAGGTGAGTAAGCATGTGCCGAAGGGTCTTGGCGTCAGCACGCCATTCAGCCTCGGTTCGCAGCCCGGAGAGGAAGTTAATCTCCACAACTTCACCTTCGTCACCTTCACCGGGCCCGGGCAGACGCGGCACATGGCTACCGCCAGCTTCGCCGCCTTCGCCCGCCTCACCTGGAAGAGCAACAGAGTCACACTTCACTCGAAACCACGTTTCACCTGTCCATGGAACGTCCGACGCTACCGCGTGCTGTTCCTTTTCGGATAACTCCCACAATGCATCAACTAGCACCTCATGGGTAACCCCATCTCGGCGAATGATGGACCGTCTATAGTTGTCCAACTGATTTACCCTAACCTGGACGTCCAATTGTCGTCTTTTTTCTTTGACGTGTGCGAAAACTATGACGGTGCTTGATTTCTGTGGAGAAAATTGACGGTGACGTGTTTTTGCTTAAATGACGTGTTTTTCGTGCTATGTTTGGCGCCCTGCTGGATCAGCCCTAGAAACTACATACACATATACAGAATTTTCAACATATGATGCGTTGCATATACATATAAAAACATATACACAATAGATAAATACATTGCCAGAACTCTTGCGCAATTTTGGGGTACCCTCAGTTTAATTTAGATAATAAATTTCTGGGCGATAGTCTGGGTGCCCGACGTGTGTACTGCCAGGTGCATTCTTTGAGGTTGGCAAGCGACAGCCACGTTCATTCTTCGTCAGCGGCTCAACGCATGGGTTCTGATATTTAAGACTAGTAGATGGCCAGGTTCGAGAAAGCAACAGCAGCAAACAAGTAGCTCCAACTTAGCATTCGAATCACAGGCACTCACGCACAATGTTGCCCATAACTTGGGGGGAGAAAACAGCTTCCTAGGCTCAGACATGGCATGGGGCGCCAGCTTGGCGCAAACCGCCTGCTGAAGCAGCTGGTTGAGTCGCGTGCGCCCTTGTGCCACACGAGTGTCGTGAGCTTGCTTTGGTGTTACACCCGTTGTCGACCGCCCCGGCCCAGATTAAATTGCGTGGGTACAAGCGAAATGAAAGAGTTTGCTTTGGGTCTGCCATAGGTTCCTGGATCTTCCAAAGTATGTGTTTTCCTTCCCGTGCGGGAGCAAGCTTGCGTCCCCAGGCACTTTTCAATTTTTACCCTGGTGAAACATTCCGGCCCACGACGGCGAAACCAACGGCGATTGACCAAGACGGCTTTCTTGCCCCAACCATGTTTTTAGCATTTTTTAGCCACACTTTTGCTGAAAAAATGCAGGATTCAGGTATAGATTGCGCAAAAAGGACTACGATTAGAAGACACAACGAAACACGGCCCGGTCAAGATGTTTACGCGTACCCGGTTACTATGCTTTGCGTGCAGTGCTGCGGCTCGACCGATGGCGAACAAACAAGCTGCAGCTTTCATATACCTTGCAATATTAATTTGGGAAAAGCGCTTCTGGATCGATCTCGCGGCTAGTGCGATGAAACTTGCAGGTAGGGCATTTTCAAGTTTGCTCGTGCACCCCATGGCCTCCTCTGCCGAGCCCACACAGGACCGAATTGCAGTCAAGCAGACGCGTGAAACCAGTATTTTGAATTGTTTCCTTCGTTTGTTAGTGGCAGCCAACTCGTTTGCAGGACGCAAATGGCACCCATGGCACCCTTCATGAGGACTCTCAGGCCAGTGCTTTTGAAAGCGCTGGAGCAAGTTGGGGGGAGCAGACCTTGACTCCAGGCAGTTGCAGCAATAGCAGCTGGAATGGCGAACTCCTTGCGGCCATTGATGGGTTTGGCTGCTAGTGCTTCACCTGCTAATGGGCATGTCGCTATGTGCTGCGAGATTTGCGTAACCCCGGCTTAGGTGCTGAACAGATTTGGGAGGGCGTTTCCAATTTCGCGCACCCGCAGCAAGCGATCCCCTTGGAGTACATAGAGAACACTACGTTCTCTGCAGTTGGCGTTTGCCTCGATGTCCTGAGACTTTTAGCGGAATTTGCTCATGAACTTTCCTCGGCTTTGGCTTTTACAAACGTTTTCAGTTGCTAAGGAGACCTTGGGGTTGCACAGACTCCAGCCTTGAGCACTTTTGAGGCCACGGACTCTTGGCTATAGACTGCTTTAGATAGATTAGCTCAAAAGCAGTTGATTTCGATCTGCGCTTGCTCAGGTAAGCCTCTGCGCCCCAAATCTCAGCAGCGTGCACAAGGCGCTGGTGGCGAGCGTGCTCAAGAGGTGTTGTTCAAGGGTGAGGACATTAAAAGGTCGCGCGGAGTGTTTTGGCGTACAGTGCAAATTTACTTTTTTTGGGGAACCAGATTGGGTTCCAGCGAGTTTTGCAACGTAGCTCAACTGCAGCTAAGGAAGTCTCATAGCTCGCGCGTAGAATTGCTGAAGTCAAAGTGCCTGACTGCATGCATGCGTTGCGCAAGTGCACACATACTAGATTTAATAGCTGGTAGAAACTGAGGATTCTACGCAAAAGAAAGCGCCACTCAGACGCATCGGCTCCTTCGGCCATATCTTCGGAAAGCGATGTTGCCGACCTGACTATCTTGGAAAAAACGTCCCCGGAAAAGCCCCTTTGGCTGAACCGGAGTTGTAGCTAGCTAATTAGCACGAGGGTCTTATAGGGCTTTCAGTGACTAGATTTCGGGCGTGACTAAGGCCAGCTCCTTTCAGTACCAGTTCTGACTCAGCCGAGAAGACAAAAAGCACCACGAGCTCTACATCAGACTCAAAGCCCTCAACCCCGTAGCTCAACTGCAATACTTTTACGCTAGGTTTGATTGGCGCGTGGAAGTTGCACTCAGTGTTTGAATCAAGTTTGTCAGCGACTGAGGCCTCCAAATCAGCAGAATGAAAAGCAGAAGCAGGCTTGATGTTCTAGATCTGTGCCTTTCAAAGCTCGCGCGTGCGCCTGCAGGCCGTTGAGAGGTACCGCACCGCTTGCGAGGCGCTTTTCGGTCAGGACTGAGTTGTGTAATTTGACATGTTTCTCACCCTGCGGCAGTTTTTTTAGGAAACACGTTGTCTTCAGTTGCTGTTCGGAGGAGCCACTTGAAATCGAAGATGATGAGGGTGACAAACAGTTGGCGGAAGTCTTACGCAGCGAGCGGAACTTCGTGCACCCTGATGTACACTTGCTTGCATGTAGCACGTGTGAGTTGCATTCCTGTGTTTGGCTTGCGCAGCCTGAAGCCTGTAACTAAGGCGCAGCACGCTTCGGCAAAGCCCAAAACAAAGGCAGCCAGTCCGAAGCAGAAGCAAAAGCCCAAAAGCAAACCGAAGGCAGCGCCTAGCAAGCCGCGCGATGATGACAAAGCGACTGAAACCGAACCAAGCGCCAGCAAGAGCCAGAACCCTGCGCCAGCCCCGGGCAAGCCACCAGCCAAGCCACCAGCCAAGGAGCAGTTTGCCAGGCGATACCGTCCGGCAACCCCCCCAGGATGTCACAAGTTTGATGGCATCCGGAACGCTTGGAACACGTTGCTTGGATTAACTCATACTCAACCATTTGGTTTGCTGCAACTCGCAGAGTACTACAGCGTTGCGAGGATCATCAAGCCGACGCTAGCAGGGCAATTTGCGCGCTCTCAGGACTGCTGCGCGTTGCAAAATTGCATAGCCATCCCCTTAAGAATCCCCCCCCCCTTAGCCTAAGTGTCCCTCTCCATTTCCTTCGGTTAACGTCTATAATATGCACGAGTTTGTTGGGCATTTGTTGGAATCAGGAGCCTAGCTTACAGATTGCAAATTTGCACGGAAAACCGGGCACTCGCTCTTTGCTTTCTTGCAGTACGCCTGGTGGGCTCACGCGTATTGGAAGATCAACGCGGAGACTGCAGATGAGATTAGTGCAGAGTGTCTCACGCTAGCTAGCGCTTTTCTGGCGTCTACGGAGTGAAGAGCTGGTTTGCGCTACGGGGAAAATGCCGGTTGAATTGCGACGTACATTTGCATCACTCACTCACGAGCTTGCAGGTACCAGCGACGACACTTCGAGCACATGTGTGGCAGAAGGCGCGGCTTTTCATGTTGCCACGAAGCGTGTGCTTTTGCCATATGACAGCATGCTTTGTTTCAGTGCTTCGTGCGATATGTTTGCTAGCTCTGGCCCTAGCCTTAGCGCTGACCCGGCTAAAGACAGCGACCGGAAGTCTGCAGCTCATGAAGTGCGGCTTGGCGTGCGTGCTTTTGGGGTCAGGTCCTTATCTAGTTGCAGTTGCGACTCTCACGCGTGACCACTAGCTCAGTAACTGTTGCTGCGAATTTTCATTGAGGCTGATGGTGCAGCCGGCCGAGGCCGTAGAGGCGCTCATCACGTCGATGCTTGATGCTGGAATTCCGAAGCTGGGCATCCTGCTGGTTCTGATGCTGCCTCTGTCTTAGTTGGGTTGGGCACGCGCGTTCCTTTCTCATGTTCTGGCAGCTTATGTGCAGGATCTGGCATAGCGAGATCCCGCTCACCCCGAAGTTTGATGGGGTAGAGATGTTCAGCGGGGCAGAGGCGGTGAAGGCTGGGCGTGCGTCGTTTGGCCCCAACTCAACGCGTTTGCTTTGCAGGCTGGGATGATAAGGCAGAATTTTCGCATGGCCAGCTTTGACATCGAACGCCACTACAGCCACAACATACTGTCATCCAGCGGACTGATGTCCCGACCTCAATATCCGAAGGCGATTTCTTTGTTCTGCCCACTCGCTTGCGAACGCACTTAGATTGGTACTGGTGGCAATCCTATGCCTTGACCCACGCGGACCCAGGACTGCGCACGCACGACGCGTCTGTTGACTTTGCGCTTTGCTTGGTGCAGGTTTCTTTGGGCTGCTCCGGTGTGTTCATCCTGGGTATGGATCAACCGACATAGCAGTGGACGCAGCTCGGACCTTAGCAAGTTGCAGTCTCAATTGCCGCATGTGTGTTTTTGAGTACTTTCGAACCTCATGCCAGCCAATTTAACTCTTCAGGTCGAGACAATGTGTTGGGCTTTTGCGACCGGATGCCAGTCACTACAGCGAATCGCATGGTCTCTCGGACCCGTGCTAGGGTTGCAAATTGCGAAAAGGGTGCTTGGTTTTTGTTTACGCTCATTCGCCTGCAGGACGATGCTGGCCGTCCTAGTGGGGCTGTGGATCAAATGCGCGGTCATAATGGAACAACCCTGCTCGAGTCTCATGTATCAGCATCCGAGGGCAGAACACGTGTGCAATCGGGCATGCATATTCCAGCTGAACCAGTTTTTGGGCTCCTACGCCCACTGGAGTGCGAAGTTATGCACATTCGTATCCAACAGGCGCCTAGGATGCAGTGTGAGGGAAGCGGTTGGCACGTCGCTTGCGCGTGTGTGCAACAAACATATTTTGTGACATTTGCGTTTACGTATTTTCCGTAGCTTGCTGGTCTTAGGGTGTGGGTCGGGGGACTTTACAAGAAGTACACGGCGGAGCACAAAGAAGTTTCAAAGCGTAGGCGGGAGGAGCTGGCGCTGCAAGCCCCGACAAGGCGTTGTGCAGATGGCAGGGTTTCCGGCACAAGCTCACTCAAAAACACACAGTTTCTTAGCTGCAAACGCGGCTTCATATGTGTGAGAAACAGCGCATGCTTGTGTAAAGCAAGAAGTTGGACATGTACGTCTGAAAACCGTTTGTATTTCAATTTTGCTTTTGCCCTCGTTTGAGTCTTTGCTTGAGGTCCTATCCGCCGGCCTTTGGGGACAAGGTCGGAGAACTCGTTGCAGAGCACCCGAACCCCTACCCAGTGCCAGAAGAACACCGCTTTCTGACGGGGGGGCTCAATCACCTAGACACGGGGCCGCTTGAATGCAGTACTCGCCTACGGCTGTGTTGCGCGTGCGTGTGTTTTGTCAAAATCCCCGACACCTTTGCCACGTGCCCGGGGATTTTCGAAAATTCCAGGATTTTTTCAAAATCCCCTACACCTTTGCCACGTGCCCGGGGATTTTCGAAAATTCCAGGATTTTTTCAAAATCCCCGACACCTTTGCCATGCGCCCGGGATTTTCTCAATTTTGCTACCTGAGGCATGAGCTGTTCTATGACCGGGACGGGTACCTCAACTTGGGCGACCAATGGGACGATGTGACTTGGACAGCATTAATACGGTGCAACTTCCCTCATTGGCCACTTCAGTACTTGCTCAGGCTGGCTTGTGGGAACCGCTGGTATACTTAGCACGCTCAAGAAAGCTGCGGGTTCCTCCTACGTATAGGCGCGTTGCTACACATTCCACGGAGAGGCGACCGGGCTCAGTTATTGAGGCGGGAACGAACTTAAACACCTTCCTAAAATTTGAGCTTGTTTGGACTCCCTTCGTGGTGCTTCATATGCTTGCGGAGTGTGCTTGTTTACTCTTTTCTGGCAGGCAACTACTCCGCGACCTTAGGCTGACCGGCCCCGGCAACGCTTGAGTATCACACAAGTGCTTGACAGCTCTTCGAGAGCATGACTTGACAGCACTTTACATATGCACGGCTAGGGACATTGAGTGAGCGGAGGATTGAAAACAGGGCTGCAGTTGACGCACAAACTCAACAGAACCCGTACGCGGACCTGTCAGGACCAATACATTTGCCCGAACTTGTTTTTTGTTGAATTTGGGCACCCGGACGAAAACCGGACGAAACCGAACATCGAATACTTAGTTAAGTAGCAAGGACCCGGACGAAAACCGGACGAAACCGAACATTGGAATTCGGGGGCTGAGGTGTTGCTTCTTGTTTGTTCGGCGGCTTTGCAAACACTTCCGACCACCTGTTTATTCAAGGATTTTTGCGCCCCTTGTCGCGATGGACACTCAAGGGTCCTGATCTCAGCTAGCAAACCGCATTAGCGTGCACCAGCGTGCTTCCTAAGGTCCTGCGGAACATTGATGAGCGGCATGGCCTACATGAACCATGACTTCGAAAAGCAGGTGGGTTTCGTTGCTGGCTCTCAAATTTGCCTGGGTGCGTGCTTTTGGCAGGCGCTGACCGCGTCCTTCCTACGCGCGAAGATGGAGTTGGATAAGGCCAGGCTCACCCAGCTAGCGTTTGTGAACTATGTTTGCAACGCAGGCTTGCAACTTGCCCGACAACCAGCTAGGCCCGTTCATTGGCAATTCAGTGCATGTTCAAGACGAATTCTAGCTGAAGACTCTGCTTTTAGTCCTCGAGCTTCGTGTCTTGTTTTGACGTACGCCAGGCTTGTGTGGCGAGGAAACGCAATTGGACGAGCAGGCTTGGGAATTTTGAGTTTCGCGGATGGGAGTGCGTGAGTCCTGCAGGATGGCGCATATGATGAGCTTATGGCGGAGGCAGCAGAGGAGGAAATTCTGAAACATCAGCAGCGCGACGCACAGCGCAAGACAAAATCAACAGCGACTAAGTCAAAAGCCACGCCTAAAGACCCCCCTCCAGCCGACTCTGAGGACGAGCTGGATCAGCAGCTTGCTAGCTTGATGCAGCAGGAAAAAGATCTCATGGAAAAAAAAGGCAGAAAGGATGAAAAGCGCAAAGCCATCCTAGCACTCCAGGAACGCACCGCGAAGTTGCGCCGCAGCCTTGCAACCGAAAACTTTGGCCCGTTGCTCAAAACAAAGGGTGGACAGATTCAGAACACCGCTGCCACCCCGCGCTCTGCTTCGCCTATTACAACCAAGGCTGAAATAGAAATCATGGACTCTCCGCTTCCCCTGAAGGTGGAAAAAGAGACCAAGCCCAAGCCAGAACCACCAAGCGAAGAGCTTGAGCCCGCACAGCCAGCCCAGCCAGCCCAGCCAGCCCAGCCGGCCCAGCCACCGCAGACTACACCTCCACCGCAGCCACCGCAGCCACCGCAGCCACCGCAACAGCCACAAGCTTCTGAGCCCTCTGAGAAAACCAGCGCTTCGTTCTTAGTTGCGTGTGTCTGTGATGTTGGGCTAGCGATTGAAATCGCGCATGCTGAGCTCAGGAAAAGCCTATGACTGCCCACCTCTCCGCCCTACGCAGATGCTGCATGAACCCAAACAGGGCTTCGTACGAGATGATGCTTGCGTGGCGCGCAGGGGGACCTTCTCGCAGTGAGCTTTTGCAGCGCTGGATGACACATCATGATGTTGCCGAAGTGACTGCCGAAATCGTGCTGAAAGACATCCAAAGCAAGTCGCGGACTCACTGTCTAGTGTGCGTACGTATTTGCGTTTCGCGAGCTCAGGTCGGAGGAAACGAAAACGGGGTGGCTTAGCGAGGAGGGCGTTGTGGCGTTTTACAAGGGCAACAAAGAAAAGGCGAGGACCGCTATGGCAGAAGCTGCTGCAGCAGGCCGCGCTGGACTTAGACACGCGCTGCACAAACGCGCGTGCTTGATTTTGCTCACTCATTTCTTGCGCGTTTGCCTCTTAAGGTTCCAAGACTGACCCCAACGTCAGCACTGCGCAAGTGTACAAACTCATCATTGAAGAGAGCGAGTCCGACCAGCGCAAACGCATAGAGGAGTGGAAGGCCCACATCGTCCCCCTCGCAAAGGATGTCAGGCCCGAAGCGCAAAAGCTCTTTGCGGAGTTGACGCTACGCTTGCATTAAGTGCATGTTATTTGATGCGGCTTTTGGGTCAGCTTCCTTCATCAGTCTTCTTCAGCATCACTGTGATGTGTGAAATTTGTGCAGTTTTCTCGACTGACATTTTGCTTCATTAGCAAAGCCAAACTCCTACTCTTGGTTCAGGAAAGCGTCCACGCCGGCTTTGACTGACGGGCCAGCCGAAGGCGCTGGGGTTTTGCATCAGCTCTTGCTCATACGCTTGCAACGCGGTGTGGCGTCTTGTTTTTCAGGCGCTGCGGATCCCGCGGAAGCGGCCCCAAAGGCCAAAGCCAAGGCTAAGGGCAAAGCAAAAGCGAAAAGTCAGAGCGCGATCAAAAACAAGAAGGACAAACAGGGAAACCCAATTGCTATTTGGGAGCTGCGCAAGGTTAAGCCCTCTGAACTGAATGACCCGTTCCCAATCGTTTGCCGTGCTGAAACCAAGCGAGCGGCGGAGCGTGAGATCCTCGCGAAGGCGGGGCGTGCTTCGAACTGAAATTGCATACGTGTCGCTCGTGTTTCCTGCAGGCTGGATCCTACGCTCGTCTTTCCGTGCAGCTTGCGGATTACACAGCAGCTAAGCAATCGATCGATGAGCTGGCGATTTGCAAAGCTAAGTTGGAAAGCGCTTGGAAGGATACGCCTATAATTACAGCTCTTACGTGCGCTTGACTTGTGTTAAAATGTGGTTGTGAAGCAGTTTTGACACATGTGTTAACTCGCCACTGTGCAGGACATGAAATCAGTTGATGATGGTGCTGATGAAGCCACTTGGGCAGCCGCGGTCAAGGCAGGTGCTGCGTGTAGTTGCGTGCTTGAAATGAAGCTCCTGCGCAGGCTGTTGGCGAGGCCTATCTCCAGTTCTGCGCTAAAGAGGACCTGCTGTTGGGTGTTCTCTTCAAACCATTTTGCTTGGTGGACAGGAGTTTGCGGTGGGGTGCGCTAAAGCAGTGAGCAAACCCGGTACCAATGCTTAGCTAGGTTTACAATCCATCACCAAGGTGTGATTGTTGGGGATTAGACTTGAGGGTTGCCTGATTGGCAACCTTCATCTCTGGGGATTTGGCATTGCAGCTTCTGCGGTTTAAAAAGCGTTCACGAGCAAGTGTGTGACATGTTGCATTTCACTATTCACTTTTCGTTGCTTTCAAATCGCCCTGGCCTGGTGTGTAGGCAATGGCGCAAGTTCGACCAACGCGCGTTTGCCTTAGTGTGTGCTGGTGGATTAATGCAGTGGCGTTTGTTCGTTGCCTGAAGGCCTACGGAAAATAACATATCGCTGAAACGGGCGGCGAAAGCGGTCATCAGCACCCTGGCCAAGAAACGAAAAGCGCAGGAGGCAACAACAACTGTGGCGGACTATGTGGCCCCACAGTTGCGGCCTTACGACCAGCTTGAACACGCAGCAAAAACCCCTATGGCTGCAGCAGCTTTGCTGGGTTTGAGGCAGAAAGGCGCAAGCGTTGCGCACCTTTCTGGCTTTTGCAAAGCAGCTGTAGCAGAGGGGTCCACCAAATTTCAAACAAGTGCACTTGCAAATGCTACCACAGAGCGCCGGTGGCATGGTCGCCTGAAGCGCGATTTGCCAGCAGTCACCCTGCAGAAGCTCACGCTCAAAATGCGGGAGAAAGTTGTGAAGTCCACGGTAGGCCAGGGCTTTTGTAAAGTTTGCGTGCGTGTGTGACTGGTTCGACGTTTGCAGGATTTGTTTTGCCGAGCGCCTACATGCGATGGCTGAGCAAACGGCCGCACCTTCTACATGGAATTCTTTTTGGGAACACCTCACAAGAGGATAGGGAATCGCCGCTTGCTTGCGCTCACAGAATTTCCGTTTTTGCAGCGTCTGTAAGGTTCAACGCACGCTTGAATGACTCTGAACTCTACGCTGGTCGCCGGAAGCTAGGACAACAGAGCTTTAATGCCTTCGTTTGCTTGTTTGGACTCAACATTTGCAGGACCGCGTGATGTACCATTACGCATCCATGGTGACGAGGGCCCTTACTACAAGAAGAGGAACTTGCTCATTATCAACGTGTCTACGCCTTTCACGCACAACGGAGTTTCCTGGTTGCATATAGTTTCCCCCCTTCACCCGTTTGCTGTTTGCGGCATTTAATTCTTTCAGGACACTTTGCTCACGCGACTTCCGATTTGAGCCTTGGCTCGATTACAGCGTTGGCGAGGGACGCGTTGAATTTGAGGTGTCATTCCTGGACACATGCTCATTACGCGTCAGTTTCAAAAGAAACACCACTGCCGGTCAACTATCGATGAAATTTTTGACATCTTGGTCGCCGATTTGGAGGACCTGCTTCTTAGCTCTTTTTAGTGCTGAGTGTGTTTGTGCTAAATTCTCACGCTTAGGCCCATCGATCTTGACGGCCAAACAGTTCGCGGACGATTCTACAGCATTGGAGGCGACCTGAAATGGTTCCAACAAGTCTTTCACTAGCGGCAGCCTTACGCAGTTGGCGCACCTTGTGTGTGGGATTGTGCTTGAGCTAGCTGACTCAAACTAAGCTTCCGGCATTGGCGCGGCAATGGCGTTGCGCATGGGAACAGGACCGCGAGTACGCGTGCGTCTTTTATGCATGAGCTTGTTGGTATGGTGTGCGTGCATACGTGCTCGCGTGGAGGATGTGCCACATATGCAAGCTCCTGGCACGCAAAAAGCTATGTCAACTAGCAAATTTGCGATGTCAGTTTTCTGAGCTTGAGGATGGCCTCCACGGATGACCCCAACGATGGTCCTCTATTCTGTGGCCAAAATAGCTGCCACTACTTGAATGTGTTTGGAGACGCGGGCTGGGACAACTCGGATGAGACCTACGCGGAAACGTGGCTGCAACAATAATATAATTGAGTGGCTTGCGTCAATCAGAAAGCGTGTGCTCAGGAATTTTCAAGCTTGCTTCGCTGCGCTCGCGCGTGGGTTTCTCCTTTGCTGCGCCTTTCGGATTTCAGCAATCTTACTATCATGGACGACGTGCTGCGTGTTGTTTACAGAGGCTTTGCCCCGGATCTGATCGCATCTGCGCTATTAGACATGTTCGCTCCTGACCAGCTATCCGGTGCTTTCGAGTGCGCCAAAGCTTGGAGCAACGCAGGGCCTGGGCGGACACGGGAGCTCAGTTGCGATGAGTTTGTCATCGGCTACGAGGGCAATTTTCCCACGCTATTTGCAAAAGGGCACGATTGCAAGGTCTTGATTTACTGGTTGGCGACTTGACATCAAAATGATGTTTAGCTGCTAGCCGGCGCACACGCTCTCAACAAAAATGTGGTTTCAGGTTGAAATGGTCGCCCTCTTCTGCCGCAGTCCCCGCGGCCGCCTTGACCCTCAACACGCTGCAGTTCTCGCGATGTGGCTTGGTTGCTTTTATGCCCAGTACACTAGAGCTAGCCCTATATGCTAGCTAAACTAAGGACCGTGCGTGCGTTGCATACCGGTATTTCTATCATTGACCAATCTGGCTTCTTCATCCCCCCCGCGGATGTGGAGAGGGGCATCGAGCGCAGCTTCCGGTTTGTGCTTGGCTACTTATGGCTTGCTTACGCAGCGCACCTGGACAACCGCAGGGCCTACAAACTGCGCCCTAAGTGGCTTGGTTTGCAACATGGTTTGCACGGCGTGCTACGCGCAGCAATTCAAAAAACAATGCGCACAAAAATAGCTTAGGCTTCACACGTACTTGCACTTGTGGCTTCGTTTGCGAACGTGCGCTTTGAGTCCAAAAATCAACGCCTGCTTTGGGGACGAGGACTTTGTGAGACGGATGTGTGACATAGACGCTTGGAACATACATATTCGTAAGACCGATACTGTTTACTCTAGCATGCGCACTCCCTAGCACACCTGGGCCTTAGGCATCTGGCTGCCATCACCGCGGGACTAGCGTGAACACGCTGGGGCGGTTTTTGTGCACGGCGGCAGTTCACTGGATTCGCACGTTTGACCCTGCGTGAAAAACAGCGGGGCAGCTGGAGCTGGGAGCGGGCGCGCGGGCAAGGTCAGGTTGTTGTTGTTGTGTGTGTGTGTGTGCCTATTCGGGGGGTGTTTCTCAGTCGCTCAGAAACCACATGCAACCCATATCTTCATTTTGGTTCAGGTGTGCAAATGGAGCCAAAAAATAGTTATAGCACTGCTAGAGAGACAAACCCAGCTCGCTCACAAGTACTTTCCATCCATTTACACAATCCAAGCTTTGCCATACAAGTACATTTGGTGGGTCGTTCTTCTGGTTACTGCGGGCCCCTCATTAGTTTGGGGAACCCAATTTTCGGTGTGGGGAGGGGGGCATTTTTGTCAGTGACGCTTTTTCGGGTGGAAACTTGACGGTGTCATATTTTTTGCGCATGACGGGGAAAAAACCGGACATATGAATGTCCAGGAACGGGACAGTCATCATCAGTGGGCACGAAAGATGCCCGCCGCGGAACTCGATGGACTCGTACGACATGGCCAGATCGTTCAGTTTGCCAACTGTCGGTCAGTTGGCTTCGTACCGGTACCTCTGGCTCTGGAGTGACTGCCTTGGTCTCATCGGCTCTGCCAAACGCTACACCTGGAGCTGGCATAGCAGGAATCACCTCAGGCTCGTCGCCTATTGGGGAAACAAATTGACAGTTTCCTGGAGGAAGGTACGGCGCGTTGTTGATCACGTCCAACGTCACCTTCCGACCGGAAGGACATGCCAGGGTAGGCTTGCATCCAGCCTTCCACTCAAAGGAGTAGCCCATGTCCATGCATCGCTTGCCCACTGAGATGATCGATGGAGTGGATTCCAGCACGTGTGCCTCAATGACCTCGTCAAGATCCCCAACTTCAGCATCGACACGCCCAGAGGTGCAAGTAGCTCCATTTGCCGTGTGAAGAGCGTGAGTGTGACCTCCCTTAGCGATGACCGCCCTGTCGGGCCCCTTCAGATCGCCAAGACCAACCAGGTCCATGGGACACCCAGTGTCCACCAGCCACCTCACACCATTGTATCCGACAGGCGAGTGTACTTCGGCTTCCGGACCACACGGTGACCCGTGATGTCACCAGGATTGAGATCAATGTCCTCATCATTGTCCAACAAAACCTGTGCATGAACGGATGCCGCCCTTATCAGGGCACTCTGCGTCTCTCTCGTGAGTTTCTTCCGGGAAGGAAACTTAATTGCACTTGGATGGCTGTACCCAGCCTCTCTACACCGATTGACAACCCTTCCCTGATTGTTGTTCGCATGCAGTCCCAGGGTCCTCGCAGTACCAGAACACCGTCCGGATGTTCGTCCGCCGCGGGAGCTTCTTGAAGACGTCCGCCCTGCGTACACAAAGCTGAACTCCCACATCCTCAATGATCTCCCCGCTAGTGTCGTCGAAGGTCCTTCTCCAGACGACCTGATCCCACTTCGGTCCTCCACCTGTAGTTCCGGAGAAGAAGTGCGCCCCCTTTTCCAGTTTCTCCCACCTGCTAACGCAAGGTGGCAAGCATCCCGGATTCGGCCCACCGGTCGCTGGGGCAGCGGCCCACAGAACAGGACAAGCTACAACAGCACGGTCAGCCTCAGGGTAGCGGCCCGCCCCACCTAAAAATCCGTCAATCCTTGGGCGGGGCTATCGAGACGCCTCTCTTCCCTACCGGGAGGACTTGGCGTCGGCGACCTAGGGGCTTCCTCTTCTTCCGTAGCCGGACCAGCAGGCGGGCGAGCCTGTATCGGCTTCGTCCCCGGAGGTGGTTGTCGATGTTTGAACTTACAGTTGGGAGTCGAGCATTTGCCCGTGTACATCCAGTCATAGCAGAAACCATAGTAAATAGGCTTATCCCTAACGGGCTTGGTTCCGGGTTTCGGCGTCGACGGGGCAGCGGTAGACCTGTAACTCTTGTCGTGCTCAAACCTACACTCACGACCATACTGGCACTTCCCGGTCTTCGTGAACTCCCAGCACGTCTTGTCAGCAGGTCCAGCCGGCGACTGCCTCCTCGGTGACCTCGGAGAAGACTCCCTGCGTCCTCGCTGACTTTCTTTCCCGGGTGACCTGGACTTGGGCTTCCCTTCCTTACTTGATCTCGCTGACCTAGCAGGGCTAGGGTCCTTCCGCTCAAGTGACCGATACCTGCGCACAACACCTGGCGCCCCCGGGTTTCGATCTCGCTCCCTCGAAGGGGAATTCGATCGGCTTTGCTGCTCGTGGAAGGTCCGGTACGTCTGCAGGGCGTTCTGCCTCTTCTGCCATCTCTCGACGCAGTCATAGCAAGCCTTGTAGATCCACGAAAAGGTCCTAACGGACTCATCGCGATCCCATCGCTCCATGTCAGGCCGCATGCGTCGCAGGTGCCGGACGTTCTCAATGAACACCGCAAGCAAGACAACATCGTCAAGCTTCTTCTTGATGCCAAAGATGAGGTTATCCCAGCTGCTCAGATAACTCCGGAGCCGGGCCTCATCATCAGAATGACCAGTCTGCCTGCACTTGAGGCCAGTGAGCTCGGCGATCTTGAACGTCTGATCATCCTCAACTCCTGTCTGCAGGTGATCAAACAGCAACCTCAAGATCTGCCGCCCGCTAATCCCGCGTGGCGGATTCATATTCTGGGCAGCCTCGGTCAGCCGATGCATCTTATCCCTAACGGCTTTCGTCTTGATGCAATCCCTGATGGCAGTGGTGAACCTGGCGTCAAGCACCGGGTACCTGCATGGCCCACCTAGCTGCTCATAATTGAGGCGTTCAGTCTCAGAGATCCACGCTAACGCGTAGTTTGAGTCGTAACTGAAAGCGTTCCTGACTCTCTCCTTGACCTCCGAAATCCATTCCCTCAACTTGTCAGGAGTTGGCTCGGGTGGAAGGGTAATTGTAGGGCACTTGTCATGTGGCTGCTGACCACTGGCAACGTTAGACAGCATTGCCCCTAACGGGGCGCTGGTAACGGTCCTGCACTGCTCACGCAACCGGTTCGGGAGAGGGCAACATGCATCACACGCCAACATACTACAGCCAAGACATGGAGTAAGCGGGTGACCGGGCAAAGTCAACCGACTGCATTTCGTGCACCTGCTCCTCCCGTCGTCACCCCTAATGGAGTCGGGAAGCAGACCGCCATCGCCCTGCCTACCATCACCCGAGAAATGGGGGTATGAACCAGGGCGGAGGGGAAAAAGACCGATCACGTGTCCTTTCATCTTCTCGGCCTTGGCCATATCCCCTGTGTACGGAATCATCCCTAACGGGAGACACGGGGCGCCTGCCTGGCCTGCTGTCATCTCGGACCCCAGCCGACATGCTCGGAGTAGCCGTTCCCTGAGAGCGGTTGCTAAGTGGGCTAACGCCCCTAGTTCGACCACCAGCAGCGTTGCCTCGTGAATTTCCCCGATCACTAGGATTAGGTGTCGGAGATCTCATTCTGTGTGATTGGCCGACAAATGCAACAAAACTTGGATCCGGAGCTGTCGCCCTCTCCCCACGAGCAACGGTATCAACAACAGCCTGCTCAAGAGCAGCTTCAATCCCGGCAATCCTTTCCTGTGTGGTGTTGCTAACGTCGGTCAGCACCTGAATGCTCTGCCTTACCGCGCCCAGTCTCCGGGTGCACAGATCAACCTGATCCCGATAGTAGATCAATTCTCGTCTAACGACGGCCTGAATGTGATCCGTGCCGACAACAGAACCTCCATTACCCACGACATTCCTGACCTGGTTCCTCAGTGTTCTAAGCCCGTCCCCGATCCTTTCGGTGCTCCGATCCTTTTCAACTCGAGACAAAGCATTCAACCGAGAATCAACCGTTGCTTGATGTTCTTGATTTTGAGCGCTCCTACGAGTCTCGGCCCTGACCCGGTCAGCGAATTCCTCGACTTTGCGATGAAGGGCGTTAAACATCTCCTGCCAGTTCCTCGGCGCGACGGTAGCCTGCATAGGGGGTGCGGCTTGATCTGCAGGACCAATGCCAAGCGACTGAATCTCCGACCGGAGGACACGCAAATCACTCGCAAGGAACCCTCTGCTCTGTTCCTCTTCTCCGACACGGGATGTGAGAGTCCTGAGCTCATCTCTGATCTCATTGATCTTTGCAGTGGCCCAAACGCCGAAATTTTCTCCTTCATGGGCGACAGCATCAAGCCTCTCAGAAACATTCACAATGGCAGCATCAGCACCATCATCAGAGGTCCTGACAAAACTGGACACTGCTGCGGGACCTGAGGACGAACTCGCTTCTAACGAAGCAATGCGGCTTTCAACCTTCCCGATGTCAGTTTGGGTCTTATCCTCAAAGGCAGCCTGACTGCGGTGGATGATCATGTGATTTTCACGGATCAGCTCATGAGTGGTGCGAGTGTTGTCCTCCAGTCTCCTAACGGAGCTCTGCATTTCCGTGGCAAGGGAATTAATCCTCTCGTCAACGATGACACTCTGCTCGTCAATTGCTGCCCTGACGATCAACCTGGTGTCAGGAATTATCTCACCAGCGAACTGCTGGACTATCGTCCGCATTCGACCTGCATCGGCCTGTGAACCCACGTCATTAGCAAGACGCTCGACGCGATTCCTTATCTGCTTATGTTCCTCACGCCATGACTCATGCATTGAACCCATCTGTCTTTCCAAAGAACGAATTTGGTCAGCAAATGCAATCAACGTTGCGACAACCGGTCCTGAAGCCTCGCCTCTCTCAACCAACAGCTGAAGGTCCGCGTGATGATCATCACGTCCTGGTTCGGACTCCCTGGATGACCTGGACCTAACTGCGGGAGGCGTCGATATCTCGACTCTTTCAGGAATTTCCCTTCCGCTACCGCGGTCATGGGAGATGCGGAGTGGTGATGGGTTCAATGTCCTTGAGTGCCTGACAGGGCTATCCCCTCTCCTTCGGCTAACGCCGGAATGAGAGGCACCGTCGGACCTGCGGGATTCGGGAGTTGATTGAATGTGGATGTCTGCGGCATCAAGCATGTCAGCATCTCCAACACTCGCTCCGGGCGGTCTCGGACTGGCTTTCCTCGCCTTGGACCTATCCTCGGCCTCGCCTACCGGCGAAGGGCGCTTAGCTGATGCACTTCTCTCCCGACTAGATTCCCCCCATTCAGGAGTGAACTCATTGCTAGACCTGAGCGGTTCGGCTTCCTGGATCTCTTGCCCTAACGGGCTGTCGAGAAGACCGGCCATGCTCATGGGTAGCACCTCAGCGAGTCGCTCAGAAGCCAACAGGTTCCTCGCTCTCCTGACTACCTCGGGATCACCAGCTTCGTTCCCCTGAATGTCAGTCCTACCTCGATTTCTGTCAAACGTGATGTTGGGAAAAGGCGGGACATTTGGAACATCGAAGATCCTTGGGGGGTCGGATGGACGCGTACCCAGCGTACGGCCGGGGTTCCGCAAAACATCATCAAGGCCTTGCAGGATCGGCTCACTTTCCTCCGACCTAACCCAATGAGGTCGCCTGTCACTGTCCTCGTTGAAGTCCCTTTGTCCGTCTCGAGAAGGGGTAGGGTCCATAGGAATGGAGGCAGTGTGAATGTTGATGTATGCCGGCTCAGCTCCTTCATCAGAGCCGCCCAGCACCATTCGATATTCCTCCAACCCACCAACGTTACGTGCACGCCTACCGGCGTGTCTAGCTCTCCCCCTGGCAATGTCCCTACTCTCCTCCTCATCGACAGCGTCTGCACGAGCTGCCTCGCGTTCCTCATCAAACTCCTCCTCAGCAAAACCGCGATCCCATCTGTCCTCAAGTTCCAGCTGCTGCCTAACGGCATCCTGCTCGGCTTGAAATGTCTCTCCCCAGCCTACAGTGGAAGAAAAGATGGAAGCAAGGTCTCCGCCGGCGACTTCGTCATCAGAACGAGTTTGAAACTCAAAACCATCGAGTTGGCCGGGGTTTTGAACTTCGCCGTGTTGGTTCGGCCTTGGGCTAACGCCCGCAACCCTGTCCATAACCCCATGGGAACTCATGGCACGGCTACCGCCCCGACCTGTTGGTGTATCCTGAAATTCGCCTGGCGAGAAAGCCTGCGGTGTCCTGTCGGGATGTCGAAGCCAGTCCTCCGTCCGCACACCTGCCAACGGATCGTCCCTAACGGGACCTGTCCTCCGCGTTTCCTCCACGTCGGTACCCCGACGGAAAATGCGGTCATCACCATCATCCGTGGTTCCTGCCTGGTCCTGATCGTCATCATCCCTACCGGGAGCATCACTTGAAAGACCAAGCCCAGCCGAATTGAAGAAGTTCTCGTAATCGATTTCCGGCTGTTCCGTACCTGAGCGGAGGTCACCTAGGATGGCCTCCTCATCCACGACGCTCCGGTGCGAACATGGGGTTGACGTCATTGAGCTTGTAGTCGAAGGCTACGAGCACGTAGGAAAGTCCTACGGCTGATAACCTGTGATTCGGGCACGAGCCTGTGCCCAGGCAAAGGGTTAGTTGGGAATAACAAGCCGCAAAGAAATGTCCCAAACAATAACCAATCCCTAGTCCCAAAGATCAGGGTATCCAACGTACAAGTAACCAAACAACCACAAGTAAACCAGAACAAATAGAAAAGAGTTACCCGCAACCTTGATCGACGACAGGCCGCACGAATGGTTCCTACCAACCTGACGGCGGCCCGAGGTCTCTTTCTCCCCCGAGACAACGTCGGTCGACGCAGGAGTTCGGCGACGCCCATCCGAGGCGCGACGGAACTCGTAAACTTGAGCCAAACACCGTCGATAGGACAGATGTTTGAAGAATTCGACTGGCTCATCGCTACCGCGAGACTCCAGTTTATCAGGAACAACACATGGCAAATCACACAATCTTCTACCTGTTCCTTCGGGATACGGTAGTCCTGCGTATTAATCCGGACCACAGGGGGTGAATCCCACTTCCAGGGCTACCTTATCCCGAAGGAACCGGTAGCTTGTGGTAGTAGATGATTATTGGTCCCTGGATCTAATTCCAGCAGAAGGACCCTGTGTATCACCCAATACGGATTACTGGATTCACCTGTGAAATATATGATACCTGAAAAGCGGTCCGCGACACATTTTCCTGTACTCGGATTGCATGTGCGAGTGAAAACAAGAAATAGGGCCTTGAGCCATAATGTTGCGTGTGGATCAACACATAAATCAAACACAAAACAGACACAAATTTCTTTTGATCCCCAGCACTGAATTACTATGTAACGCTGGCTTCATGGCCGTTGGTGCCGTAGCCGTGCATTTAAAATTGAACTGCAAACTCGGATCTTTTGCTTCGAAAATATCTGTGCCGCGAAGTGCGAAATGGAAAATATATGTACACTCAGAGAGAGGGGCATTGTACAAGCGGATGTCGTGAAATGGCTTTGTACAAGCAAAATGGTGTGAGACTATTGATCACTCTTCGCATATTCTTGTCGTCGATGAGGATCAATCTGATTGATATTCGTGGTGCTAGTTTTCGGCGATCTCTCATTTGTAGTTGGTATACTGGTGGGCAAAGCACTCTTGACCAAAGGAGGTCT
The DNA here is from genome assembly GCA_963377175.1 of Effrenium voratum. Classification (NCBI taxonomy): domain Eukaryota; class Dinophyceae; order Suessiales; family Symbiodiniaceae; genus Effrenium; species Effrenium voratum. The sequence goes on from CAUJNA010003433.1 coordinate 527,365, forward strand.
GACTAATGCCAAAGGAGGCAGCTTACGCAATTCAGCACTTCTTCCATTGATGCTGATAGTAGCTGCTGTCGGATTGGCTGCCACAGTCTCCGTATTCCTGCCAGGTTCCGGAATGTTTCCATCCTTCATAGGATTGCTTCCATTGCTGGCGCTCGGTCTCCTTCTTCTTGCGGTAGTACTCCTGAGACTTTTGAATGGGTTTTTCCTTCACTTCGACCTTGCTCCGGATGTAGACCATCAACGGGCTGTGTGAATCGTTGTCGCAGGATCCATTCATGAACATCTCATTGTTAATGTGTTTGAAACGTTCCGCGGATGAGACTTGATAGTCGGAGATCACCAAGCTTGGAACCTCTTGGGCTTCATCTACTTCGAGTTTGCTCATCTTTGCAAGTTCGCTCCTTCGGTATTCCTGTTGAACATCGGTTTTGCCCCAGCCGAATACACATGTCACCATGCAGTCAGGGAAAGTCTTGTCACAGCCGGATCCACCCTTTGTGTGGAGATGGTGGCGAACGATGGATTTAATAGCGCAGGATGTTTCCATTGCACAGTCCAATCGGTCTTCTGGTAGGATTTGTCCATCATTCCAATTCTTCTGATAGGATTGCATGAGCAAGCTCAATAGTCCGTGTTCAGGCTGATAGGAGGATTGGAGTTTGCTGTACGTATTGGCAGATTTGTTTGCATCGCCGGTAATGACATCGGCTGCATATTCCGTCACCAGCGGCATGATCTCCTCCTGGAAAGATTCCCGGGCTGCTCCATGGCTGATATTCGGATGGATGTGGAAAACGCCGACGGTTGCGTATGGAAGTCCTGCCCTTGTCACACGGCGTTCATCATATGTCTTCCTTGATGATTCAACGGATTTTGGCGTATCTCCACATTGTTCATTCTGCTCTTCGATGTGGATTGCAACGATCTCCTTGTTCCTTCCGTATGACAGGATCGTGCTGCGCGGAGGCAATCTCTTTCCCAAGGTCCTTCGAAATTCCTCTGTTGACATGTGTGGCCCAGTGGTCGCGAGGCAATCGGATGTTGGTTCGTCATACTCTGGATCGCTCTCTCCTTCTTCGAGTCCAAAGAAACATCTGAACATCCCGAATGTTGTTGCCCAATTACTGGCCCTCGTATTGATGTATCTCGCCAACAATTCGACTCTTGCATGTTTGTCTCCCTTCACGAAGCATCCGACCGGTCTTGCTGTCCAATTCTTTAACGCAATGCCCTTGTATCCTGCATTTGCGAACAATCTTGCGAGGTCCATGGTCTTCTCGTCTTCGGGATTAAAGAACAAATCTGCTTCATTCAGACAGAGGATGTGTGCGCTGTTCTGCAGGATCATGCTCGTAATGGGCCTGTCCCTCATAGGGATGTTCTTCATCTCGGATCCATTCACCTTCGGATTCTTCGTATAGTTCCCATGATTCATGGTGAGGATGTTGAGAGTCGAGGATGACTTGTTCTCATGCTTCTTTCTCAGGTCTAGCACAGGACGATCAGTTGCTTGCAGGGTTCCTAGGATGTCCATGAATGACTGGATCAAATCAGGATCATCGTGCTTCGTGAGCTTCTTCAGTCCGATTGGCAGTCGGATCGGACACCCTGACTTCGTCTGTGCTCTCCTGAATTCTTCCATGGTTGGCTTTGGATTCTCATGCTTGAAATAGAATGTCTCTTCTGCCCATCGTTCACATGGATCCACATGTCTAAGTGACTCATACTCACAGTCACTCAGTTCCGGCAGAAGTCGTCGATCGTTGAAGTGCTTTGCCATGAGATCCAATTTCTTCTTCACATACTCCATTTCTTCTTCTGCTTGTACCTTGGTCATGTCGAGATTCTCGATGAACAGGTTCTTGAATTCTTCATTGAAAGTCTTTATGCTGTCCGAATGGAGGTACTGCGTTTCTACCTTGTGCTTGACGGGTCTCTGTCGATCGGATCGCATCTCTTCTTCGTCGTCTTCGTCTCGGTCCGTCGAATGCCGTCGTTTCTTGGTTTCACTGGTCTTCTCCTTGTCGGTGATGTCTTCTTCGGATTGATTGTAAGCCTTGGCCTGTTTGAAGAAATCCTCAGCGAACTCGTGGATCTTCCTCTCGCATTGCTCCCTGTCTCTCTTCTTGAGGTGCTTTCCGATGATCCAGAAATTTTGCTGGATGAGTCTTCCATCGGAGCCAAAGGAGGCAATGATGTTCTGCGGAGGGATTGTCTGATCTGTCAATGCAGTGCGTTCGCCGGATAACTTAAGACTACTATGGTTGTCGTCCTTGGCAAAGGCAATGATGATAAGCGAATCACGTCCGTTCGGGGCATGAGTCATTGCTGCGTCAGATGCTTCGTCATCGATGATGATGATGTCGTCGATGCATGCCATATGGGCGTGTCGTCTTCGTCCTGGCGTCAGTCCCTGTTCCAGAATATTGACCAGCTGATCTTGATAAGTTGCGTGGAACATGAAAGTCATAGGCATGTTTGCAAAAGGATTGATCTTTCGATCCTTCTCGATGTTGCCGGGTAAAGGTCGACGCATTCTTGGATTCGTCTGAGAATCCCCTGCATCTGCTTCTTCTTTGGTGGATCGGTGTCGGTCTGATGCCTTGTTCGTGAGTGATGACGGCAGGTCGTATTCCGGTTCTTCCTTGTAGTGTAACTGTAGTCAGATGGACCTTCAGTGAGAGGTCGTCCGATGGATTCTGTTTCGACATACCTTGTGTGACCACTGTTGCACCGCACATACATTTCCATGTCCTCGTCGTAGTAGAACTTGTGTCCATCAGGTTGCAGTGCTCGGAGTGCGGATGGTGACTTTGGATTGTCAATCCATCGGTGCCGTGGCACAATTTCACCGGATTGCTCTCTGTCTTCGTATTTTCCATCTTGACTCGGAAACACAAACGCAATCTCGAAACGGATTTTCCGACGTTGGGAAACATGGTCATCAAGAAAATGCCTGGTTTGTTCCCAAGGAAATTCGCTGTATGACTGATTGCGTTCAGTGCCTCATAGAATTCACATGAGCCGTCCGGATTGACGTTGAGCTCTCGAGGTCCTTGTGATTCCGTTCACGTGGATCATGTCGGAGGTTGCCGGAGAACAATCTGCTCAATCTCTCAATTCTCCAAAGGAGGAGGTGGACGATCTGCTTGGCTCTGGACTGCTCCAAATCGAAGTGACTGCACATGGATTCAACGTTCTGGATGGTTCTTTCCAGGTCGATCCTTGAGTTGTGGCAAACCATCGGGATCACGTCGGTGTCGTATTCACGTGGGTTTTCATTGATGTGGCAGCAGATGATGTAGATCTTCTTGATGTATTCCATGTAATCATTTGCTGCATGCCTGTTTCCAACGCGAATGGTGGGATCCCAGTAATCGTTGAATCTGACCTTCAACCAATAAAGTGGCCGTTCTCCTTTTTCTCTCTCATGCTCAGGAACATAGTGGAAATCCTTGACGGAATCGCATATGGTGGAGCATTCCTTATAGTAGTCCTTCACGAAGCTGAGGAATTTAACCTTCCCGACAGGTTCCGGATTGTTGGTCTCCCGCCGAAGCCATATGCCTGTTTCACTTCCTGGGATTGCTACCCACTTTGCGCCCCCGATGGATGCGAGCGAAGGTGGTGTTCTCACCCTTGGTCGCCGTGGCAAAGGTGGCCTCTTCTCGTCATCATCTCGCTCATCATCGGAATTGTGTATCGAGAGGTCTTTCATCGGGTTGCGCCTTCTTCTTCGGATAAAGCCTTAGCGCTGCTGGAGGTGATTTCGGTCTCGGCTTCAATGCGGTACCTGACCTTACCTCGTGAGGATGGTCTCGCTCTCTCTTCTCATTCTCGGATTCACTGTCCCTGTCATAATCTGCCTGTTCCATGTCGACGTCCTCTTCTTCCCTAGGACTTTCTGGTTCGGATTCCTGATGAGTTCGCTCCATGGGGAAGTCTTCTTCTTCTTCGTCACGAACAGGGGATTCCTTGAGAGGTGATGCACGCCTTTTGGGTGCTGGTTTTGGCTTTGGCTCGTGAGCCGCCAAATCGGATACCCGCGAGAATATACTCTTGAAAAGCGGCATATCGTCTGGGCCTGTGAACATACAAGATCGCAAAAGGTCGGAATGTGTAAACCAAATTGGCTGCGGATGCACACACATATTTCTTGAGTGCAAAGCATGGTCAAACGGATTGCAGTCATCACTGAATTGAGGAATTGAAAAATACAAAAGGAAAATTCATGCATAAAATTCAGTGGACATGTCAGTCATGCCCAGGTTCCCCAGTAAGCGAACATGGCTTCTGCTACGCCGACTCCCACGGATGCAATGATGTCGGATCCATGTTTGGTATTATGCGCGAGCCATTCGACCAAAAATGCCTTGTTCTGCAACATGGTACGGAAAGGTGGATGTGCATCAACATTCAAGACGTTGCCCGTAAGGACTGCCTTGATGAGCTCGTCCGGTTTGGCTGAATGCTTAGTCAGCGAATCTGCGAGGCAATCTTCACTTCGTACATGTGCAAGGCCATGCATCTGTCCGCTATTACTTTCCTTTCGCAACATTTGAATCAAATGCATCGTTTCTTTCTGTTCCGGTTGACGCGTTTTGGATGCTGTTGTAACAAGATTATTAGCATCGGCCCGGATATGGACATCTGCGATTTCGCCTGTAATGTCTGACCAGAGACCACGAGGAAATAAGGATGAACCGTAACAACGCATAAGTCCGTGTAGTTCGGCAACAGTAGTGGGCATGGTTGCTGCAGTTATTTTGTGAGTCTCGTAGTCGACAAGGGATCCTCGCGCATTGGAAGATCCTTTGCGAAGGTCGCGTTCTTCAGCAAGAAAAATAACATGTGCACGTTGGGATGACTTGCCCTCATTGTCGCGGTAGGATGCATCTGGATAACCAACTATGCGTGTCCTTCCACGAAGGGGCCAGAATCGCATGCTGAGTGGAATACTCTTGATGGTTCTGACTGTCTTGTTGATTGCGCGAACGTCCTCAATGGTCGGCGATGCTGCCTTGGATGCGCACCTGGAGAATTGGTAACCAATGTGGAATTGGGTTCGCGATTGTAACCAGTTGATCTGACCTAGAACGCTTCTGTACGCAGTGTGCATGGATGGAGTAAGCGGTGTATCGTCTCGTAGATTTTTGTCGAATGAAGTCACAGTGCAGTCCCCTGCGCACCAAGAGGAACCTTTTTGACCCCGCGTCCGAGAGGGTGGCAAATAAATCCAAAGTCAAGGGCGGGCAGAGCTGCGAACACAGCCTCCTGGCTGTGTCTGCTTTCTGCCGACCCTTAACGGATTGAGGGCATTTCCATGCCCCAGATCCCGCGTGGTTCCGTGTTAAACTGAAACTCCCGTCTCGGGGTAAACCGCGTAAACTGGAAAACCCAGACTCGTGAAAGTCCGAATCCTAATGACCCTACAACTCACAACCTGGTGAATATACAAGGGAGAGCCAACCCAGGTAGCAACCGGGGGCCCAGCAAGTGCCCCCAGTAGACGCCGTCCCTGGGAGGTCATGGTCTTCAGGGGCATCCCAGCCAAACCTCCGTGCCAGCCGGCCTGGGAGGATGACACCAGTGGTGCCCGTCGGTACAACTAGGGCGCGCTTCTCCCCTGGCTACAGTGGTCGTGCCAACCGGCCAGGAGAGGGCTACCCTTTGTCCATACCGGCCTTGTTCTGTAGCTGGACGTCCTGCATATGGAGGGCCAAGAGGTCTGGCAACAAGATCCAGTCTGGGTGAAAGCCGTTGACCACTGAGATTCTGCGCTGCATGTCAAAGCCCGTAAAGTCCAGGTGGGTGAGCTGGTCCGCCCAAACATTGGAACATCTCTTGACATGGTGGAGAGATGCAAAGATCGCCCGCTTCTGTTCCTGCGCCGAGAGCTCCATCAACAAGGCCGAGCAGGGCCACTTCTTGGCAGAGCGTTTGGAGGCTGCATACGCGTTTCCCTCGTTGTCCGTTCGGAGGGGGATGTGGACCTCCATAAGGTGGGTAGCCACCCTGTCTGCGGCGAACATGAACAACAGGAGTGACCCCAAGAGCTCCAAGGCAGCAATGCGTCTAGCTGGCCGGGTGTGTTCCAAAAAGGGGGCCAGCCAGGCCACCTCCTTCACATCAAAGGCAAACCACCATACGTTGCCCTGTCCGGAGATTCCCCGCATCACTGCATCCATGACAACCATCCGCGAGGCCATGGCGGAATGGGGGTACAGGCTGTCCAAGAATCATGGACAAGGCTAATTTGGCTAAGAAACGGACAAGCTGCCCCGGTTTGCACCGCCTCAACAGTTTTTGTTCCCACGCATAAAGGGGTTGAAGATGAGGCGACAAGGTGGGGAAAGCCTTCGCCACCCGCTGCAAGAGACCTAGGAGAGAAGTAACTTGTGGCTTCGTGTGGAGCTCTCCGGTAGCTTGAGAAGCATCGGCTGGAGTTTGTCCAGCTTTTCTTTTGGCAACCAGGCCGTGCCCTTGTTGATGTCCACTTGGTAGCCCAACCAAAGGTTTTGGGGGCCAAGGGCGTTTTTGTGCCAGGAGATAGGGCACCCAACAAGGGAGAGGAAGAGGAGGAAGATGCCCGCCGTCTTCAGGCCCGCCATCTTGCGCAGGAGGAGCATGAAGTCATCCACGAAGACCATGACCCACAAGAACTCCTCAGAGATGTGGTACGTGATCCGTGTCAACAGGGCGGCAACTCTACTCCAGTAAAATTGAGCAGAGGCGACCCCATAGGTGCCTACCATGTTGACCCAGAAGAGGTCCTTGATCGTCGCGATCATGTATTTCCAATCTTTACGACGGATTTTTATCCGCCGGTGTGCCTTGCTGACATCCGACTTGAACAGGGTGAGGTCCTCATCCAAGAGTTGTCCTCTCGTACACAGCAGATCATGTAGCGTGGGCGAGGTTGTCTTCTTGTTGATATTGGAGCGGATGTTGTCATTCACTCCAATAATGGTTGCATCGAAAATTGCGCGGACCTTGTCGGCCTCCTGGATGGCCGCCATGGCTCCTACACATATCTCGTTCTTCCTGGAAGGTGCGCCCAATCTCATCCTCGAACTTTTCCGCGCTCGAGTAGTTTTCCGCAGTGGTCGGAGCCAGGGGTTCCAGCTCCTGCGGTGTCTGTCCCAGCTCTGTTTTTGAGGGCCAGATCTGGGGGTCTTCCAAGACCGGTGTGTCCCCACTGGGACTCCGTCTACCAGGTTGTCCAAGAAGGGGGCATCTGGGTCCTCGATCTGGTCCGCCAAGGCCTTCAGGAGATCCAGGTGGAAAGGCTGCCCTGGCGGGGCAAAGGTGTCTACCGTCCTGGATAGTCGCCGACTTAGTTGTTCTGCAAGCTCCCGCACTTGTTGGAGCCAGCCAGGGGACCAGGGTCCACGCCTGTCCTTAGTGTCCAGACTTTCCTGCAGGAGGTTCAAGGGGGTCCCCACCATCTCTGGGGGAACTTCAGCGCCAGTAGCAGCCGGTTCCCCCATGAGAATGTGGTCCAACCATTGACCCAGCCAGCTAAGACGTCGGGGACCCCGATGGCATGGAAGTAGTCGGCCCAACGACCCCCATCACGAAGGGGTCGTGAACGGTGGCCCAGGGTCACCACTAGACCGTCCACTTGGACTGGGGCCAGGGAAGAGGATTTGCCGATCCGGCTGTGTGTTGCGTGGGGGCCCAAAGTACTCCTGAAGAGCTGATGCGATCTCGATGAGCCCCATCTCGCCAAGGCCTTGCTAGAAAACCACTGAGGGTGTTTGGTGTGTGCACACCGGAGTCCATCCCAATCTACCGCCAGGTTGGTCATCACCCCAGTGGGTTTGTTTGATGGGTGACCGAGCATGCACTGGTCGAAGGCATGGAGCCACATTCTGCATAATGTGCAAAAGTCTCTGAATTGAGGTGTGGCCCACCACGAGCAGCATTGTTGGTGGAGGTCCGAAGTCCCATAGTTGGCCGGGTCTTCAGGATGCTCCATGAGGAAGGCCGGAGGTTGGTGGCCCGCTAATACGGCAATGTGGTAAAGGAGGAGCATACGGAGCAGCAACAGTGAGTCGTTGTCCACATCATCCTCGTCCATCTGACTGAGGCCCGGTAGACCCCAAGCTTGTGGTCCTTCTCGACCTCGCACCGCTCCCGGCATCCCCTTTTTGGGCCTATGCGGGAGGATTGACGTCCGGCAGTTCGGCCCCCCACGATCGCCATGAGGTTCCCTTCCATGGCCAACTCCACTTCTTGGGCTGAAAATCCCAAGGGGTTTGCCTCAGGCAAGCCGACCGGCCTCGGGAAGCCCTGGCCGAGGTTGTCCCCCAAAGGCAACGGCTGCTGCATGGCGTTAGTGGAAGGGGGGAGTCGGAGGTGGGGCAGGTGGCTAGTCGCCTGGATTGGCGTGCCTGTGGCGTGCGGCGGGTCGCCTGTTTTTAGGTGTGCCCTGTTTGGAGTTGGGGTCAACCATTTGGAGGAGTCCCCCATTAAGATATACACTTCCCAATTAAAGTTTGCCAATGGACCCGGAATTGCGGGGGGTTGCCCGTACGTTTTCAGTCTGGGACTTCCTCGGGCGGGGCTGTCGGAGAGGAGCTCCCTCTAGGTACATCTCGGATTGGAAGCGGCTCGGCTCCATCGGCTTTGCCTGTTTTCGGATATCCGACTTCATGACCTGCTTCCAAATCTGTGTGACCACTGCCCTGTGTTCCCTGATTTGACATCAGCCATGCTATCGCCCTGCCATCTGCCAAGGTACCGGCGCTGGTCGCGTGGGACCCCCATCGTGAAGGCCAGGTTGGGCATGAACACCCTGAGTGATGACAGGGTCATGGCCTGGATCACCTCTGTTGATAGGTCGTTGCCCTTCATGGCCAGGAGCACCCGCAACCACCTCAGGGCCCTCGAGTTGTCACATGGGCACGGAACCTTCCGGAGAAGGTCAACCTGCTGGATGGTGAACGGCTCAAAGATGTCCTCGAGCAGGTACACTTCGTTATCAAGCGGTTTCACCTTCAAGTGTCGCAGGATGATGTGCGCGAGATCCTGACAGAACTGGTAAGGGTATACCTGAGCCAGTTTGGTTCTGCTTCCGAATGTGCCAGCATTTCCTTCAAGGGGTTGATGCTGATGTTTCACCGAGCTGGTGAAGTTCTTGCACCGTCGGAAGATTGGTCTCATTATCTCGGAAGGTAGACAGTGCATCAAGCTCGTAGGCTTGAGACTTCTGAGTCCGGATTCAGGATCTTTTAACCCGTAGGCACAGAAATCAAAGTCTCCCCAAGTCACGGATGGGTCTGAGAACAATTGCTGCATGCATTTCAGATACCAAATCCTGCCCTTCCACAGGCTAACCATTGGTTTGTTTGCCTGGGATGTAAGCCTCCAATTGTCTTCAAGGATTTCTGGATCTCCACCCTTGGATGCATCAATCAATTGCGTAGTACGTTCTCGGCTGATGGTGTCAGGATGGATTGGACACTCCTTAGCTCCATTTGGTGTGAACAACGCCTTTCGGGGTGTGATGCGCACACGGATGAGCTGCTTGTTCTTCTGGTCAAGTATCCAACGGTCCTGTTTTTGAGACCCAATGATCTTTGGAGTTGCTGTATCCTCTGCAGTCTCGGATGACTTGGATGCGCATACTGTCTCACTCTTGGATGATACCCCGGAGGGAAACTTGATGCTATTGTCATCGTCATCTTGCTACTCCAGGAAGATCGACGAGTGCATGCCCTGTACCGGATACGGGAACCGCCTGTCGGTTCATGCCAAAAGCCTTACACGTGATCTTGTCACATTGAGGTGTGTGCTCGATGGTCATGTAAGGGTTCCGCATCTGACTGATACTGAGAAGAATTGGTACAGTTCCTTGTTCAAGGATGTCGATATTGGTGCGTGCTGGTGGCGTCGTGTGGTACCTGAGGCGCAAAGTCCAATTGACCTTGGCTGTCTCTCCATTTGCAAAAGTGAACTTGGTCTCGACCGGGATGTGCTGATAGGAGATGAGGTCCTTCATAGGTTCGATGGCCTGAACAAAACGCTGGATTGCATGCCAGCTGCCCATGGATCTGGTACATCCATTGTCCAGGATCGCATAGGTTGGATTTTGCTGTGGATTGATGACAGGCGCCATCAGCTTCGTCACC